>OZ025290.1:253214636-253777727 GCA_964019185.1 Maratus speculifer
AGCCATGTATATTATTCTTTGTGTGGCCCTGTATTATCATTTTACTGTATTACATAAACATATCTTGGTTTATACTAAATGCAGTTCAGCGTAAAAATACATAACGTATTTAAAAAACCCATTAAGCTGCTTTTGTTCATATTCTATAAACTGTGCAGTTTCTATTCTGTTACACTGTACATGATCTACAGCATTTATACATAAAATGCAACATGCAAAAATTTAGTTAAACTTAGAAAATCATCACAAGTAAAAATGCACTTCAGGCAATCATCTCTAATATACAATAATTCGATTGCAATATAGTATCCGAAATCTTTTAAGTGCCCCTGTAAATACTATGCACTTTCTGTGATACATGATACGACTCACAGTAAACCTAAGCAACGTATATGAATTTCATTATATGTGAAATTATATAACATGATTAAAGTACGTTGAAAAAAGTTTCATCCTATACCATTATGTAGCCGAATACATTTGTGTGGCCCTGTAAATAAATAAAAAAAAATTTTGGACAGCATATTATAACACAGTCTATATTTTAGTACATTTCAGTAAATGCATATCAATTTCATTCTATTCGGAAGGCTCTAATGCCAATTAAATGCACTTTAACTTTTTTCCATTGGGGCTTATTGTAACGGGAAAATTTTAACCGTCTCACAGTGGGGCAAAAACCCAAAAAGCTGGCCAAAAGTCGAAAAATGAAGTTACGATTTAGGGAATTTTGACTATACAGTTGGCTAGAATAATGTTTGGAGAGTCAGAATCTGTATTTAAAAAAAGATTTTTGCTTTGCCCTTACAAGCAGCATTATTTCAAAAATGATGCTTGAAGGAGTATCATTTCGAGCGAACAAAAACAGCAAAACAACAGTTTTTCTAAACGCTTGCTACATTTTATCATATTATCCGATTTTAATGATTTGAAATGGATTCACACTATGATAGTGTGTACTTTATTTGCATGTATTACAAAATTTATATTAAGCACATAAAAATTAATAAATTCATTGTCATTTTTAATAAAAAATTTTAGAAAAAATTTCATTTTTTTATTTTTAAACATCAAAAAGTTTAAATGTTCCACAGTGTTCCGCAACGAAATTTAATGGAAATAATAACCTGGGCTATTGTCTAATGATTCATCAAAAACCAGCTGCCTAAAACTGCCTTTTTGCATTTCATGCATATTTTAGTAACCGCAAGTAAAAATGTCACTTTTTCGACCGCTTCAAAAATTTTGAAATTGACTACTTTTAATATAACTTAGCTGATAAATATTTTTCAAAATTTTGAATTATTCAGTTTTATAATAGTTTATTACCTATTATATTGTGAATAAGTACTTTAACCATAAGATTAAATTAATTTGATAAATAAGCTTAGTAATGAAAAAATGAAAATAAATCTCTATTATTGAGCCGGTAGAATAACATTTTCTTATCGTTATAGGTAGTAATTTTGTTTGTTCTATTGTAATTAGAAGAATTATTTTGTCAATGGCAATATTTGGCAGATCAAACTACTGAGTGTATTTCATTAATGCGAGAAAAAATCATTATGAAAATCACTTTCGCCTAAATTAGTAATTTGGATTTATTTGATTTGCAAGTGAAATGTGATGGCACATCTATTCTGAGTACATTTAAACATATATTTAGCTATGAAGATGGTAGGAGGTCCAATATATTTTTCTTTCCTCCCATGCTACTAGAATACGTAAATGTTGCGAATAATTCATGAATCGTCAATTTGAAAATTCCGAGATCTTCATTTCACTGATTTTATCGGGACAATCAAGATCCATTTTTCTTTTTCAAGAAATACCGAAGCTACTGTAAATGAATGGGATTGTATTAAACACCAGGAGAATCAACTTATTTTGTTTAATATACAATCATTGATGCAGAAGAAATAGTCGTTAATAACGAATTAGTGTAATACTCAACGTTGCTGCCTATGTCAGACAGCATCTTACGGATCTGAAATTTTTTATTAAGTGGATTGAGATAATTTAGAATTCAAAATGTCTAAGTTACATGCAAAGATGTTTAGAGAGGGGTTAGATCTGGCAGACGAACTGGATAGAAAAAATGAAAAGCTCGTGCTCTGCATGAAAAGAAGAACAGTGAAATTGCAAAATAAAATATGCAAAAAATATTTCGTTTACAATTAAGACTTCTCATCGAGAAACTAAATCCCAGATTTGGAAGCACAAATTATGGCAATACAATTCAACGATTCTTTGAAAACGCAACTATTTGTGCTTCTATAACGAGAGTATACGAAGATTTGATTAAACGATTCTATGTCATAAGTAATTTCTTGTAGCCATATCATTTATTTGATAAATTTCGAAGATTTTTCCTTACAAATAGCTCCTAGATTTGAGCTGCACCCCTGGTTCTATGTGCCTACTTCAGTACACAAACTACTTATTAATGACAAAGAAATAACATTATCTTCATTACTGCCAATTTGTTAAATGCCATAAGTACGCAAGTATCATACAACAAACTGATCAAAAGGAATCGAGAAGATTTATCGCAAAGATGCAGTAGCGAGAAAAAAATAGATATTTTTACGTCTTTTAATGTCATCAGGTTCTTTCATTTCCAGTTTAGGTAAATTATCCTAGAAGAAATTAAAATCATTGATCCTAAGTCACAGGATCTCCCAATACCACCAACAAGTTCTTCTAACTTTTTTGACACATTGACCTCTGAAAAATCTTTTATTATACTACAGTTGATTCTAAAGGTGAATTTCTGGAATAAATTTTCGTTTTTATTTTAATAATATCAAAATTAAATAGTCTAATATTTTACTTTCTATTAACGTACTTAAATGTCGATTAAATATGTCTTGGTTTTTTGAAAATTCCTTTTTAAGTTTACCCTCGAAATTTTAAATTTTATTTAAATTTAATTGTTTTTACTTTTAATCTGTAATTTTATTTATTTATTTATTTATTAAGTTTAACTTTTGAATCCTAATTAGCATCCTGAAAAGTTTACGAAATTGCATGTAAATTGAATAACTTTCGGGACATTTAAATTTTTGTTCCGCCATATTGTATCCGCCATTTTTTTTAAATTTTAATTTTGTATTCTTACTTAGCATCCTCAAAAACACTCTATACAAATTTTTGTACAATTTGAATAACATTTTCATATTTTGGCCAGCTTTTTGAGATTTTGCCCCACTGTGCGTCTCTGTAATTAAACTATACATACGATATTCATAAATTTTAATATGATTCGAAAAAATTTTGGCTATAATTTTATATTTAAAATTTCAAAGTATTCAGTTGGGTAGTTTTTGCTCTGTTATATACGGACGGACAGGCACCCAGACAGACGGACGGCCTGAACTATGACTATACTTGTGACGTAATATAATTACGAACACACCTTAAATGAATACCGTAATAACAAAAAATACAATTACCACTTAATTTATATTAATATTTCGGTGAAAAATAAATTTTAAATAAATAGACAATTTTAGGAACATATTTTCCTCATATAATTTTTTCCGGTAATTACAAATATTTTGACATTTACTTAAACTAAAAATAAAAATGTTATATTTATGATAGTTTAAAAAAAAATTCTATAAAATATGTTTCTGAAAGTAAAATTTTATGTTCAGTTGAATATTCGATCCATATCTTATATCGTTTTTTGGGGAGAAAGAAATCGATTTGAAACTTTACTTTCATAGCTTAAAATTACTAAAAAAGCTTTCGAAAGTTACTTCATGTTTAAATATCTTTCATTACATTCTGTGACAATTTGAAAAAAAAATATTAAAAAACAGCTATTTAACGTGAAAAAATTTCTAAACCTGGGAATAACGTTGACGTGTCAGGTACCTTTGATTCGAAAAAAAATGGATTAATTATTTATTTATCATATAACATGCTATTATTATTGATATTTTAACAATTTATTAAAGACTTTTTTATAAGATTTATTTAAAATTAATAGTGTTATTGAAGAGTAAAAATGAACACCATATTAAAAGAAATAAAATATAAAATTATCATTTAATTTATATTAGTATTTTAGCAAACAATAAATTCTTAATAAATATAAAAATATGCATAATTTAAAAACTTATTTTCGTCATAAAACTTTTTCCGATAATTACAAATATTTTGACATTTACTTCATCGAAAAAATAAACTAAAGATAAAAATGTTATATTTATGATAGTTAATTTAAAATTTTATTTGAATAAATTATGTTTCTGCAAGTAAAAGTTTATGTTCAGTTGAATATTAGATCCATATCTGATATCGGCTTTTTGGGGGAGAAAGAAATCGATTTAAAACTTTACTTTCATAGCTTAAAATCACTAAAAATGTTTTCGAAAGTTTTTTATGTTTAAATATCTTTCAATATGTTTTACGACACTGGAAATTTTTTTTCACTCAAACACAGCTATTTTACTTGAAAAATTTCTAAACATAATTAAACATTACGTTTTCAACCATTTCCCAAAAGGATAATAACGTATAATAAAATTATAGATCAAATATTAAAAGACTATATACCTTTTGTTTGGATTATTCCAATATTTTCCGTGTTTGATAAAAATCTAATAACGTAAATTATAATTTTAAAATAGTCAGTATTCACTTTGGTTGCAAGACAAATATTTGAAATTAAACAAAGAACGGTACTCGTGTAATCTAAGAATAATATACGAGGGTAATTCAGAAAGTAACCTCCGTTTATGAATTTTAAAAAATCTAATGAAAGGAAACATGTTTTATTACTCACGTATAAAAGACACGTTCTTCAGCTACTTCTCGACATAATTGCCATATTAATTAAAACAATTATCATAAAGGTAAATCAGCTTTGAAATTCCATCGTCACAGATTCCTGCAGCCGGCCTATTCAATTGCGATTATTTTAAAATTCAACTCACCACTCTATCAATCCAAAGAATTTTAACATATTCTTTTATTCATACTGACAAATTCCGAATTGCTCTCGTAATATTTTACTTGACCCACTATTTTTAAAACATTTTTGGTAGTGCATTTATCAGATAATTAAATAGAAAAATATGTTAAAATTCTTTGTATTGAAAGAGTGGTGCGAATTGAATTTTAAAATAATCGCAGTTGAATAGGCTGGCGGCAAAAGTCTGTGATGTTGGAATTTCAAAGCTGATTTACCGTTATGATAATTGTTTTAATTAATACGGCAATTATGTTGAGAAGTAGCTGAAGAACGTGTCTTTCATACGTAACTAATAAAACATGTTTCCTTTCATTAGTTTTTTTTAATTCATAAACGGAGGTTACTTTCCGAATTACCCTCGTATTTCATTCATTATTCGCTGGTCGTTCATTTAATTATTATATTCTAATTCCTTGAAAATTAGTATTACATAGCTGCCATTTTTCCTACCACAAAAATTTTATAATGAATATTTTCTTATTTAATCGTCGAAATCTTATGATTAAGGATATGGGAAATCTCTGTACAATTTTAATGGGAGCAAAGATGCGTAAAAGTTGGCAGCTATGATATTCATTCTATCTGTATTTTACATTATTCTTTTCATTAAGGCTTTTTATCTGTGAAAATTTTTTAAAATAAATAGTGTTATATTGAAGAGTGAAAACGAATACCATATTAAAAGAAATAAAACTATCACTTAATTTATATTAAGGTGGTATGGAAAAAAAATATCTATTAATTTATATTAAGGTGATACGGAACAAAAAAAACTGTCACTTTATTCATATTAAGGTGATACGGAACAAAAAAAAACTATCACTTTATTTATATTAAGAATGTACGGGACAAACAAATGTTAAAATTTTCTAAAAAATTTTTATAGGAATAATTTTTTTTTCTGCTAAAAATGACGTTTAAATCATGCATCTATCTTAAGTGGAACAGGATATATTAATTTTTCATATTATTTTGTTTTCAAATTGTAGCTTGCAAATAATGGCTGTCACGGAAATGACTTCTTGTGAAAAAATATTCTTTTCTTCATGATTGATTTGTGCACCATTTCATGCATTTAAATTGTTATGAATCAAGAACCGTAAAAGATAAATGGTTGAAACTTGCAAAAGGACTTTTTTATTGTTTTAATTTAATTTTAATTCAGCAAATTAAAAAAATCTACATTTGAAAATATGATTTTTTTTAAAGTTGTATAATTATTTTTTTATTTTAAATGTTTTTAATTTTTATTTAAATTCATATTTTTATAAATTCTGCTTCAAAATTAAAATTTATATATTTCTGTTTATTTAAATGAAAAAAAAAATTTAAAATTCTACAAATAATATTTCGAGTTATTGATTTTAAATTACATCACTTTTTTCCACAAACTTTAAATTTATTTTTTTTTTAATTCTGAGAGATTTTATCATGTGATTTTGTTTAGAAATCATAGGGTTAACCATCACAAAAAGTTCAGACCTTTAGTCAATAAATAAAAATCGTTTTAAAATATGTCCCGGACCCCCTTAATATTTCAGCAAACAATAAATTCTTAATAAAAAATTAAATAAATATACAAATTTAAAAATCTATTTTCGTCATTATTTTTTTTCCGATAATTACAAATATTTTGACATTTACTTCATGAAAAACTAAAACTAAAAATAAAAATTTTACATTTATGATAGTTCGTTTCAAATTTTTATTTCATTAAAATATGTTTCTGCTATTAAAATTTTCTGTTCAGTTGAATATTCGATCTATATCTGATATCGGTTTTTTGGGGGAGAAATAAATTGATTTAAAACTTCGCTTTCATAGCTTAAAATTTCTAAATAAGTTTTCGAAAGTTACTTCATGTTTAAATATCTTTCATTACGGTGTGCGACAGTTCAAAAAGAATTTTTTTTATTAAAATACAGCTATTTTACTTAAACATTTTTAAACTTAGTAAAATATTCTGGTAATAACGTTAACATACCGGGTATGTTAAATTGGAAATAAAATGGGTTATTTATACTATAGAATGTTATTATCAAAGACATTTTAACAATCTCATGATGGCTGAAGTGACTTTTCGTCTTTTGAAAATGTTTCAAATCCCTTCAAAGTAGGGGTGTATTTTTAAATTTTATGTACTGCATTATTTCATAAAAAATATACACGGTATGTATATTTATACGATTTGAAGGATTTTCCGGTAAATACTTTGATTAGAAATAGAACGATTTTTATACATATTCTTTTTATAACTTTAGAGCCATTATTTTGGAATTCAAACAAAACGGTGATGTTTTGATAGTTGTATTTTTTGATTGCGTTGATATATATACACACACACATATATACATATATATGTATATATATATATATTATGCTGAAGTAAATCATATTTAATGAATAATCTGCAATTTTGAAGCCCTCAAAAAATTTTCTCTTCGCTATAGAAAACGTCAAAGTTCAAGGTTGTAAATGTCATTTTCATGAAAAATTAAATGCCGGTATGTTTGGAGTTTTATATCTCTAGCAAGCAACAATATCCCAAAATTCTTTTGGCTTAAACTATTAGTATGATACTGTCTGCTTGTTAAAATTTATTTGTTTCCATGGGGCATTGTTATTTTACTTTGATATGTTGCCACAAAATATAGTCAAAATGACATTTTTGTCTATTTTCCGCACTTAATATCTTATTTAAGCAATAGCACTCAAATTTTTTTTTTAGAATTTAGACGTGCACTACTAGGACAAACTAAATAATATAATACTGCACGGAGATGTTGTTGTTGTTAGTAGATATAATCTGTTAAATATTCAAAATTTTCAAAATCTGCAACATTTAAAGTAGCGTTATTTCAAAATAGCGCCACAGTTGAATGAAACAAAATGCATCATGCAATAGTTGACAATATTTAGAAAAACATAGAAAAGAAACAAAAGTGGGATCTCCTGATATTTTTTGGCAAAAAAATGACAAAATTTATAAGAAAAGCAATGTCCATGAACAGATTTTTCCCCTAAGAGAAAATGAATCATCCTATTTCTCTTTCAGAAGGGGCGACAAAAATGGGATATTTCATTTTCTCAAAGAGAAAAAACATAGAAATAGGAAACAGAAAAGAACAAGTAGGAAATTGCACGTGAAGCGTAGCAAATGCGGTGCGTTCGTACGATAACGAAGTTTTAAAAATATTCAGGTCTTGCTGATATAGTGCAGCGTACTTCAGATACAGTATAATGGTCGAAATCTTCGTGTTCCTGTAAATATGCAGGAAGTAATTTTTATTACACTTCAGAAACGTATATCTTATTCATAAACAGTGAAATAGTTTAATATAATTAAAACACTACCCAAACAATGTTTGCCCGTATAGCATTATGTAGTGGAAAATTTTTGTGGCCCTGTAATTTAATAATAAATATATTTGCATCACAGATTGTACAGAATGTTTATTTTAGTATATACTTCATAGATTCATGTCAATTCTATTATGTTCGAATGAGTGTAACACCATTAAAATGCATTTGAAACTTTTTTCCATTGACCGCAATGCAACGAAATACTTTTGATTGTCCCTGTAGTTGATCTATGCATCCGATTTTCATAACATTTCAAATAACTCGACAAAATTATGTAGGCTATTTCCATGAGTAATTGTAGTGTAAGTCACAGGCTACGATTTTTGGCTACCAATATTATAGAACAAAAAAAATGTGATTAATATTATTGGCACGTTCTCATTAATTGAATAAGGCCAAGCAGACTTTTCGAAAATAACGGTGGCTAACAAGCATAGCAATTAATAAGTTATGTGACTTACACTGTAGAGCCCATGGAATTAGCCTATAATAATTATATTTTTAAATTTCAAACGATTAAATTGTATTTTAAACTTTTTTCCCTATTGACCGTAATGTAACGGAATCCTGTTGATTGTTTCTGTAATTGATCTATCCATCCGATTTTTATAAAATTTGAAATGACTCGACAAAATTAATTAATAATTATGTATTTTAAATTTCAAATGATTCATCTGGGTAGTTTTTACGTTGTTATATGCGGACAGACAGACGGACGGACTGAGCGACAACAATAGGTGCTACGTATTTACATAATTATGAACGCACCTAAAAAAAGATTGTTTGGATGGATGGAAAAAGAAAAAAAAGGAAAGAAACAGAAAAAATGGTTTTAACCCTTTCCGATATATGTACTGCGCCCAGTCCGAGATACCTAATTTTAATTCCAAATTTACAGTCTGTTACAAAATTATAAGACCACTCAAAATTTCGCCTTTTTTAAACAAAGAAAATATTGGTTTGAAGTTAAACGTAGTTGTATGAAAAGAAATAACTCTAGAATGTTTCTTAGCTCGGGGGGAAAAGTTTGAATTATTTTTTGTTTAATGCCAAACAATTTTACACAAATCTGCTCTTTCATAAATATAAGACCACTTTCATACATTTATTAAAGCAGACGATTTTCTTTTGAACTCAGACTTTAACTGTAACTTAAACACTCTGTAAAATTTAAAAAGAAGAATTAAATGCAAAGAATCTAAATTGTATCTGATTCTTTGAATTTATCAGTAAAATGTCTCGTCGGAGTGAGCTGTCTGAAAACGAAGTGAAAAGAATGTGGTTCTACAAAGGAAAAGGAAAGTCTGAACGTGAAAAAAGTAAGATTCTAAATGTGCGATTCATAATGTTTTGAATAAAAAAAGAATTGTATAGAACGCATAAACGATCTGATCGTAAAAAGAAGTTATCAGATCGTGATAATAGGGAAATTATCAAACTGGCAACAAAAAAATATCAGTTAATTCATAAAATAGCACAACTGATAACTAAAAAGGTATTACATGCAACCGTGTGGCGAAGTTTAAAATCTAATTCTGGTATTATTTATCGCAAATTAAACAGTAAACCACTACTACTAAAACGTCACAAAGAAGCTCATCTTAGGTGACAAAGAATGTCAGGTCCTAGAACTCTGAATGGAGAAATGTATTGTTATCAGACGAGAAAAAATTCAATATTGATGGTCCAGATGGCAATAATTACTATTGGCATGATTTAAAGCAAAAATATCGCGAGTTCTTCAGTAGGCAGATGGGAGGAGGTTCCGTTATGTTGTGGAGCGTATTTTCATATGCAGGAAAACGCAATCTCCAAAGAGTTTAAAAGAAAATGAACTCGGACATTCGGAAACTTCGAACAACGGATGCTGTTTCGAAGTTTGATACCATTCGGACCACTTTTAGCAGGTGCAAAATGGAAGTTTCAACAAGATAATGCTCCCAGTCATTCATCGAAATCAACAAAAGAATGGCTTAAAAGAGAAAAGATTGTTGTTTTATCTTCGCCAAGTCGAAACCCTGACCTAAACCCCATAGAAAGGTTGTGGGGTTGTTTGTTTCGCCAGTGGTATGAAAATAACAAGCAATATCATTCAGCATATGAATTAGAAATGGCCATTATGGAGAAATGGGACAATATTTCCGAATTGTTCATTAAAAAGTTAATTAACTCTTTGCCAAATTGGGTTTTTGAAGTTATTCAGAGAAATGGTGGAACAACATCTTACTAAAAATTCCAGAATATCGCCTTTCCCATAGGTGGTCCTATAATTCTGTAACAGTTCTTTTTGACAATTTTTTGTTATATTGACGTTTTATTTTTTTCCGAATTAATTTCGTTTGTGTAAATTGCTGCATTTTACTAAAAAGTTGATATACTAACTTAGAGTATTCTTTATTTTAAATGAAATATTTTTTTTAATTACATAACTAGTAAAATATGTTGTGGTCTTATAATTTTTTAACAGACTGTACAAGTAGCACCAATAATATTTTAATAAAATTTTGCTTTTCCAGTGAAAGGTAAAATTAAGGGATTCTGAATTCTTTAAAAAAAATGTTTGTAAAATCCGGGTAATTTCCCCTTTTATTAACAGAAATTGCCCGTGCCGGAAAGGGTTAGTAGTTCCATGGTTGTAAGACTTTCATATATATCGGCTCCATAAAACAATTCGTACATTTCTGCATATTGTCGAGAATTGGTGAAAAAATGTTATCAACTGTTTTATGTTGTTACTAACTCAACTGCTCTTTGCATATTACATAGTTTATATAAAAATCTAAGCGTCATTTCATATTATAATTCGGATATTGATCAGACTATAAGAGGTATTTACTGAAATCGGGTGTCCAGATATTATGCGTCTACCAAATTGTTTACTAACGAGTGTGGTTCAGTAACTAATGTACCCAGTGTGTATAAAACATTTGTACAGCAATGGTTGATGTGAAAAGTCGAGACCTATTATCTTAGATGTCTCTATGCTCAATTTTAGTTCCGTTTTTGCTACATTAACATATTTTTGGAGGTAGAAATGAAAAGATGGGTGAGAGTGAAAGGTTGGTTTGGAGGTTAATGGGCTAGATTTGTAACAGTGGATGAAATGTGGCTATTGTCGTTTGGACTCGGTGATCATAGTGATGCCGCAACTTTTCATCGACTGTCACAAATCTAGCCGATAATGTTCAAACCAGCCTTTCTTCCTCACCCACAATTTACAAACCCTTTAAAAATTGGTTTAAAAACTTTCACCCTTTCCTCTAAATATATGTTAATGTAACAGCTACGGTTTTGTATGTGAGCAGATAGACATCTAAGACATTAAGTTTCGATATTCCACATTAACCATAGCAGTGCAAATATTTCATGTACACTCTGGACTGCAATTGTTGAAACGACCTAGTAAATATGGTCCTCAACCTTCTTTTCCATAATGTTGTGCTAATGTATTTGCTATGTTACTGTTGGAAAGTGTTTTATAATCTACTTTTAACGTATAATTTTTTTAAATCTTTTTTTAGTATTCGAATAAAAGAAAAAAATGGTTCACGCTTCGTGAAAGATGATTAATAAGAAGCATTATTTTCCAATGTTTATCTTCCTTTTTTATTATAAAGAACTATATAATGCAAACATTATCATGCAGAACACTTTTTTAATATTTGAACAAAATGTAACATTGTCGCAAAATACCCTGCTCAATAGGCGCTCCAGACAGTAAACTTTACTTTTTATATTGTTTGATTTATTTGTACGTTGAACACAGCTAGATGTCCGAGATTATATCTTTTATTTTATTACTTTATTTCAAATTCATTTTCAAAAAGTAAATATGCTTTCATTTTCAGGTAATCTTTTATTAAAAATTGACATAAAATTTAATATTAGATAAATTTGAAATTAAAAATTATTAGTCTATTTTTAGAATGTACATATTATATGGAATTTTGAGATGTATAACAAAGGCAAACAAAAGTCTTTTCTTTTCATTAAAAAAAAGGACACTGAGTTGTGATGTAGAATCACATATAGTATTCTTAAATTTTACATTTTTCTAAATTACAATTAAAACTAATCTTTAATTAAATATCTATTTTATCTTAACGTTTATTCTCGATCCCACAATAACTTTCCGTTCAAAAGAAAAGAAAGAAAAACATCTAGCATCTACCTTATTACTGAAAAACGGCTATCAGATAAAGAGAATTCATTAAGATGCGTATTTCACCCTTGCTGGAAACAAATAAAAAAAGAATAAAGTTCGAATGTGTTTGCGGTCAGTGAAATTTCATTTTCCTCTCTGTGTAATTTTAAGTCTAACTTATTCGTTGCATAAGAGTCTTTTCATGTAGATAATGGTTGTTATGTCTTTTGAGAACATTTTCCCAAAATATGCTCCTAACGTACGAATTGGCAGTCGGATTCCTTTTTGGCGTATTTTTTAGGACTGCTGTTTTCTGGTTGCCCTGCTATTAAATTCAAAATCCTTTTATTGTTTAAGCGTAACAGACAATTTTGCGGAGATGATATCAGTCATTTTTCATATGCTTAATGTCGCCAATTGTGTGATGCCAATGTGTGAATTTTTCAACAACTTAGTTCATAGCATATTTACATGTTAATTATAGAAATTCTACACATTAGTTCATCGATTTTTTCACATTAGTTCATAAAATATTTACATGTTTGTTTATAGAATTTTACACGTTAGTTCATCGATGTTTTTCACATTAGTTCATAGAGATTTTATACATGTGTTCAGTCATGTCGTACGTTATAGTTCATAGAGATGTACACTTTAGTTCGTTGACGTTTTATATTATTGTTCATAGATTGTTTACACATTAGTTCAATGAAAATACACATCTTTGTTCATAGAATATGTAACACATTAGTTCTTAGAAAGTAAACCACATTTTAATGTACATTATCTTTAAGATATAATTTGGAACCTCTTTTTAATTATTTTTGTTAGATAAAACAGTAGTTTTTTTTAATGTATTTTTTCTAAAAATCCATACAACACTCAGGAAACTGCCAGCACATACGTTAAGGATTTTAATATAGGAAATATATTATAATATGTACATGCCTTTCCACATACATTTTTCTTTACTGATAAAATTTGACTGATTGGACGCGGATGGTGACTCGATGCTAATTATATCATTTCACAAAATGATTCTTCTCAAAATAGTATAATATATCTTTAAAATTGGACATGTTTCTGATACAATATTATTTTTTTGTTGTCACTAGTTAGATATACTTTTATCTTTAAAAGTATATATGCTAGAACAGGTATGACCATTACATCATTTGTACTTTCCTCTATTTTAAATGACACTTTAAATTTTCACACATTTAAGCTTTTAGAAATACATGCACTTACTGCAGTTTGTTTAGATCATCATGTACACACAAAAATATTGTAAGCATTTTTATTATTTTACAATAATCACAATTGTTTTGGCATGACTCTTAGCTATACCTTAAACATCAAGAGTATTTAAATCGAGGAAGTTAAATACTTTTACAGTTTTAATAGTACATATTTGTCACATTTGATATTCCGGTAATATTTTATGCCTATACACTTATTTTTTTAACCTTTTGCTAACCATAGTATTCGACAGTTTTGTTTTCACTTCACACATAGTTCATTGTTATAACACGTAGTTCACTGTAGCTGGTTTAGAGTTTAACCAGAGTTTCTTTTTCACATTACACATGTAGTTCATTGAAACAAGTTAACCCTTATTCATTTCGTGGTTTAATGATTAATTCATTAATTACGCAATTGAATATCACTTATATGTAAGTGTTTTCGGGGTTCTTGCACATATACTGTCCGTTTGTTATGTTAGCAAAAAAAAAAAAAAAAAAAAAATCCTAATTTGTTTTTCTACACAATCGCGAGAGCGTTGCTTGGCATGCGGCAATGGTATTTACAATGGTATTTTATTTTACAAAGGTTTTACAATGTTACTTTTGCGGCATGCTACGCGGATGAGCTTATGGTCTGTGGATAACAATTTTGTGGGATTTCACCTTTCTTATTTTTCCCTCTTCAATCGCATTCCTTGTGGTCGGAGACATTTCACATGAGTATATATATATTTTTTGTTCACGAATTCTCTTATAGATAATGCACAGGTTTTCATTTTTCTTATTACAGACATGCAGCCTTCTCCTGGTTTATACCAGTTAATTCTTTCGCACATATTAATTGAGGCTGAGTTCACACACACACACACAATTTTTCTCTTCTGTATTACCTGTTGTACAATTCACTTAAAATTTCATTTTTCTCATACATTTTTACACTTAAAAGATTACATGATGGAATAACTCAATTTTTTTTACACAAGTAAAGGCTTATTAAATCACAGTTTTATTTAAACTACATTTACGTTAAGACAGGGGAATACAGTTGTCACATGGAATTAAATGGCTTATGACAGTGTTTGAGGTATTTTTTTTATATCCTGATTTTCTACAGTTTTTTTATTATTGTCTTCTTTACCTTATATCTATCTCATGAATATACATTTGTTTAATATTCATGTTGAGAGATAAAAAAAAAATCTTAAAAAAACAGAAAGAAGCTTAAAACCCATACTTTCGGTCATTATTATGGGCATTATTTCTGGATTCTTAATTATTTGCATTATTTTTTTTATCTGTGTGTTATATTATGTCTTTTGTTGCATTATATTACTCGAATATCTTATTTTATTTTATTATAATATTGATCAATATATATATATTTAATGTTTTTTATTGAAAACATTTTGAAACTTATAGCCAGCTGGTAAGTGACCTGTTTATTTAGGCCTAATGTATTTTTATTTTGTATGTGCACATTTCTGATACAGGTCATCGTCTAAATAAGACGAATTGAAGAGTGATCACAAATTTTATTAATGAAGCTGCAGCTGTTTCTAAATAGAAACAATATATGATGTCATTTGTGTGACAAAATTTATGGTACCAATATATTATATCATTGCCTACTTAAAGAGAAGTTCAAATGCTGTTTACTTTATTCAGTAAAGGTTTGGTTTGTTTTCATGAGCATTTTACACATTATTACTTGTAAGAGCATATGAAAATTGATTTTTCTCCCTTCATGTACATTTATAGATTTTTTTCGCCTGTGAAAGGGGTGATATATGTGATGTAGAATCACATATAGTATTCTTAAATTTTACATTTTTCTAAATTACAATTAAAACTAATCTTTAATTAAATATCTATTTTATCTTAACGTTTATTCTCGATCCCACAATAACTTTCCGTTCAAAAGAAAAGAAAGAAAAACATCTAGCATCTACCTTATTACTGAAAAACGGCTATCAGATAAAGAGAATTCATTAAGATGCGTATTTCACCCTTGCTGGAAACAAATAAAAAAAGAATAAAGTTCGAATGTGTTTGCGGTCAGTGAAATTTCATTTTCCTCTCTGTGTAATTTTAAGTCTAACTTATTCGTTGCATAAGAGTCTTTTCATGTAGATAATGGTTGTTATGTCTTTTGAGAACATTTTCCCAAAATATGCTCCTAACGTACGAATTGGCAGTCGGATTCCTTTTTGGCGTATTTTTTAGGACTGCTGTTTTCTGGTTGCCCTGCTATTAAATTCAAAATCCTTTTATTGTTTAAGCGTAACAGACAATTTTGCGGAGATGATATCAGTCATTTTCCATATGCTTAATGTCGCCAATTGTGTGATGCCAATGTGTGAATTTTTCAGTGAGGAATTAATTGCCTCCCTCTCGCTTCATGAACTCAGTCATGTGAAGACTGTTTTCTTAAAAAAATGCGTTCAGGCAACATCCCTAACTTTTCTGTATGAAACCCTTAAATTTTGAAGTTTACTGCAAATAAATAATTTTTCTTAAAGAGCATTTATTGTCTTAAGCGATCATAGCCTATAACTAGCGAATGCATTTTTAAAAAGAACCTGTCAACATACTTTAAATTACAGATCTACAATATATGAGTTGTCATAAAAAATAGAATGAAGATAGTTGATAAAGTATTTTTTATTAATAATTATTGCTGAATGAACATTTACATTGCATCACAAAGAATATTTACATTATATACTTCATTGCATATACATAATTAATGGATTGCAGAGGAGGGAAAGAGATTATAAGAATTTTGTCATGCATTTTTAGTTTGTTTCTCCATACATAAATTCTACAAAATCTGTGCTCTATGTAACATATACACTGGTGTCCAAAAGTTAAGCATAATTGGTAATAAAGTAATTATTTTTAAGTAATGCAAGAAATATGAATCGGAATGTGCTGAAATTCCAGGTGTGTAAACAAAATAGTACGCGTCACATATTTTCGCGAAGAGTTTTCCCCGAAATCGAACAGGGGACCGTCAACAAATTGAAAAAGAACGAAGATCTTTTGGATAACCCTGTCAAAACTAATGTAGCAAAAGCATTCAAACTGCACATTATGATTAATTGACTTATTGTAATGTACTGTGTTAATTTTTACAAGGATAGCATGTATACTCGTAGAGAAATTAAGGTTTTTATAAAAACAGTCCTAAATTTTTCCAAGTTTTTTGCTTATAATTTGCAGAGTTCTTATTATAAAATAATGTTCTTTTCTGAAAATATGACAAAAATCATTGTACACTATACCCTGTCATCAGAATTTAAAAATAATAAAAATTGTATGAAAAATGAGTATGTTTAGTAAATAATTTTTCATTGCGCATGCGTCAACGATATCAAAATGTCATTTGCATATTGTGTTAGCTAAATGTATAGAGCAACTTCTGTAAAAGTTTCAAAAACATAACTTGAAAATTCCGAAAATGGGAGCCTATAGAATCAACTCAAAATCCATTATTCCTAAAGGAAGCAAAAAAAATCAGGGGTTTTACCTAAATATAGTTGTACGTGCAATATTGTGTAGGCACTAAACAATGGAATATGGATACAGCCCCTCATCTTTTTGCTTCATTTAGGGAATAAAGGATTTTGAGTTGATTCTATAGGCTCCCATTTTCAGAATTTTCAAGCTATGTTTTTGAAACTTTTACAGAAGTTGCTCTATACATTTAGCTAACACAATATGCAAATGACATTTTGATATCGTTGACGCATGCGCAATGAAAAATTATTTACTAAACATACTCATTTTTCATACAATTTTTATTT
The DNA here is from genome assembly GCA_964019185.1 of Maratus speculifer. Taxonomy (NCBI): domain Eukaryota; kingdom Metazoa; phylum Arthropoda; class Arachnida; order Araneae; family Salticidae; genus Maratus; species Maratus speculifer. The sequence continues at coordinate 253,232,178 of OZ025290.1, forward strand.
TTTTTAAATTCTGATGACAAGGTGTTGTGTACAATGATGTTTGTCATATTTTCAGAAAAGAACATTATTTTATAATAAGAACTCTGCAAATTATAAGCAAAAAACTTGGAAAAATTTAGGACTGTTTTTATAAAAACCTTAATTTCTCTACGAGTGTACATGCTATCCTTGTAAAAATTAACACAGTACATTACAATAAGCCAATTAATCATAATGTGCAGTTTGAACGCTTTTGCTACATTAGTTTTGACAGGGTTATCCAAAAGATCTTTGTTCTTTTTCAATTTGTTGACGGTCCCCTGTTCGATTTCGGGGAAAACTCTTCGCGAAAATATGTGACGCGTACTATTTTGTTTACACACCTGGAGTTTCAGCACATTCCGATTCATATTTCTTTCATTACTTAAAAATAATTACTTAATTACCAATTATGCTTAACTTTTGGACACCAGTGTACTATCGGAAAAACTAATAAAGAACTTTTTATATTTAAAAAAAATCACCACCCATAAAGAAAATGATTTTTTAAGTATTATTTCACCAAAACACTCATTTAAGGAAAGTCGTCTTTCAAAAATTTTCTTTATTCTTATTATGTTCATAAATGTTTTTAAAAAGAATGTTTTGTTCGAAAAAATGAGATTTTTTTTATTTTATTCCTTTTGTTAACATTATTCAGAAGAAAAATAGTTTTTTAAAAAATTTTATTATAAAAATAAATTTTAATATCGAATACAATTTTGACTGAGAATAGCGTCAAAAGTTCAATTCAATTTCAAACTAGTCCATGTAGTTAATATTTCAAACTATGGCAATCTCAAAACTTTTTTCTATCCCATACATGTTAGTACTTCCGGAAATATAATAGCAGCGCCACCGGTTAGGTGATTTGAACCAAAATATAGTCAGAAACAACTTACGTTTTTTTAGCCCTTTGAAGGGCGATGATACCGCTAAACTTCACCTAACTTTAATCACTATTTTATACATTCACACCAAAAGTTTTTCATATAAATTTCACTTTTATTACATACGCGAAATTATGCTTTTACTTGTTTACAAATAAGTTTTCTTCTAATTATTGGTATTAATCATTTCGACTTTTACGAACCCAAGTATCTTGCCCCTGAAAGGGTTAACTGAATCTGAAATTCGATGAAAATTTGCGCATTAATTTCTGAGATAGAGCTATTACGGAGATCTTAAATAATGTCTATAGCAGAATTTTTGTTGTACATCACTCAACTGTTAGGCGATTTACAACAAAAACTAATCAAGATCAATTTTTATCAGGTTCTAGCTAAATCTAATGATTTATGAAAATCCATGCTTTAGCTCTTGAAATACAGATATTGAGGAATCATAGAAAATGCAGCATAACTACGACATCTGTAGGGAGATTTTCAGCAAAAGCTAAAAAATACTAATCAATATCAGGGTATATCGATATAATTTAATTTAAAGTTTGATGAAAATTCGCACATTAGTTTTGGAGATAATGCTATTGCGATTGTCATGATTAATGCCACAAAGCAGCGCCACCTCTTGAGCGATTTCCACCAAACAGTAATCAGCAGCAAATTACATCAAGGGCTAACTGAACAAATTATTGTATGAAAACCTGTGTTCTTGCGGTATAGCTAATGTGAAAAATGTTGCATAGCAGTGCCACCTGTTGCGCGATATATATAGAAAAAAACTAATTAGATTCAGATTATATAAAGGTCTAATTTCATCTAAAGATTGGTGGAATTCCGATAGTTCTTGAGATAGAACACCCACAAAAGTTTTGTCGCATACAGACTCGCAGAATGACAAAATGACAGAGTGACAGACAGACTCACGGAAGACATTTAGTAAAAAAACATCAAATCGGATTCAGGACCTTCTAAAACATATAAATCTATCGATAACTTGAAGTCGAAACTTTTCAGGAATCCAATATATTCTTCATGTAAAGATAAGAAAGAAATGATCATTTAAAAACAGCAACTGATGATAAAAAAAAATCTAACTTTACGAATGGAATCAAGTAGCGATAGGATATTTTTATGCTATAAAATGTGTGACCACACTCTGTTTATTTGGTATTTATTTTGCACTCATTGATTATATCTATCAATATGAGGACATGAATTTCAAAACTCGCCTTATCTAGAAAATCAAATTTGGGGAATTCATGAAAAACCTCTGAAAGTGTCCGTTCGTTTTCATTGCAAACCAAGATTTCACAATGGTAAAAATACGCGATTAAAATTAAGGGATTTTTTTTTTGTTTTAGTTGTTTTTTTTCACATTGTAGAGTTTTTTAAATGCAGGTTCACCGACAGTATAGATTCCTAGTATAAAACTCGATTTTTAAAATTTTAGATACCGAAACTTTTGAAACTCATGTTCTCACATATGATATTTCGTTTAGGGAGTAGTCAGATGTTTTATTCTAACTCTACGTCTGTGCAGAAGCGTTGGAAAGTAATTGAGCGCCATTGCCCTCGTTATAAATCAAGGAAATCGTAATATCAAGAACTCATAATGGATAGATGTTCTTTGGCAATATTGCAATTTGTGTTCTATTTTCAAGTCATACAGTCCAATCACAGGTTAAGTGACTCCTGAATGAAAAATTACATTTTTCTATAAGTCAAAACTAATAGATAATATATTTTTAGGCAGGTTATCGTAATAAAAGTCATAAATATATTTTTAATTTTGAAATTTCACGGAAAAATTAATACACATGTACAAATAATTTTCTTTTGCACTTGTACGTAAAAATCATGCGACTTTGTTTCCTTCTGAGATATCAGATATGATTTCTACAAATTTCTCTTTTATAATGTAATACTTCTGCGTTAAATTAGATGCATTAATTAATGCATTATTTATTTAGAATTCTGTATAATATTTCATAAGCCTTTTTAAACATGTTTTGCTTTTAAAAAATAAATAAAAATATTAACGCAAAATTTTGCCTTCTACTGAAGTACCAAAAATGCTTAGACAAAATTAGTTTGTGTGATATGTTTCTAGAAGAACTATTAACTACAGTCTTTCATCATATTACCCTAACAGGGTCTTTGCCGTTTTCTTCGTTACAGTTCGGGACGGATTGACATTAAATGTTTCGGGTTAAATTCCGATTGTTTCTTTATCGGTTTTGAGTTGAACGATTTTTTAAGAGAATGTCTTGAATATTTTTCAACCATGAAAACTATACAGGATGATTCTAAATCTATGAAACAAAATCTAAAGTTTGGTACAGAACATCCTAGCAATAATTTACTGTATAGCAATGTATGGACATAAATGACGCGTTGAGGTTCAAACATCAAGGGCAAATTTGGTCCTTTATTTACTTCAAACTTTTTCATTCATATTAGAAAATTCCTAGACTATTATTTTCTTTACGTAAGTCTTTGAATATGTTCGGTCTGAAATCGGAATTTTTGAATTAAAAAATCTCCATTTCTATTTCTTTTCATCAATCTCTAGTGTCTGACAGATTAACCCTTTTTACATTCTTTTTTTAATTAAAAAATTTCAATTTCATACAGGAAATTTTAAAAGAAGAGTTTTTCTTTATGTAATCATGAAATGTCTATCTAAATCCCTTAGGGACGAGCGACCGGTATACCTGCCGCGTAAAGTGCTCAGAAACCTTGATTATTTTCATTAGTAAAATTTTTATAGTAAAATTTGCCTTATTTAATCCGCGCATTATCTCGATTCAACTTGACAAAAAATTCTCTCATAAAACACCGGCGATAACAGATTAAAAATTTTGTAAAAGGACAATAGTCCCGAAGGTGATAAATACAGAAAAACATATAAGAATTTTCTTGTATGAATATGGAATTTTAAAATAAAACAGAGCCAAATTGTTCCCCTGTTTTTTTTTTTTTTTTTTTTTTTTTTTTTTTACCTCAATGCGTCACTTGCACCCATATATTCCTAGGCAGAAACTGATAGTTACAAAATCCTGTACCAACCTTTAAATTTATTACTACGAATTTAGAATCACCCTGCATAGTGTTCATTTTTATTTCTGTAAATCATTATTAAAATCCAGTTTTAGAAACTATTTTTAGCACTTTCCAAAAAAATTGAAAAGTGATTATGCATTTGGTTTGTCTGCCCGTCTTTCTCGTAAATATACTCGGATTCACATGTAATTTTTAAATGTTATTTAGAATCAGCAAAACATGTTTGGTATTGTATATAAAGTATGTGGGATTAGCAGTTCATTTACAGAAGCACTAAAAAGACATTATGGTATTTGAGGGAAATAGTTTGAAGAATATTTGAATGAGATTATGCTATTTAAAATGTATTGGAACTGATATAAATGTCTGAATTTTCACAGCAAGATGATTACTATAGAATAGGATTTGTCATTCACAAGGGTCGCACACTTCTTATGTTTTTTAAGGACTCTGTCACCACTATTCATAGATTTTACAATATTTTTCTGCTGTGAAATACTTTGAAAATATTCTTAAAATTTAGTGGTAGAACTGTGTGAATCCTGCGTTTATTTACAGACACACAAAAGAAATTGGTTACAATACTGTCTGGGAGTAAAAAAAATCTGATATTGCGTTTTAAATTCGGTATGGGTTTTTAAATTTGAATAATTTTTTGCATGTTCCCTGTTGTATATAAATTTTATACCGCATATACAGTGCTGTACAAAAGAGTTCTTTATGTTCATGTTCTGCTCATGTCATCTTTAAAGTACATGTTCTCTTTATTATCTTAAATTGTTGTAGGGGCTTTTTGAAGAGAGGTATATGTGGTCCTTAATTAAAATAAATTTTGGCTTACGTATAGTTAGTAGATACAAATCAAAATATCATTTAAAACACTGCTGAAGAATTGTGTTAATTTTACAATTGTAGATGCAGACAGTTGATCTTGTGTTTTGAAATGTGTTATGGATAATGTGTTAGGCCGTCATCTTACATTTTTTTCTGAATGTGTTGGAAAGTGTTTCATAATCAATGCTTGACGCATGATTTTGTCTTTCTTGTTTAAAATCATAAATGAGTTTTTATTTCTAGCAACTTCGCAAGCACTTTGACTTATATTTCAGTACAGTAATGTAAATTCCCATAATTTGTAGTATCATAAAATAGAAAGTTTTTTCGCATAAATATCTCTCAGTTTATAAAAATTACTTTCAACGATCGAAAAAGAGAAGATGAAAATAGTTTTTTAAATCCTTCCCAATAAAGAAAAAATATTTTTTGCTTACTTGAAAATATTAATAAAAGGAACACTTTTATCATGCTAAAAACTCATGTAAACATATGTCATAAACTGTAGTAAAAAATAGACAGCTCTGATTCCAGATATCAAAATACTTTCCGTCAACGATGAGTTTGATTCATTTTTCTTTTTTGCATAATGTTGTTTTAAACATATTCATTTAGAAACTTTTCTAAATTTTATATTTTTTGTTAGTACAACGATTTATATTTTGCATGCTGAAAAAGAAATTATTTGTAATAGTTTTGATACTGAAAATTTGTATTTTTGTTTTCAATATTTTGATATTTTTATATTATTTCGTTGGTAAATAATTCTTTTCACTGAAAAAAAGGAAATCGTTCATGCACATTTATATTTTAAAGTAATTTTTTCTCTACAAAATTACTTATGTTTTATTTTTTATTTATTTGCTTTTTACTAGAAATAGAGAACGATACTAATCCTTAGGCTGAAAATCACAAAATCAAAAACCACACAAAATTTTGTCTGTTTTGGGGCATTTAAATAATTTTTATAAAAGTATAAGTATCAACATTAACCCTTTACCTACCGACGGTCCTTATAAGTACCATAAAGATTACTTATTATAAAACTCTTTTAACCCATTAATGCCCAAAATATTTTCTTCATTAAAAATGAAATTTTGGGTTTCCCACCACTTTTAAAAAACGAATAACTTTTATCTTTATTTATTGAGGAATTTGTCTTGTGAAAAATGGTGCTTATTTATCTTTCTATTTACTGGTGTAAAAAGTGCTTTATTGCCTTTTTTGTAATCGTCCCTAAAAGGGACGCTAGGCACTAATAGGTTAATACGTCAATTAGTTGTAATACTGTTTAGAATGAATTACAGGTGCATTACTTTATTTCGTTCCAAAAGCATTATTGGTTCCGCAAAACAAAAAAGATTTTTAAAAGGATGATTTCTTTTGGCTTTTGTATCTCTCAGCTTTCTTGGCGCTGAGGGAATGGGATGGGGATTTTTCAATTCGGAAATATTTCTATGTTTATATTGTAATAAACTCATATTTCTACATTTTATTATTCTACAAAATACTAAGAAAACAATTTAAAATAAAAGATTTGAGTGGGGTTATAAATATTGAACAAAATCCTTATAAATTCAAATTTAATTAATCCTTCAAAATCCTTCAATCCTTCTAAAATTCTTCAAAAATTTTTTAATTGATTAAGTAAATTTTTTAATTTAGTTTAAACAATTTACGTAAAATGTTTTAGAATGTAAAATTTTTGAGAATTCATAATGCGATAGATAAAGGATTAAACCGTTTCTATGAACGCCATTTTCTAGATATTATGACCACCACGACCAAAAAAGAAAAACCTAAGAAATGATGAAAAATTTGATCACCGCACATGTGATTAAAAATGGAAACAAAATTATAAATTAAACAACATACGATTGGAGGGACTGTAATCCATGACTCTCCACACCAAGTTTCAAAGTTTTCAATGCAGTAAAAATTTATTAAATTTTGAAAAATATATCGAAAGCCTATTTTGAAATTAAATTTGAATAAAATTGTCGTCTTTGTAAAAATATAACATGTGACTTGATTTATTTATGTATGTCTTTACTTCTACTTAAAGTGAAACCACAAATTGCAGCATTGCAAAAAAAAAAAAAAAAAAAAAAAAAAAATTCGTTGCATGTTATGTGTGTACAAGGAAAAAAAATGCAAATATGCGATAAATAAAATTGTGAGTTTTAAAAATTATACCCATTCTGAAAACTTTTACAATTTCAAGGCAAATCCCCTTTCACTGTATTAATGCTGAAATAAATGATTGACTTTAGAGTTTATGAACATTTTTATTTGGAAATATGAAGAAGCCAAATTTCACATATTTAGCAAAGGGGAATTTTTGTATTAAAATTATGATGCCAGTGGACTTTTAGGTGTTAAAATTAAAGGATTTCATACACTGATCATCATTCTTAAAAAGACTAAATATGTAAAAAAAAAAAAAAAAAAAAAAAGAAAGAAAAAATACTATGATTCTTTTATCAATGAACTCAGAATGTTATAATAATAAAATTGGGTAAAAAAAATTGACAATTTTTGAATGAATTTTGCGTGAAGTACACAACGATTAAGGAATTAATTCACTCGGAAATGGTAAATTCTACACTATACTTTTATTCATAATTTCATTGTATCACCAAATTCAAACAATACAAAAAAGAGCCTTCCGCCATCTATTAAAAAACGTTTTGTTACCATAATACTTAATTATTTGTTACCTTAATACAATATATATTTATGTTATTTTCATAACGTACATCTAATCTATTGAATTTAGAGCAATAATTAAATTATTCAAAAGTTTGAAAATAAATTAAAAAGTTCAAAACTCCAAACTGTTTTTTAAAATACGTCTATATTTAAAAAGAAAACCTTCTTGTTTATAATTCATTTACAATAGATGGTGATGTTCTAAATTTTATCAACTTTTCTGACAAACCTCTAAACTATTTTTCTTAGACACCATTTCAATTTTACAGAAATTATTTTTGTAATGAAAAAAGTTAATAACAACATCAAATTTTCTAAAAGCACGGGAATCATTAAAAGTACCCCGAGCCGGTAGAAAACTACTTTGTGTGATAAGTTTTTCGAAGAAAGGCCAATTACATTAGCGAACTTAAGAATAAAAAAAGAAGTCAGTGTGTGCTTTGAGTTTTTTCCCTTGGGGGGTGGGGGGTGGGGGTGATAAAGACTGCCATTGAATTTCACTTTATTAAAAATTAAATTTTAGCAACATTTTGAAAATTTCAGAATTAAATCAGGAAGGAATTATACAACGTTAGCCACGTAGTTACATCGAAAATGTTGAAGGACGCGAAAAAAAGAACAATATTATTGGCGGCGTTTCCAATCAGTTTGCTAGATTGGCAGCCTTTTTCATTCAGAAATTCGAAACAATTCAAGAAATTATAAATATATATATATATTAATGACAAACATTTCGTGATAATATAAATGAAAATTACTTTAGAAATTTCTCTATGATGCGAAATTTCTAAATAAAAAAAGCGAAGTCAATTCGGCAGCAACCATTTAGACAGTTAAACAAGAAAGAAAAATCATGCTCCAAGCATGTGTTATGAAGCACTTTCCAATTCATCCAGAATAATGTAACGAAGCTGCACCATTTGAAAAATTCAAAAATTACATCTGATTTCACCATATGAAAAATGTACTACTAATTTCAAAACCGAATATCATCTGTTTCCTATTACAGTCTACAATCTTTTCTGCAATTTCTTCAATAAGAAGAATTGTATACGCATACTTTTACAGAACCCTGTATATGAGGTATGAATTTATATATAAAAAGTAATATGCAAAAAATTATTGAAATTTAAAAACGAAAACCGAATTTTAAAACTTTCTTTCCAGCAATTATTACGCAAAGACAGTACAGTAGTAGATTTATATTGTGTGTCCATGTAAATTAATAAAAAATTCTATGAATTCTCTGTTTTAATGTGATCGTATTGAAATTCAGTGATTTATACCTTACAATTTGCTTCGCCCTTTTTTATGAGAGATTATTTTTCCATTAGATAAGGCAAAGAAAATTAGTTTGAAATACTGAGTCCAGAGTATTTGGAGTACTCACTAATGCGGGACACTTGTGGTTAGTGGGAATCACATTTCGAGCGCAAAGGATTAATATTTTTTAACACTAGAAAGACGGGAGTTTTCGCCCAACTTTTATAAAAAATATTAAATACCAGGATTTTTATTTAAAACTGTTTAAGTTATTTAATTTACTCTTTTTCTCTTTGTTTCTTTTAAATATATATTAGAAAGAAATTTATGGTTCGAACTGGAAAAAATTCCTTTAGTAGGGGCAAAATTGGCCCCACGCCGTCATTCAAGCGTTAAGGCTTATGATACATATTTGTTTCAGGGATGCCATTAGGAATTTTTTTAGACTCCATCACGAACCACTTTCTCTTTTCACCAATCTTTGAAATATACGCATTGGCAACTACTGCAAGAGAAATATACTACAAAATTTTCTTTCTTTAAATAGTGGTATGAAAAAAATATAAAAATAGGCGCCAGTGGCGAAGTGCATGACGAGACATGATCGAGAGGTGTTAACTGAAATACGTATTCCATAATTTAGAGTGTAATTACTTGTACCTGTACACTGACAGATTTCAAGTACGCTCACAGCAAATACCATAGTCAATGTTAGGACAACAGATAAGTATATTTTTTAAGATTACCTAAGTTCTTCTTAGAATATCACGCACCATGTAAGAGATGGTGCATGAGCAAAAAGAAAATCCGCCCTCGGCGAGCGCCGTTTTGGTGTCACGGCTCAGGCGTAGTATTCAGAGGGCGTAGAAGTGATATAGAGCCGATATGTGTTAACCCTCTGTTGCGCAAAACAATTCTTTGGCTAAAATGTTGAAAAACTTCACTGCTACCATAATCTATAAGCAAATTTATTTTATACTAAAAAATCATCGCCTCATAATTCCGGTGCGAATCAATGAGATTTTAATAAAAAAAAATTAAGGGGTAAGTACATTTCTGTTGACCGATAAAGAGTTTAGAAAAAAATGAACAATCTGGAAACAGTGCGAATTATAAATATAGTCGATATCATGTCATACTATCCAATATGAAAACAGTGTTGACAGAGAGAGTACATCTTTTTTTATGTTCTGATTTCTTCATTGGCATCATTGTTTTTTAAAATAGTAAAATTCTTTTTTAACCTTTCTTAATGACATATTAATTAAGGTAAAAAGAAATGGAACTTTACCATTTAATAAAAGTGATGCCAGTCAAATAATCTGTATTTAAATAAAAAAATAACCACTGGCAACACTGTTTTCATATTGCATAATTTGACTTGGTACTGAAGTGCGACATGTGTATGCAAAAGAACGCGTACAGCTGTTTCGAGCTTCTGAAACTCCATCATCACTGAAAATTTAAAACTTAATACTATTTAAATCATAAAAATATGTACTGAAAGACTTTTATTTCCTTTTCATAATGCGTTTTCTATTTATATAGTTCTAAAAACATAAATTTTAAAATTAAGCAATACAAACTATTAAAATATTAATAGAGATTTTTTTAGAAGTAAAAAATATACAAATTCCAAATTGCAGGTCATTTTATCGAGTACTTTTTAGTGCTTAAAAAATACTAGCTTTGAAGCTTGTTTTTTAATTATAAAAAAGTATTCGGAGTTCCACATTTAATACCTGCATAAATCCTAATCTATTTCATGGGATATTTTTGCGATTAGTAAGCCGAGATACAATTTAACTATTTATTCAAACATAGTATCAAATTTAAAATTGAAAGTTTGTAACAATTTTAACATTTTTGGCGGCTATTTAATCGAACAAAAATTGATGCATGGTGGAGAATAACCAACTTTATTTTTATGTTGCCATAAAAAGATAAAAATTCAATTATTGAGCTTTCAGTTTTAGAAATTATTTTTCAATTTGTAGCTTATCGTTATTTAACACTAGAACGGCGGGAAATTTTACTGAAGTTTAACAAAAATATTTAATACTGTAATTTTTATATAAAACTATTTAACTTATTTTTATGCAGTGTATGTTTCTCATATTTCATAAAGAAATTTTTGGTTCGAAAGGATATGTATATGTTTGGTACGGGTCAAAATGACCCCTCATCATCTTTCTATTGTTAAATATGATGGAACATAATTAAATGATACGTGCAGGAACTTTTGTTTTAATGAAATGGTGAATTTATCATAAAAAATTGTAACTATATTATTCGTTTTTATGTATGTTTAGAAATCTCTGATAGCATCAGTAATTACTACTGATAAATATCATTAGTCGTTAAACATTAACCATTTTAGGGGCAAACAATTGTGTTCGTGTAATGCAGAATTCCCACTAGAAATTTAGAGAAGAAATATTTCAAAATAAGGAAAATTAATGTCACTGCCAATTTCAGCCAAAGTTCTAAAAGTAAAACTTAATCAATTTTTTCTGGTGCCAGTCTTAATTAATCCTAGGTGGAATGTAACATATCCCACCAATTCTTCAAGGGGTAAACACTTTGATATCTGGTTCGGAAATATAAATCCCAGTGTATTTTTATTCAATTTAACCCTTTTTTAAAGAAAAAATCCCTGCTACAGTTTTATTTTAGACTATTTTCAAGAGACATTTACTGCAGACAAGATACATGTACCCACATTTAAAGCTTTGCCCACAAAGCATTACCACATTTAAATACAAGTTTTAAATTCCAGTACGACAAAATATAAAAATAATCGCGACAGCTGGTTTGTAATTTAAAGGTTAAGAGAGAGAATGGTAAATTTTTATTATGCTAATACCCATACTATCCGATAATATTATTATAAAATGTGTTAACTTTTGTTCAAAAAAATTATAAATTTACTTTTAACCACATTATACGGATATGTATTTGAACGTTAGTGTCTGATAATTTACATACAAAATATGAACAGAATTACAAAAATATTCATGTTTGTGGAAACATAAATATAATTTGCGAGACAAATTCATCGTAAACCAAGCATTAAATTGAATATATCTATGCAGGGCAGAATATTTTAGACAGCTATTTACTTCACGAGAACAGTAAATGACATTTATATGCAATCGTGTCATAGAAACGAACATCGCAAGACTGGATGAATAATTTGCAATAAAATTCATGCAATTCGACTAATATAACTAGTAATATTGCAGAAGCATTATGATTTAGTTTTAATGGCCTATAAATTGTATTTTACATTCAAATACCTAAAATACATCTTTCATCTGAATACTGAAATATGATAAAACATTCTTTTCTACTTGATTATGTACGTAACTGAACCGTTTCAAAAATAAGTAGTTTAAGTCATTTTTTATAAAATGTTCAAAAAAAAAAAAAAAAAAAAGAATTTTCTGCATGAGCTGCAAAAATTTCTTATGTTTCAAAATATATTCCGGAGACATTTAGAGGCATCTTCGTCAATTACCATGCAAAATATGAACAGAATTACAAAAAGATTCTTGTTTGCATAAACTTAGATATCATTTGCGAGACAAATTCAACGTAAGCCAAGAATTAAATTGAATATATCTATGTACAACAGAATTGTTTAGACGGATATTTACTTCATGAGAACATTAAATTACATTTATAAGCAATCATGTAATAGAAACGGGCATCGCAAGATTGAATGAATAATTTGCAATAAATTAAGTTCCATTCGACTCATATAACTAGTAATGCACAAGAAGTATTAAGATTAAATTTTAGTGGCCTATAGATTATATTTTACACTCCAGTACTTAAAATACATCTTTCATCTGAATATTGAAAATAATAAAACATTCTTTACTACTTATTTATGTACGTACCTGAACCGTTTCAAACGTAAGTTGTTTTAGGCATTTTTTTTAATGTTCAAAAAAAGAAATTTCTGAATGAGCTACAAAAATTTCTTAAGGTTTAAAATATATTCTGGAGATAATTAGAGGCAGATTTGTCAATTCACATGCCAAATTTGAACAGAATTACAAAAAGTTTCTTGTTTTCGGAAACTTAGATATCATTTGCGAGACAATTTCAACATAAGCCAAGCATTAAATTGAATATATCTATATACAGCAGAATTGTTTAGACACCTTTTTTATTTTATAAGCACAGTAAATGACATTTATAAGCAATAATGTCATAGAAACGGGCATTGCAATATTGAATGACTAATTTGCAATATATAGGGTGGTATACGACTCATATAACTAATAATGCACAGGAAATATTATGATTAAATTTTAGTGGCAATAAATTATATTTTACACTCAAATATGTAAAATATATCTTTCATCTGAATACCGAAACATTATAAAATATTTTTTGCTACTTGAATTTGAACATTAGTCATTGTGAATTTACATCCAACATATGAACAGAATTATAAAAAGATTCGTGTTTGCGGGAACGTAGATATCATTTGCGAGAGAAATTCATCGTAAACCAAGCAATAAATAGAATATGTCTATGTACAGCAGAATTGTTTAGACAGCGATTCATACGATGAGTTGAGTAAATGACATTTATAAGCTATCATGCCATAGAAACGAGCATCACAAGACTGAATGTCTAATATGCAATAAATTAGGAGCGATTCGACTCAAATATTTAGTAATACAGAGGAAATATTAATTGTAAATTTTAGTGTTCTATAATTATATTTAACTCTCAAATACGTAAAATATATCTTTAATCATATCATAAAAAACTCTTTACCACTTGACCATAGCTTAACCGCTTCATGAGAAAGTATTATAAGTTATTTTTTTAAGTCATTAAAAACAAGAATTTTCTAGATGAGCTACAATGATTTTTTATGGGTTAAAATATCTTTCGGCGACATTTTGCGGCAGATTTTGCGGTATTGTTACTTAAATCGGTATTCCTATGTCTATATTGATGAATATTTATTAGTTGTGTGCACGGGGGAGGATAATGTCGAGACATTTTTTTCCCGTTAAAGCACCGGATCCAGGCTTATAAATTTTTCTGAAGATTCTAATTAGGTAGTGCTTTTCATTGTTGCTGTGTTCTGCATGGTGCCTCCACAAATTCATCGTAAACCAACCATTAAATTGAATATATCTATGCACAGCAGAATTGTTTAAACAGCTATTTACTTCATGTGAACAGTAAATGATATTTATAAGCAATCATGTCATAGAAACGAGCATCGCAAGACTGAATGACTAATTTGCAATAAATTTGGTGCGATTTGACTCATATGACTAGGAAATAGAGGAAGTATTGAGATTAGATTTCAATGGCCTATAAATTTTATTTTACCTTCAAATACCTAAAATATATCTTTCATCTGAATATTGAAAAATGATAAAACATCCTTTACTACTTGTATTTCAAAATTAGTCTTTGTGAATTTACATACAAAATATGAAAAGAATTACAAAAAGATTTGTGTTTGCGGAAACGTTGATATCATTTGCGGGATAAATTTATCGTAAACCAAGCATTAAATTGATTACATCTATGTATGGCAGAATTGTTTAGACGGATATTTACTGCATGAGAACTGTAAGTGACATTTATAAGCAATCATGTCATACACACGAGCATCGCAAGGCTGAATGACTAATTTGCAATAAATTTGGTGCGATTCGACTAATATAACTCGCGGAAATATTCAGATTAAATTTTAGTGAACTATACATTATATTTTACACTCAAATACATAAAATGTAACTTTCCTCTGTGTATTGAAATATGATAAAACCTTCTTTAACGCTTCTTTATCTACACATCTGAACCGATTCATGAGAAAGGGGTTTAATCACTTAACTGATCAATATATTTGAATAAAAAAATTCAAATAATGCCTAATTTTATAATTTAATAATATAATAATTATAATGCCTAATTAACATTAAATATTAACGGCCTACAAATTATATTTTATCCTTAAATACATAAAATGAAGTTTTCATCTGAATATTGAAATATAATAAAACATACTTTACTGCTCCTTTATATGCATACCTGAATTGATTCATGATAAAGTGGATTAACTACGTAACTGATAAATATTTTTGAAAAAACAACTGTCAAACAATGGCAATTTTTTTCATGTCTTTTACAGAATTTTTGCTCTTTTATCACCGGTTTTACGAAACAGAATTTTCTGCCTAACTGAATCAGAAAATGGCTGGGATTAAGCAATGCAAAATTACCAAAAAATCTACTAATGAGAATAATAAATCATGATTGGTATATGGATGCCCGTACGGGCAAATCACGACTGTTGAAAACACATTGTCCATATGACGTGCGGCAGAGTTGCCAAGTCTCCGGATTTTTGCACACCACTATTATCTGATTATTTTAAATCTCCGAAATGTTCCAACTAAATAAATCAAAATTTTCTGTATTATAATATTGGTATTCAAAAAGCCGGAGACGTGGCACTGCTGCGTACGGGTAAATCAGGGAATCGCTTAAGTCATTTTTTAAATGCTTTCAAACTAGAATTTTCTGGATGAGCTGTAGCTCATCCAGAAAGTTCTTGTTTAATAATCTTGTTTGTTAACCCATAAGAAATCATTGTAATGATTTCTTATGAGTTAAAATATCTTCCGTCGGCATTTAGTGGCAGATTTCGCGGTATGGTTATTAAATCGATATTCACATGTCTAGATCGTTAAATATTTGTTAGTGGTGTGCACGGGGGCGGAATCTATCAAAGGACTTTTTTTAAGATAAAACACGCAAGGCTCCTACTGATTCGTTTTTTAAAAACTGCTAATTTTTTAGAAAGGCGTTCGTGGTAGGTTTCTGGAACAATTGCAAAAAAATGCACTTCTTGGTATGTTTCTACGAAATTTATAAATAATAGTTTTTTTTTTTTTTTAAGTAAAAGTGGTTTTCAAAAATCGGACCGAGTGGTAATCCTGAGCACTGGGTCCAGATTTGTAATTTTTCTGAAGTTTCTAGTTGGTAGGGATGAGATTTCCGCGTTTTTGGACACCAGTATTTTGTTGGTGAATATTTTGTTCTGTTAAATCGCAAAAAATGTTCTAATTAAATGAAATATTATTTTTATAACAAAATACTGGTGTGCAAAAACGCGGAATTCTCATCCCTAAGTTGGGTGTAGTACTTTTCTCTTTGTTGCCGACTCGGGTACTCACTGACCTCATATTTATCTGGATTAACCACTTATGTGATCAAAAATGATTTTACTTAAGTGATTTTGAAAAGAAAATCTTTGAAATAAATGTTTATTTTTGCGTCTTTCAAAGAATTTTATTATTTCAATGTTTTTACCACTTAAGTGATTTTGAAAAAAAAATCTTTCAAATAATGTCTGTTTTTGCTTCTTTTATAGAATTTATAATCTTTTATCACCGGTCTTTCAAATCAGAAATCTTTCTCTAATTGAGTCAGAGAAAATCCTTGGATTAAATAATGCAAAATTTTCAATAAAGATTTACTGATAAAAAGGATAAATCGGTTTGAGATTATTTGCCCGTACATCATTACACTAGTTTACAGTACATCTGTTGCCGAAAAAATTTTAGCTGTTGCTGACTACATATGATATGCTATTTTCAAAAATATAATTAGAATATTTCAAACAGCTCTAGTTTATGAGTTTCAGCTATGTAGGTATTAAAAAGAAAAAACACGTATTTACTAAAAAAAACCTTACTAAAAAAAGAATTAATCATTGAGTTTTAAAAAACTTTGTTTTAAAGATCTTCTCTGATGTGTAGGCTTTGGAAAATGACATATCAGAGACCAACAATAGTCAGACATCTTATTCGTATCCCAGAAACTCTGATAGCGCTCTTCCATGATGCGTAAGTCCTGATGCATACGATCTCCCTGCTCTTCGCTCATATCTGCTATTTTTCCGGAAACCTGTCCAGGTGACTATGGAGGAAGTGGAGTTTTATGCTCATATTGCACCCCATATTTTTTAATTGTACCAGAAGGTCTTCTACAAGTTCAGTATAATTTTCAGATTTTTTATTTCCTATAAAACCTAATTTTAGTAACTGAGAAACCAATTTTTTTCTTTCAGTCTTGATGCTAACAATTCTAAAGCTTTTTTAGAAAGACTAATCTCTTACAAGATCATCTAACTCATTTTGGGAAAACCATTTTGACTCATTTGACATACCTTCAAAATCAGCATCATTTTTGTAATGAGCTTGGTCCTTCAATGTCTTGTTCTAATGGTTCGGATATATTTTTAGCCTCTGAAGAGTCAAGTGAACGCTGCAGTGGACGTTGAACACAACTAGTACTTGGGTACTGCCATTTAGCACGATTTTTAGTGTTTAAACCGTTTACGTTTACGCTACAGGAACAACAGTCTTCGAGATGGTTTCGTGGTTTTCGCCAAATAGTCGGTGTTCCTGGCACTTCTTTTACCACTTTTGCGTATCTTAAATATTCCACACACGATTTACAAACACAATTGGGAGGCCAAGACTTCTCATTTTTATCCAAGAGCATCCCAAAATACTCAAAATAGATATTTTTCCCCAACTCTGATATAACTTTTTTACAATTGTTAAACACATATTCTCCGCATATGTAGCAAAAATGATCTGGATTGTTTAAACAACGTCTTTTTGGACTACTCATGACGCAAAAACTTGAGAAACTAATTTTAACACAGTAAAATACGCCTGTTATCAATTAATATATATGCTTAAATGATAAAAATCAAAAACAAATTAACTCAAGCTGCTCAAAAAATTTTCCCGTTACATTTGACAAAAAACAAGTCATAAGTGAACATTATCAACCACAGATATCGCAGCAACAGACAAAAAGTTTAATTTTGTAAACTAGTGTTATCAGCGTTCACACGTACACGTACACAGCGTTCACAGTACAGCATATCACACGTTGCCCATATGACGTGCGGACAAATCAGGGTAGCGGTTAAACTTGATACAGACTTAACTCTTCTCAGAATTTACCAGTACTAGAGCTTTATACGTCTTGATATATATATTTAAAAATCCATGATACTATCAGTAACATGTACTGATAAATGTTATTCCGCATAAAACACTACTCACAAGGAAAATCTCCATACTGGGCATACCCAGAATTTTATGAAAAAAAAATACTAATTAAAGTACTTATGTATGTAATAAAGAATCAGTCAAAATTAGCGGCGGAATAGCATTAGATATTGTGTAAAAAAATAAAATATTTTTGAATATTTGGCGTGAAAAGATTAAAGAGTCACTCGATTTGGCGAGCAGCCCTTTTCCTCGCCAAAAGCAAACGATTATAATGCAACTCAAAATTGTTGGGTATTTAGTTTGCGTGTAAATCGTATTTAATGAATTTAAACATAAACAATGAGAGACTTTAATATATTGTATACATCTATATACATATTGCATTACATATACATATATTACTCGTTGAAGTAGTTATTTAATTAATCTTTGGAAAAAATGTTTTCATAGGTAAAAAAAAATCATAGAGAAAAATTATCTTCATACATTTAAGTGTATTCAAAAATAAACGTCATATGTTTCCATAGCAACAAAATCTAATCGACAATTCTTAATTGGATTTTGAGCTTGAAACAAATTTAATTAAATTTTAATTATGAATTTCGTTTTAAATCTCAAATTTTGATGATTAAATTTGAATATAAATACATATAAATTTCGATATAACAAAATTATATTTAAAACAAATTAAACTTACAAAACTAAAGTTATTTAAATTAAACTTATCAAAACAAGTTCAACATGATTTTTTTTTCTTGAACTGTATTTGACATAAAGTAATTTCTTTTGAAATTACATTCCATTGCCAACCGGCGATAAATCGCCAAATAAAGAAATTTTCATTATTTTTTTACGGTTACTGAATGGTGGTTCCGCCGAAATTTTTTTTATAAACGTATATATCCACACGAGAAGAACATTCTGTAATTTTTTCAGATTTTTCGGGGTATGCCCTTAAGGAGACCTTCCTTGTCAGAAATATGAAATAACTCTATTACTATTTGGGAGATGTAAATCTGGAAGTATTTTTGAAGGGATCGTAAGCCTTAACTGATTCGGGAGATTTTAGATATTTCAGTACAAGACGTTTTTGTAGAATACTGGTCGCTGTATCTAGAATATTTTTTTAAAGTAAATCAAATATTACTTTACGAAATTTCTGATAAAAGATGC
This sequence comes from Maratus speculifer, assembly GCA_964019185.1. NCBI lineage: Eukaryota > Metazoa > Arthropoda > Arachnida > Araneae > Salticidae > Maratus > Maratus speculifer. Next base: position 253,251,223 of record OZ025290.1, read on the forward strand.
TTGAATGTCCTTGAAGTGTATGAACCCTGTTTTATTCTATTCGAACTATTTTTGAAGAATAACCCCAGTCATACAGTTAACTCCTCCGCGACGAAAGTCCTATGCTTAATTTTTTATCTTTTATCTCCGATTTTTTAAACAGAAAGTTTTTTGTAAGGGCCGGTCCATAAAAAATGTCACGCTTGAATGGTGGGAGGGGGTAAGAAGAAATGCGGCATTACATATTTTGGTTTAAAAAAGCAGTAAAATTCAGTAGATTAAACTATGAAGCATGAAATTATTTTAAAATTAAAATATTTTGTGTTGATAAGGATAATATTTAAAACCAAATATGTTAAAATTCTATTTCAGATTCCAAAATACTCCTGTTTTCAATTCCTCTTTCATACTAATACTTTATTACTATTCTATATTAATTATTTTTCTTGTTGTAAACTTTATTTCATACAATATATGAATCACTTTTATTGTTCAGCTCACAAATGTCATTAAAACACATAGTTAAAGTTTAAAAATAAAATTTTAAATATGATCTAAAACATAGTGCTTTCCTTCTAAACTACAAGTATATATTTAGGTAATATAGTGCAAAATGTGACAAGAGGGGAAGGGATAGAGTGATGTGTGGCACTTTGTGATAAAGGTGAAGAGAGGGGAGTCAAAAATATGAATAAAAACATGTAACGTCATTTATTGACGGCTCCTAATTGAATTTCGAAACTTCACCGATTAATCAAGGTAAACTTTACAATTTTAAATAACTTTTTACTTTTAATTAACTTTCAACGGGTTATCGTCGTTGTGGTTTAAATGGTAGAGCACTTGGAGCGCTATTCCTAGGGGTTCGATTCCCAGTTTGGACAATTTTCACTCTGTTGGTCTACATCTAGTTAGCAATGTCACGTAATAAATATTAAAATAATTGTTGGGAATAATTACGGATTCTGAGTACAATAAGCGGCACACATCGCGGTTGCTCTGCTCCAAGGGGTTAAATTACTATCAAAAGTAATTTAACAGAAGAAAACTTTTTTTTTTAAATTCTGGTACGACTGAATATCAAAATAATAACTTCTCCTGGACTGTAATGGTTTTCAAGGTGGCGAATAGTCAGGGAAAAATACAGTCAAAAAAGCTGTCAAAAACCAGTATTATTTTTAAGAGAAATTTGCCTTCATTAATCCATTCTATATTATTTTAAGTATTTTCCATAAGAAAATATTGGTTATTTTCGCTTTTGTTGACTGGGTTTTTTTTTTCTGGACACTTTCGTCACCCTGACTTTTGATTAAAATACTTAACTTTCAATATGCTAGACCAATATTCTTTAATAATAACCAAATATCATGTACATTGTTACAGATGTCTTAACTGTAGTTAAAAGAGAAGTTTATGAGACAGCTTTTAACAACATTAAAGTTATTTAACGTTAACATTTGTGATTTTACGTAAGAAATATAAACAGATTTAAAGAAATCTTGTTTTCAGAAAACGTATACATCATTTGGGCGAAAAATTCATCGTAAATGAAGCATTAAATAGAACATATCTATTTATACACCAAAATTGTTTAGACAGATATATATTTCCTATCAGTAAATAACATTCATAACCATTTGTGTCATAGAAATGTGAATCAGGAGGCGGAGTGATGAATTTGTAATAAATTTGGTATAATTTGAGTATTAATTAGCAACACAGATGAATTATAATACTAAGATTGAATTTCAGTGGCCTATAATTTATATTTTGCACAGAAATGCGCAAAATATATGTTTCATCCGAATATTGGAATATGTATGATAAAACATTCTTTAGTATTTAGCTATGTGGGTCATTTTCAAAAAACTTGTACATTTGGGAAATTTTTTACAAAAAAAAAATTTTTTTTAATGCAACTTATAAAAATATTAGACGATACTAAAACATTTCTTGTATATAAAACTGAAAACAGCAGTTCACTTTTTGATTTGGAATGTCAAATAAAAAATAAAGTATGAACTTGCAACAGTAAAATGTTCCCCTCTGTTACCAACAGTCAAAAATTTTTATTAAAAAAAATAAAACACCTAAAACAGTAAATATCACATTTCCTTTAATTACATGATTGCTACTTTCAGAAAATCCTAACTGTTGTTTTGTTATGATTGTTTTTATTTTTGTAAAATACAAAGGATTTCCTCTCTGTTATTTTTTTGGAAAAATCATAAGTTTTAATTAAATATGCATTCACATTTTTTCAGTTAAATTATAAAAAAATATTACATAAATAAAATATTTGTTAAAGTTACACAATTAATTGTTCAAAATGATGATTGATAAAACTTTTAGTGAAATAAACCAGCTTAAATTGACGGTAACAGAGTGGAAAAAAAAGTAACCGAAGGGAACGCTGATTGATAGTGGAGCGATATTTGATGTGACATATTTTTTTTATAAGTTTATATCATGTATTGTATCCGATCTTAATGTTTCAAACATATCCAGCAAGAATTTAAAGATTTTTACAAAAATTACTATTGGAAAATAGTAGTATTTGGCAGGGCATTCTCTTTTGTAAATTTATATCATGTGCTATAACAAACGCACTGCTTAGTAAAAATAAAAAAAAATCTTATCATATATTAGTCGAGGTAGTGGTGCTTTAAAGCAAGAATTTAAGATTTTTGCAAAAAATACTAATAAAAAATAGTGGGATTAGACTAGGCAATTTTTCAATATAACTTTTTATTACGTGTTATAAACTATCATGAAGTTTCAATGTTTCAAACAGATCAAGGCAGAATTTAAGATATTTGCAAAAAACTGCTATTCGAAAATACTGGTATTTCATGCGGCATTGTTTTTATAAATTTTTATCATATGTTATAATCTGTGTTTCAATTTCTAACAGCTCGTCTTAGATTTTCAAATTTTAACAAATTCGCGTGTCAATTGTATGACGCTTTAACCCAAGAAATAACGATTTTTACAGAAATTGCTATTTGAAAATAGTAGTATTTGACGCGGTGTATCTTTTTTATAAATTCTTTCCTACTTAAATAATGATCTTTTCTTCTTTAATACATTTTTATCATGTGTTATAAAATATCCTAAAATTTGAAACAGACCAAGCAAGAATTAAAGGCTTTTACAAAAATTAATATTCGAAAATAGTGGTATTTCACGCTGCATTATTTTTTCATAAATAAATAGTATTGATTCATAAATATAAATGACTACAATTAAAGAAGCATTTTGTTTGAGAAAATTAAAGCCTAATGTTTATGGCAACTAGCTCACCACAAAAACTACTATTTTATATTTAAAAAGAAAAATGCATATTTTTAATTCTGTTCTAAGAACATGAAACGAGAATGTGCAGCCTTCAAGAACAATGTTTATATAAACTTGTTTTTTTAGTAGTTTCTTACTCTGTTCCACTCTGTTACCATAAGCATGGTAACAGAGGGAAAAAAAATGCAAATAATTTTATCAGCACAAAGTGAATTAAAAACAAGAAAAACTAAGCCTATTTATTTAAGAAGCACCATTTGATCTTATTGTTAAAATTTTATAAAAGTATAAAAAAAATAAATTTCACATAAATAAGCTGGTAACAGAGGGGAAACTGAATAAAACATCCTTATCTTGTAAATGCTTTAGTTCAACACCACGGTGAAAATAACTTAATAATTTAAAAAATGATGGCCTCATCTAAAAATAGACTGTTCGAAGAACTGCAAAACCTTGTGTTGAACACTTTGTAATAATAATTTATTACAATAAATATGGTAACAGAGTGGAAGTAACAGAGGGGAAAAAATCTGGGGACAACAATAAATTGTTCCATTTTTATAAAAAAACAAGTTCTAAAAAATATATTATATGGTCTATGCTACACATAAGACATACAACAATTGTCACAACTGAAAAAATTAACACTTTTGACAATTGATTTATAATTTTATAGCAGTTGAAAAAGTAAAAAGGGAAGAGGGGACATAGCATTTTAGCTATAGCTGACACATTGAAACCATAACTACACTAATATTATTTTTAATTTCTGATAATATTTAGCCCACATTTACTCTAAACAGTCAGACAAGTAATGTAAATGCTTAAATTTTATTTTTAAAACTTTATTTTAGTTATTAAAAATTCTTAAAGTTGGGGGACATAGAATGTACAAGTTTTTTGAAAATGACCCATGTACATATATAAAACATTTTATGCAAAACTTGTGCAAACCAAATTTGCTCAGTTAATACAAAAACAAAAAAAATTCTATACGCACTACAATGATTTCTTTTCTGAAAAAAGTATCTTAGGCGGATATTTACAGGAAAACTTCTTGAAACCGCTACTTAAATCGATAGTCCTATGTCAAGATAGAACTATCAAAGTAAGTACTATCTTTTAATGTTTATTTCCTAACAATTTTTTAAGTAATCAATTGTACTTTCCGTAATACCAAATGAATGCAAACATTAAATAATACACAGATTTGAAAAATAATTTTAAAGCGCTTTTAAACAATGCTCTTGATTTAAGAATATGAAGTATAATAAAATGATGTCAAAGATAGCCGATTAGTAATACGTATGAAATCAAATTAATGTAAAAAATGGCCTAAAACATATTTAATGAAATATTTTGAAAATCCAAATAAGTTAAATGGAAAAAAATATTTTCTTGTTAAAGGAACTTCGTCCCATAACACTTTGTTACACATGCTGATTGCACTAAATAAGAAAAAAATTACACTTAAGTCAAGCATTGTACTTTCCTGCACCCAAAATTATGATAATATGGAGGATTTGGAGCAGAAAAATATAATGGTAAATTTATGAGTCAACTACTAAAATCGGATTTTTAGGTTTTTCCACCGAGATATGATTCAGCAGATCGATTGCGTTTTAATATGCGAATTGAGTATTAATTAATCCTAGATTTCCATCTGTGAACGCGACGAGGTGATTGTCATCGCTGCCGCCCCCTTCCCGGTCTGTTTTATAATGACATAACAATTAAGCCGAAAAGATGGGGAAATGGACTAAAGTGGTGCCAATCAAAAAATCTTAATTAAAAAAAGTAGCTCACTAACAAAACTGTTTTCATATGCTTTGACATGGCACCTACGACATTAATGGACCCTCCTACAAAATAAAAGCTTCACGAGAGGAAGGATATTTCATATTTACTTGTTAATTTAAAGTATTTCATTTTGTTAGTGGTTACAGTCGTAGAGAAAAAACTTACAAAACAAAATTTGTAATTACTGGGTGATTTAAAGAAAAGCAATTAATGTAATTGCTATGATCTAACTAAACACATTAAAAAAGAATAGAACTAACTTAAAATGCTAAAGAATTATTCTTATATTTATTAAACATTTAATATAGAGGTTATTGTGATCACTATTGACTAATTTGAAAAAATGACTATTTCAAACCAGATTATCAGAATAAGGTATAAATTGTACATAAAAATATTCTAAATATAAAGATTATACAGATTTCGTTCGCCTCCTGGAATTTTCCGACCAGGAAGGTTTTTGGTGCCAATATTTTCCGGTGAAAATTCCTGGTTAAATAAGGCTAAATTTCTAGCTTTTAACCTAGATTTGTTTTTCTATAAAATAAAATACTGATACTCCTGAAAAATTTCTAAAGCGTACGAATCCTGATTACATTATTGATTAAATATTCTGAATAGACAGATTGTATTATTTAATTAATATTCTAAACATATGTTTATTATCCTTTCTCTCTTTTATTAAGTAAGCCGGCAAAACCATCTGTGAATTGCATTACTGTAATATCCGATGCTGTCTCACAAACTCTGCTTCTCTTTTAGATTTTAGATATGATATTTGCTTTTTAAGAAGCTATTTACAATTTAAAATACTCAATTGGAAATTTTTATATGATTCTTTTGCACTAAAAAATATATAATTCGAAATCATTATTCAATGCTCCAACAAATAAAGTAGCAAAAGTTCATTTTTTACTAGTTCAAAATACCGAGCTATCACATTTTGAACTTATGAGATTTAAACTATTTTAGGAAATAGTTCTTAGTGCTTAAATTTGTTGACCATTTTTTCTTATACAAAAATTATTTCGCTCTCTTTCTTCCTCTCTCTCCCTCCCTCTCTCCCTCTCTCTCTCCCCCCCCCTCTCTCTCTCTCTCTATATATATATATATATATATACTTTTATAAATACATCCAAAGTTATTCAGACAATACCATTAAATAAACCAATGAAACCAGTATTCCTACAATCATATTATTGAATATATACACATATATATCGTTGAAAGTTTTCACTATGTTACTTCTACGCTGAGTAGTAATGTGATAATTCCCTTATTAAAATATTTAATAATTTCATGCGTAATTTCACCTGCTGATAATTTATTGAAAAATTAATTATAATTATATATGTGTTCATCGATGATGAGTTCATTTGTGTCTCATGTTACGCCATAGATTTGTGTGCCCGTGTAGACATTTCCAACTTGTGCTGTGGATGCATATTTACCAACATATGTGAGTAAGATATGACAACCTAGGCGTCATCCTCGTAGCTAAAATGGTTTGAGCAATTTGAGGGATTTTCAAAGGGTTCTGGTTTTGATCTCCAGCTTGGACATTTTTCAGACTGTTGGATCTGCGCTTAGCTAGCAATGTGATAATTTACTTATTAACCGCTTTCCTTATTTGACCGTAGGTCATAAGAGCAACGTGTTTCTGCCAATCATGATTTGCCCGTACCACATACGGGCACCCATATTTCAATCATGATTTATTATTCTCATCAGTAGATTTTTATTGTAAATTTTGCATTATTCAATTCGAGCCTTTTTTCTGATTCCGTTAGGCAAAAACTTCTGTTTTGAAAAACCGGTGATAAAAGATTAAAAATTCTGTAAAAACACGAAAAAAAAATAGGCATTGTTTGAAAGTTTTTTTTAAAGATATTAATCAGTTAAGTTGTTAAAATATACAATAATTCCAAGAGTATTTTTACTGCTAACAAATAATTGAAAAACTAATGATATTAAATTAAATTAAATTAAATTAATTATTAATTAAATTAATTATTTTATATTTAATTAAATTAAATTAATTATTAATTAAATTAATTGTATTTAATAAAATTAATTAAATTGTGTTTTGTCAGATAGCGCGTGTAAACATTCAATCGAAAGCGGTTTAATTCCGTCCCGTCATGCATGAGGGTCATTCCATGATGTTTTGTAACGTCAGTCGCGAAGATTATACCTGCGAAATTTTTGTCCACCGTTATTTTCAAAAAGTTTTTCATCGGAGGATACCTCATTAATTGATTAAAGACAAGAAAACTTTTTGAAAATAACGGTGGCTAACAATTTCGCAGTTATAATTTTAGTGACTGACGTTACAAAACATCATGGAATGACCCATGAGTTCTTTTCCGATGAACACCGACACTTTGCCAACGTTACTGCAGATCATGAAGTGGACACATAGGCAGTGGAATAAAGTTTCTCAATGAAAAAATAAGCCGTCTTCTTTAGCTTGTATATTTTATTGGCAACATATCTGATAAAATAGTTTCCACCATAATTATAAAGGTGAGGTCTTGAAGTTACGAAACATATGTGGTATTAGAGGAGCTCAAAAAGAAAAAAGCTGTTGTTATAAGCAAACTGTAACACAGAATATATGAGTTTAGCAAATGGAAAATCCGATTCGTCGTTTTCATCCTGTGCAGCTGTTTTTTATCAACCTTTCAGTAACACAAATCATGACATCGAGAGAGCGTCTAGCCGATGAAAAACAGTAACATCACGTGTGAAGATCCAATTCGAATAATTGTGGAATGAACTATATCAAAAGTGCTTAGTAACATTATGAGTTAAAAAGTTCCCAGTACGCGAAAGATCTGAAATAAAATGATACAAAAAAAGAAATAGCTCATTTAAAAACATTCGAAGTCAAACTAAATAATAGAGATTGGTAAAAAATATTGATGCAATTTAGAATAAAAAGAGAGCATTATAATTAAATAAACTTAGTAAGATAAACAAATAATTTAAGGAAACTTTAATGGGATTAATGATAAAAATTATTAAAAAGTAGAAAATCAGTGAATATGCCGGTATTTCAGCATAATAAAAAGAAAATAAAAGAAAATGTCGCGAAGGAAACGTTAATATTAAAACGTATAGATCAGATTTTTTAAGAATTTGATGCTAAAGTAAAACGCGACTAATAAGTCTGTAGGTCAGACTAGGGATGCAAAAATTTAGGTGCCAGCAGTCATTCTCCCACCACTAAATTTATTTCGTTAATTTTCGTTTAACATTTCACGTAAGATTCTTGCAAGAACGCAATTTTAAGGAAAGAAAACTTAAGCTGCTGTAAAACTGCCAGTTGACGTCACGATTTCGGATAGATATGCGGTTTGAAAATGAATATTCAGCGTGGTACGGTATCTTTTATGACACGAACAAAAAAAAATAGTTCAAAATCTCGAAAATCGAATGCGGTACTACAGATAATTACATGAAATAATTCTCTATTGCTCACACACCATAAGATTTGGATGCAAAAACATAAGAAAATATTGCATGCACACATTTTTATATGCGTTGTGTAAGCAATCTGGAATTATTCTATGGAATTATCTGTATTAGTGCCCTCTATTACTGAGATTTAGAACTAATGAATACGTGTCACACAAAATCCCGCAACAGGCGGAATGTTTATCTACAAATTTCCAGGTTTCTCTGACTCAGAGATTTTTTATTGTATTTACTGTCGCATTGAACTATTGAAAAACCAGTATATGTATGAAAATGTGAGTGTATGTATAACAATGCTACTTGAGCAATAATTATTTGTCTATAAAGTGTAGCTGAATTTTGAAAATATCTGCCTAATATATTGCAAATATTAACCCGCGAGTAGTCGCGACTTTTTTCATAACGTCATTAGTCGCGCTCGGTCTTTTCGCCGCTGGCCTCCTGCATATTAAATATGTAAAATAAGAAATATTTTTCACATAATATACGAAAATAACATTTCAGTGAAGATTTAAATTTGCAGTTTTCTTAAATTATGCGGTTTATTCATGAGATCGGGAGTAATTGGAAAAGTAAAAATTAACTGACATTAGTGATAGTTGCGTAGACTTTTTCGCCAATTTCAACTATGTTTCTAAAAAAGTACCTGACAGAATAACAGAGATGTTCTGTTACTTCACTAAGGTGGTCTAGAAACCTTCAAAGTCAGGTACATGGTAGATCTCCGTTGTAATTATAATGTGATACAAGTTAGGAAAAGATAAGTTATACAGGCGACGAAAACACAGACACGCGACTACTGATGGGTTAAATAATGTATCCTCATTCATATTATTCAGTTTTCCGGTTTAATAAAATATTATCTCAGATTAGCCGGCATTCAGTTAGATCGTAAAATAAATATTTGAACATTAATATTCTTAGGCCAATGATAAAAAAAACAGTAGTTTATAGATAGACAACTTTAACTATTTAAAATGTGCATTTATATTGGATGCAGTTAATCAGATCGACTTCTGAATGCCTCACAGTACGTACGACATGGATTAAACATTAATATTCCTAAACCCATTAAAAACAAATTTTAAATGAAACTTCAGTTATAAAATTTTCTGAACAGAAAATTTTTGAACTTCTAAACACCTCACATTTTAAATTTTGTCACCGTTGCGTAGAGGAGAAAAGGCATTTTTAAATAAAATTTGTTTGAAATTTGTATCACAATTTATTTTCAAATTATTTTTTTAAGTTTTTATTACTTTTTTGTCAATGTGGCAACAGAAATATTTCATTTTTGGACATTAACCCCTTGGGGACGAGCGACGCGTATATGGGCCGCAAAAGAGCTTAAGAATCGTTGTTTATCCCCACCAGTAAAATTTTACTGTAAAATTTCTCTTATTTAATCGTAGCATTTTCTCTATTGATGAAAGCACGAATTTCTGTTTTTAAAAACGGATGACAAAACATTAAAAATTTCGTAAAAGACAGCTGTTGCGAAGGGGTTAAGCATGGATCAATCAGAAAACGAATAAAATAAAAAAGTTGTGGAATCAACCAATTAAAAAATTCAGATATATAGGGTGATTATAATTAAAGTCCGAGTTTCAAAACGCTCTAAAAAGCGAACCACTCGTTAGAATGGCGTCAAAATTTAACAGCGTATTATTGAAGAAGGGAGAAAGAACATGAACCAAAAAAAAAAGTTCCAAATTTGAGTGACAGATGGCGCTGTAAGCCTCAGTATATGTAAATTAAAATATCTTAATAAGTTAAAATAATCTTAGTAATAGGCCTGAGAACAATTAAAAGCCGATTGGAGGGATGCTTTTTATGCGGTTTTTGGCCTCAGGACAATTAAAAACCGATTTTTCCCATCCGATGTGGTACGACCTTGCCGTGGTGGACGGGCTTACGTAACTAACAGTATCACACGCGTACAGTCATGCACACTGAACAATACAGTTGGTTTATATCGTGTAACTTACACCTTAGCCGTTGTTTTACGATTTGTACTTTGTAGTCGAAATTCTGACGTTTACAGCGCCATCTGTCGCTAAAATTTGGAACTTTTTTTGGTTCATGTTCTTTCCCCCTTCTTCAATAATACGCTGTTAAATTTTGACGCCATTCTAACGAGTCGTTCGCTTTTTAGAGCGTTTTGAAACTCGGACTTTAATTATAATCACCCTGTACTTTAAATTTCCCAGTTCTCTACCGAGGACAACTATTTTCCATATAGTTAAAAATACTGCATGCACACACTTATGTATGTGTTGTGTGAAATCTTGCTTGTGTAAGCAATCTCGAATTATTCCATGGAATTATCTGCATCAGTGCCCTCTATTATCGAGATTTTGAACTAATGAATATGTGTCGATCAAAATCTCGCACCAGGCGGAATGTTTATCAGCAAACTGCATATTTATCTGACTCATAGATCTTTTTATTCTGTTTTACTGTCGCAGTGAACATTCAAAACACCCGGGATAAATATCACTCTGTGTGAATATGTATAACAATAGTACTTGAGCGATAACCATTTGCCAATAAAATGTTGCTAAATCTTGAAAATATAATAATCTATTGCAAATATTAAATAATGTGTCTTCACTCATATCATTCAGTTTAATATATTTTCCGGTTTAATAAAATATTGATAAAATAAAATATTATCTCAGATTAGCCGGTATTCACTTAGATCATAAGATAAATATTTGAAATCAAACAAAGAAAAGGATTCATGAAATTGATGAATTATACATTTTTACGAAGCTTCCTGATATTCATTTAGTGTTTATTTTGCGATTATTTCCTTATTTTATTAAAGTTAATATTTATTCTCATTCTCTTGTGTTACATGTACAATCATCTTTTGATCTTTTTTAATTAATAGCGATTTGAGTACTTTTGTTGAACAATCCTTAAATAATTCTTCATTGTTTATTTAAATAATACAAAACATGCCATTTTAAAAATGATTTATTCATGCTAAAATCATTTACTTCATATGATATATTTGCTATTGGTGCAGACTTCCTGAAGTTTATTCATTAAGCAAAAACAGTTATATTGAAATAAGAATAGAATCCACTAATGAATCCACTATAGAATCCTCATAAGTAATATGAGGAATATTTGACGAGTAATTGCTTCAAAAAATTTCAAAAATTTGTGTAATCCAAGAACTGTGTAAAACTGTTCTAAGCCACTATAATTAGTGACATTTCAGCTGATATATACATGGAGTATCACACAGATTACATTTGGAGATAAGTTAGTCTTTGATAGGTTTATTGACTTGTATACTATTGGGTCGATTGGAAAGTCATGTCGTAATTCGTACCGGAAGATTCTGTCCGTTAATTATTAGATATTAATTCAGATAGCTAATGTATGTCCGTGTTGCTAATTTGGCCTCTGTTTTAAATTTAAAAACTCCGAATTCACATCAACCGGTGATGATAGCTAATGGGAAATTTCCATTAGTCACGTCGAGGGGAAAACAGAGCTCTGTGGGAAAAAATGAATTTTTTTTGGTTTTGTGGAAAATGGTTTCTTAGTAAAATTTGCCCTTGAGTCAACCGCATCGAGTCCTACATCAATCGATTGCACATGAAAAGAAATTCGTTTCTTCCCAGGTTCAAACTTATATCTAAAGTCCATGGGGGTTATGACCAATTAATGCCCGTTTTGAATAAGGGCATATTGTGCCAAAACTACTTGTCAGATTTCAACGAAAAAAAAGATGTGTGATATCATAGATGCCAACACCTCTTAATTTATTCCGGAGTCTGATACAAGATGAGCATGTTTTCAACCGGAAATTTTATTTGACCAAAAATTTCAGGATGAAATCAAAGATTTACATCGTAGAAAGTAAACACATTTTCTTAAATGTTTTTTTCGGTTTTTGCATGCAAATTTTTGATCAGACTCCGGAATAATTAAGAGATGTTGGCATTGATATTATTACACGAATACTAGATACTGTTTTCAGTTTTTTTCAACAAAAGTACGAGTTCTATAAAAATTTTCTTCTTTTTATTGAATATTTTAATTAAATATTTATTGAAATATTTGAGTGACCACCTTAATTTTTTGCATGAAATACTATGACATATGATGTATATTCATTATCAATTTCAACTTTCTACATAGGGTGCATCATATTAAAAAAAGCCAAAATCATATTCCGGCGGAGATGGAGGACGTGTCTCGTACGAATCTCACATATTAGGTCTACCGGAAAGTTATGTCTCATAATGTTATTTCACGCCTTCTTTTTAAACCACAGTTTGAACTAATATGTTAGGTTCGTGCGAGACACGCCCTCCGTCTCCATCAGTATATAATTTGGGCTTTTTTTAACACTAGAACCGCGGTGGCGGGTCATTTTGACCCGTATGAAATGAAAATATGATGATTCGAACCAGAAAAATCTTTATAAAATAAGATAACTATAAGCACCACAAAAAATAGTTCAAATAAAGAAGTTAAGTAGTATTATATAATACCGTAATTTCGGGTGTATAAGCCGCGGATCAAACAACTCTATTTCGACCCAGAATTTTTTAAGAAACAAATGTTACTACTTAGATCGACGTAAATATTTGTCTTCAATCACTAAATAAGATTTCTGGGTCTAAAAGGAATTGTTTGATCCGCGGCTTATACACCCGAAATTACGGTAATTCTGAAGCGAAATATTCTGATAAAACTTGAGTAAAATATCCCGCGGTTCTAGTGTTAATATGATGCATCCTACGTAGAAAGTTGAAATTGATAATGAATATACATCGTATCTCATAACATTTCATGCAAAAAAATTAAGGTGGTCACTCATATTTTTCAACAGATTCTAAATTAAAATGTTCTATAAAAAAGAAGAAGAATTTTATAGAACTCGTACTTATGTTGAAAAAATTTTGAAAAAATTGATTGAAAATTTTTTGAAAAAAAAGAAACGTTTTCGGAAAGGACGGGCAGCTAATAAAAAATAATTTTTATAAATTTTTATTTAAATTTCTAAAATAAATAGTTTTTTATTTTTTATTTTTAGAGGTAAAGGAATGGTTTTCGAAACCTTAAATGAGTTAGAAGAGGCTACTGTATATTTTAGTTTTTGATTACAGCACATTTTTATATATTCAGAAACATCTGACATTTTTTACAGTGTATTAATCCTGGATTTTTTCATCCGTCAAGCTATAGGTTTGTTTGAATCTATTCACAAGTTGCCTGATATTGGTCCTTGCTGCTAACTGCTTACCTTATTTCCGATGGTACAGTAGACGTATCTCGTCAAATGTTTTGTGACACAATTTCCGGGAAACGATGACAGTTCTTTCTTCTAAAGGGAGCCTTTCTTAAAACACATGTGAAAGAAATCAATATGTTAGTGTTTTCACGGAAATGTATCGTTATTTTTGGAACCCACTATATATAGCGAGAATTTTTTTTCCACTTATTTATTGTGTTCTTTTTCTTTTTTATTAGAAAGTAGTGTTGAATGTTTTTGTCGCGGTTTAAATGAAACCAAAATTATAACACCTGTTTTACAACAATATTTTTGTGGGAACATTTATTGCAAATGTCGAAGAAATCCACAAAAAAGTCTTTGTTTGGAAAAAAATAGTTTTAAATTCGTTGGTGCCCTCTTCTTTTTCAGCATCTATGAATCAACCATAAAACAACTAAAAATATGGAATGGCTTTATAAAAGTCAGCACAATTTAACTGATGTTTATTATCTAAAATATATTCAATATCATAAAATAAAATGTAAAAAAGTGTGTTTTTGCTGCAGTTTAATACAAAATTAGCAAAATGAATGTACCTATAGGACTGTCAAAGACGATAACTTTTACATTCTACTAGCAGTATTCTAGTTTTTCGAATATAAATTTTAAAGTATATTTCTCGTGCAATTATTGTCACTGTATGTGTTAAGGATTCGTGCTTCAGAAAGCGGTTCCAGTTAGAATTAAAAAATCGTCACGTGTGGCACCGCTGTACCTACCAGATCGCAGAATCATGGCTGCCATCGGTGACCATTTTTAAGTGCATTCGTAATTATATAAAAACATAATATATACAGGGTGTATCCAGAGCCTGATTACTAACGGGGCACTCTCCCCCCAGTAAAATTACATAAAAATTTTCGCCTTGTTTAAACGCCCTTTTCAGTCAAAATTACTATCGCGAATAAGGAAAAAATTTCTATTTATTTTTTCTGGTGGGAGAGTGCCCCGTTGATAATCAGGCCCTGGGTGTATCTAAACTACTGGGCAAAACTTTAAGGGGTGATAGTACACATAAAGACAAATAATATTAAATGGGAAACTAAGGGTCCCAAACGTCTTCCGAAGGAGATACGCGCCATCAAAGTTTAGGGTCCAAAATTTGAAATGATTATAAAAAACGGAAAAATTGGTCGATTCGTTTGCGGTTTTCACGAAAACTATTCTTTATGTCAGTATTGTCTTGAAAATAAATTATAAAGATAAATTCCAAAAATGCCGATAGAGGGCGCTTTAGACTTTGGTGTAACGAACAACTATTTTATACAGTTATTTTTTGCATCTCATTAATTTTTTTTAGAAGTTTAGACATAAACTTAAATTTTGAGCTTAAAATCTGTGGTTAAGTAACGCAAACTGAACTATGTTCAATGGGAGTGGTTAGGTTCAAATTTCAAATGATTATAAACAACAGAATAATTGGTCAATTCATTTGCGGTTTTCACTAAAACTATTATTTATGTCAGTATTGTCTTAAAAATAAATTATAAACATAAATTTCAAAAAATTTCGATAGAGGGCGCTTTAGACTTTGCAGTAACGTACAACTATTTTTTACCGTTATTTTTTGCATCTCATTAAATTTTTTGAAGCTTAGACATAAGCTTAAGTTTTGTGCTGAAAATATGAATCGTTGAGAGTGGTTTAGTAGCGCTAACTGAATTGTGTTCAATGGGGGTGAGAAGGTTCAAATTTCAAATGATTATACAAAACGGAAAAATTGATCGATTCGTTTGCGGTTTTTTCTAAAACCATTCTTTATGCCAGTATTTCCTTGAAAAAAATTTTTAAAGATAAATGTAAAAAAAAAAAAAAACGTTAGAGGGCACCTTAAACTTTAGAGTAACCAACAACAATTTTTAACTGTTATTTTTTATATCTAATTAAATGCTTGCAAAAGCTTAGACTTAAATTTTGAGCTCAATTTCTGAATCGCTGGGAGGGGTTAAGAAGCGCAAATTGAACTGTGTTCAGGAGTTGAAATGTTAACCTGCCCACCCTACGAACACAGTACAATTTTCCGCTACTTAGTTACTCACAACGATTCAGATTTTGAGCTCAAAATTTAGTCTAAGCTTTTAAAGAATTTATTTAAATAAAAAATAATAACGGTTAAAAATACTTGTTGGTTACACTAAAGTTTAAGGCGCCCTCTAACGGAATTTTTTGAAATTTATCTTTAAATTTTATTTTCAGGAAATACTGACATAAAGAATGGTTTTAGAGAAAACCGCAAACGAATCAACCAATTTTTCCATTTTTTATAATTATTTGAAATTTGAACCTCCCCACCCCCATTGAACACAGTTCAGTTTGCGCTACTTAACCACTCTCAACGATTCAGATTTTCTACTCAAAATTTAAGTTTATGTCTAAGATTCTAAAAAAATTTAATTAGATGCAAAAAATAACGATAAAAAATAGTTGTACATTACTCCAAAGTATCAAACGCCCTCTATCAACATTTTTTGAAATTTATCTGCATAATTTATTTTTAAGACAATACTGACATAAAGAAAAATTTTAGTGAAAACCGCAAATCAATTGACAATTTTTCTGTTTTTTATAATCATTTGAAATTTGAACCTACCCACTCCCATTGAACACAATTCAGTTTGCGCTACTTAACCACAGATTTTGAGCTCAAAATTTAAGTTTATGTCTGAACTTCTAAAAAAATTAACAGATGCAAAAAATAACGGTAGAATATAGTTGTTCGTTACTCCAAAGTCTAAAGCGCCCTCTTTCGGGCGCTTTTTTTGAAACTTATCTTTATAATTTATTTTCAAGACAATACTGTCATAAAGAATAGTTTTCGTGAAAACCCCAAACGAATCGATCAATTTTTTCGTTTTTTATAATCATTTCAAATTTTGGACCCTAAACATTGATGGCGCCTATCTCCTTCGAAAGACGTTTGGGACCCTTAGTTCCCCATTTAATATTATGTGTCTTTATGTGTACTATCAACCCTTAAAGTTTTGCCCAGTAGTTTAGATACACCCTGTATAATCGTTCAGTCTGCCCGTCAGAATGTAACAATGTAAAACCTTTCCTGAATCGTTTGAAAGTTAAAAATTATAATTTTAAGTGATTTTAAATTTTATGAAAATCGGATGAATAGTTCAATTACAGGGATAATCAAAATTATTCGTGTACATAACGGCCAATGGGAAAAAATAGTTTTGAGTGCATTTTAATTATGTTACTCTTTTTCGAATATAATGAAATTGATATGCATCTATGACGTACGTACATTCTAAAATATGCATTCTATGTAATCTGTGGTGCAAAGAATGTTTTTTTATTAATTTAAAGAGCTACACAAAAATATTCCATTACATAATGTTTTAATATTAAACTATTTCTCATTTAATGAAAATTATATATGTTTCTGAGGTTTGCTACAAATTACTTCTTGTGTAATAGAAAGCAGATAGGACTTACAAGGAAGGTCTCCATACGGGCATACTCAGAAAAATCTGAAAAAATTACAGAATGTTGTTCTCATATAGTTATGTATGTTTATAAAAAAAATTTCGGCGGAACCTCCTTATAATGTCCGTAAAAAAGTAATGACAATTTCGTTTATTTGGCGATTTATCTCCGGTTGGCGAAAAAACGAAATTTTGAAAAATGCGCTTTTACGCTTCGAATACTTCTTAAAGAAAAAATTTTCTATGTTCAATTTATTTAAATAAGTTTAGTTAAAGTAATTTTAGTTTTGCTTTTTCACTTTACTTTAAATGTAATTTTGTCATATACGTTTATATGTACTTATAACAAAATGAAATTAATATATTTTATCATTTAAAACACAATTTAAATTGATTAAAATTGTTCCAAATTGAAAAAGACACTGTTAAAAATATGCTGCATTTTGTGGCAACGCACTCCCTTGCTTGTATAGAAAACGGTTACTTGGCCGTGAAATAGAGCTTTCTCATTGGTTGGAATAGAGATATTATATACAAGCGGTGGAGTGCGTTGCAACAAAATGCAGCAGATTTTTAACAGTGTCTGACACGGTCAATTCACGGTGCTATGGAGCATTCTCATTGGTCAGAAGAGAGATATTCTATAAAAGTAGTGGAGTGACGTTGCAGTAAATGCTGCAGATTTTTAACAGTGAAATCAATTAAAATCAATTTTCAGATTCGTTAAAATCGTCCGCTTTTGGCAAGGGAATGCACTGCTCGCCAAATACCGCATCGCTTTCAGCTTTTCACGCCAATTATTCGAAACTGTTTTATTTTTTTTACATATCTAATAATGTAATTCCGCCGCTAATTTTCACTGATGCTTTATTACCTGCATGAGTAGTGTAATTCGTATTTTTTTAAAAAAATTCTGAGTATGCCCCCAATGGAGACCTTCCTTGTTAGTGGGGCACACGAATGATTTAAAATACTATATGGTATTCGAAGTACTGTCTGCTATTACACCAAGATCTAAATATTTTTAAAACATCCTTATAGTACGAACACACCTCATTTGCTATGTTAAGTGTGTAACGGTAGGGAAAATATAAAAATAGTTGCCAGAGTCTGGCCTTCAGAATGTATCCGACAAAAAGATTAAAACAATCATTAAAATTATAGGGATAATTGAATTACAGAAAACAGTTTTTAAACTTTAAAGTGTATTAAATTTTAAAAGTCCTCTTAGTTATATGGTAACTTTTACATTTATCTCTTTTTATGAACACATAATCTTTATGAACAAAATAATACTATGATTTTCTTAGCGAAAATATACATTTAATTAAAAAAATGCTGATGATAAATAGTTTTACAAAACAGCTTGATGTTTTCATTTTTACGTTTATAATATTTTCTAATTTAGTATTTCCGCTCATCTTTTTTATATGCACTGGTGTACAAAATTAAAGGACGAGTCCCAAAATGCCAATTTTCAAGGGATTTTTAAGCGATAATTTTCACGCGAATATTCAAAAGGAAGTAATATAATTCGAATAATTATTATCCTTGCATAACACCCAGTCCACATAACATCTCATTCGAATCACATATGGTCACAAGAGTCACAGTCAGTATGCCTGAACAAAAAATAGGAAATTCTACAGTGGTGGTCATAATTATAAGGTCAAGGCAAAAAATTGCCATATCTTGATTATATTTGGCAGGAGACTTGTGCAAATTTAATGGCTGGAAACCAGTGAAAAATGAAGATTATTTTTGTATGTTTTTATGGAAATATGTGGTAATTTCATATTTTTCTAATGTATTATAAATTTATACAGCCATTGGTTTTGGACAAAATTATAAGAACAACTGTATTTGTGTGTTCTAAAAAGTATAATTTGCATGTTTTTTGTTCTGCACACGGAACTTCCAGACGATGTAAATGCGTAGTAAGTATTGTAGATCGTATTATTCTGTTTTTCAATCATGCCGCAGGGTGCAAAGCTTTTGGAGTTTCAGAAAGGAAAAATGGATGCATTTCAAAATTCAGGACTTTCTGTATGCTAACTTGTTACAAAGTTTATTAGATCAAGAACAGTTATTTACAATTATCTTTAAAATACTGGTAAATATGGACGGCAAAGACATACAAGCAAGCTATCTTCTGTTTCTGGCTGGGGGAAAAGAATGATAATAAGGCGAGATTGCTCCAAAAAACGAAAAAAAAAACATGAATTGAACTCAGAATGCAAGTGCTCAAACTGTTCGACGTGTTTTACAAAAAGAAAGAAAAAGGTTTTCTATAGTAAACATGTGCCAAGATCGCGTCTTACAAAAGTTCATGAAAGGCTGAGGATGCAGTTTGCTAAAAATTGCAATACTATGGAGAAAAAAAGTGGGATTCTGTATTTTCCGATGAGAAAAAGATTAATTTGGATAGACTAGATTGTTTTTGCAACTTCTAGTATGATCCCCATAGAGAAAAAACGATTTTCTCATAGCATGTATTTGGAAGTGATTTAGTAACGTTCTGAGGAAGTTTCACAACTGGTAGAACTACTCCAATAGTTTTTGTGCAGGGTAGGAGGAATTCTGAGAGTTACATTGATATATTGGGCGATAATCTTTTACCAGAAGTACCGTTAATAGCGATTGAATGCTATTTTTTCCAGCAGAGCAATGCCTCGGCTTATGCTTCCCAAACTTCAAACTCGTGGTATAATGCTAATTCCGTGAAACTAATTGATTGGCCGGCCAGAAGTCCTGATCTGAATCCAATGAATAAATCTGTTGTGTATTCTGGCACACAAAGTATGCAAAAATGGTATATAATCTTAAAACAAGCAAGAACGCATGTGTTCCATCGAAACAGATCACTCAAGATCTTCCAAGAACGTTCTTAAGGAATTGTCAAACTCCATGACGTCAAGACTGATAAAAATGATTGAGAAGAAGCGGGGAGATTATGAATTATCAATGTGTTTCAGGCAAAAACATTCGCTGTCCTTATAATTTTGTCCATTTTTTACAATGCCATATTTTGTTACTTGTGACAAAACATTCATATTTTGCATTTTCCAATGTTTTGCATTCTACAATGATTTCTAGCACTGAAAAGCAATTAGAGTATAAATTTCACTTTACTTAGCTCGGAAATAAATTTTTTCTACGCAATTTTCAATTGTTCTTATAATTCTGACCAGCACTGTATACGTCTCTTTTATGAGTCTCAAATTCTTGAGACTCAATTTCAAATGAGAATCAATTTCTTTATGAGACTCAATTTCAAAGTCATTGTGAACGTTGCATTATGATAAATTGCCAAATAATGTGCCATTAATGTCAAATGGTGACTTTTCCCCACTTTTAGCATTGGTTACTTCACAGTAGGGTCTCTGTCACCATTTGACAAAGTCTTGTTACAGAAAGTCACCATGTGACTTTAATGTGGCTTTATTTGGTGATTTCTCATAATGCAACATTCACAATGACTTTGAAATTGAGTTTCCAAATGACAGTCACACGAGAGTCTCAATGAAACAATATTGTAAAGTCACCTGCTGACTCGCCACAAAGCAGCAGTCACAATGACATGTCATTGGAGTCACATATATTAGTCATTTGAGACTCATAAAAAACACCTTTGGAATTTCCTTTTTGTTTCGCCGTAGTGACTGTGACTCTTGTGACCAAGTGTGGCCGGAATGTGATATTATGTGGACTAGCTGTTATGCAGGGATAGTAATTATTCGAGTTATATTACTTCCTTTTGAATATTCGCGTAAAAATTATCGCTTGAAAATCCCTTGAAAATTGTCACTTTGGGACTCGACCTTACATTTTGCACACCAGTGTATATAGTGTGTTTGAATATAATATACGTGGGATATTGCTAAGTTTCTATTACAAGTGTATATTTTTTAATACTTACTTCACAAAACTTTTAAAAAACAAAAATCTTTTATATGCACTGTGAGAACATTTTGAAGAGAAACATAGTTCAAGTGTACTTAAAAAAATAGTGGTGCGAAAAATATATAAAAATAATGGTATGGAGTTGAAACTTTTCGATACCCCTAAATAATTTGTTATGAAAAAACGGCATTTTTGAATCATAAGAATCGATACTATTTTAAACGTGGCAAAAAATGGCTTTGATTTATAAAAATATTTGGACAGATAATTAACTATTAATAATCTCTAAACTGAGTATTTTGTTCCCTAATTATTTTTTTCTTAAAATAAATAAAAATAGTTCACCAAAAGTAAACTTAAATTAAACCACTATCATTATTTAAATCAAACGTAAAAAAATATTATTCTTTTCAAAATAAAATTCAAATCAAATGTATTTATTGCACTTTAAAAGGGAAAAAATCAAAATTTCTAATCCATGAGTCACCTAATAATTTAAATTAAACATTTCACATTTGTCAAAGGAAATGGAATACAGAAAATAATTAGTAAACTTTTAAATGTGAAACATTTTTTAAGATATTTTTTATATTTTAATTGTATTGCTGCAATTTGACGTTTTCTTCTTTTTTTTTTCTATTTATAATTTTTCTATTTAACTTTCGGTATTTCCGCAATTTATTTAAAAATAACGGTGACTCAAAATAGAAAAAAGGGAGATGATATTTGAAATTTTTGCTGGGATTCCAACATTTTAGGATCTTTTAAGAGTAAAAGACTAATTGTATATAGATATTCTGATGTTTTATTGTATATATATATTTTTTTATTATTATTGTTATTATTTGAATATTTTGAATGTAAGTGCCTTTAAATGTACAGTATGATTGTATCAGCTAGGTTCCTACAAGGGCAGTAGTATGCATCTGTGTTGATGAATAACAATGGATTAAGTTTTTCCCAGGCAAACGAATTGCTAAGAGGAAGTTTTAATTGGAGGGTACACCGTATGGATTTATGACCGTTGGTACTAAAAAGTCATAAAAGCAGTACTCTGACAGGGTGTACAAAGAAAAGTAGCTCTTTTATGACCCCATGTTTTATGGCTATGTAATCGCTATGTGTGGGGCCCAGCCTGTCTCGTGGGAAGTACGAGGGTTGATGGGCCCCGAAATATAAGGGGGGGGGCCTTTGGTCCCCTGGCTGCACGTAGGCGTGTTACGAGGAGAGGCGATTGGCTGGTGCATAGAATTATGAGGTGTATGATAATTTCCTTCCACCAGTCAGGTCGCGTATGCAAATTTTGGAGCTCCCAGAGAATTTTCCTTGTACTAAAACTAAGAAATTAAGTCAGATGCAGAGACGCGAGCTCCCTATTATGTGACGATATTTTTTTACGTGGGTGTCTTTGTATGGATACTTTCCAGGCCCAGAAACTGTGATGCTCAGATGGCCCGCGGGCTGGGCTCGGGCCGATTTCCAATAATGGCATTCGGGCCGGGCCGGGCTCGGGCCTTACTTCTGAAGACTCGGGCCGGGCCGGGCCTGGTTACTAATCCTTTCGGGCCGGGCCGGGTCGGGCCTAGTCACTGATCTTTTCGGGCCGGGCTGGGCTCGGGCCTTAATTTTTTTGCTGGAGTATCGGGCCGGGCCTAACTTTTTTTCCGTACGAAGTCCGTACGTTCCTACTTTTCATGGACCAAAATAATCAGTTCCTATTGAATCTTCCAATATGAAAATCCTTTTCTCGACTTTTTATAAATCAGTAATGTTTCGCTTTGTCCAAAAATTTCTGCAAAGAAAGCATATACTTTTAAGCCGTCATTATTCTACAATTAAACATTAGAATTTATTCCTTTTAAAGAATCGTAGATTACTAGGCGTTTTAAAATAGAATTAAATACACACACACACACACACAAAAAAAAAAAACATGATTATGACGGAATTTTTTTTTTTAAACTGAAAACTGAAAGTTTCTTTTAAAATGTTCATCCATGCAAAATTAATACAACAATATGGGAGAAAAAAATATATTAAACATTTACATCTGTTAAGAAGGGAATGCATTTTTTTTCGTTCCAAAGCGATTTCGTCTTTGGAAATTTTACCATATACCGCTTTTTCGATTTTTTGTCTCCATTACAGGGAATATGGATTAATAATACTAGTGATAACTGAAACATTTACATACAATAAACAAAGATTCCTTTAAAAGCATAAATATCGCAGCCTACGGCACTTTTGCATAAATGGAGATAATAAACATGGAAAAAAAATGACTAGTATAATTTTTTTTTGGTCAGAACTCTTCCATAAGATTAAAGATCAATGTTTTGTAGAAATCCACTCGAGCCGGGTCGGGTTCGGGCCGAATTTTGAACTTTTTTCCGGACCGGGCCGAAATTTTAACTTTCGGGCCGGGCCGGGCTCGGGCCGAATATTTAACTTTCGGGCCGGGTCGGGTCGGGCCAATATTTCTTTCGTTCGGGCCGGGCCTCAATTTTAACTTTAGGGCCGGGCCTGGAAATTTCGGCCCGTGCAGACCTCTACCAGGTACACTTATTTCGATATATATAATGTTCTTTAATATGCATATACATACCTGTGATTGATTTGTAATTTAGTTAGTACGCTGCCCAGGGAACTTTGTCATTTTTTTAAATATTCTTTTTATTAACTTGTAATTAATGGTACTATTTTCTGATTCACCTTTTGTAAATGTTTTATTCCTATAATTATATTCAATAAATGAATTATATTTAGTAGAACCTCTAGTTGTCATTTATGGAAACTTTCTTTTAATTCTTTAATTATTTTTTTTCTTTTCAGTAGCTAACCATGTTTGTTTATTTCGTAAAATTCTACCTATTTTGCAGTATGAGGATAATTAGTGACTAGGGATATCTTGTGGGGTTGGCTAGCTAAATATGGAGAAATCTAACTTTAATATATTTTAAGTTTTACTTTTTTTCTTTTTTTCTCGTTTAGCTAATCAATTGGGCCATATGTGGGCGAATCGTCTAAAAGTGTCACAACGCAATGCCCAGATGTTTTTTTTCTTTTAATGACAACCCCATTAACTTTATATTTTCGGAGTTGTCTATTACCCGACTAGGCCAATGCGATCACCACGACCTGTTAAATTATAGGCCCTTACAAGATAGTTTTTTTGGGGGGGTTTTGGTTATAAAATGAACCCGGGGTATAGGTGTACCCAACACCTGTGTTAGATTGCGCTGGGGGGATTAAGACTTAGAAAAACTAATAAATATCCCTTCTCAGCTTTTATTTGTGATTTGGTTTAGATCTTGCCAGCATAAGGGCTCCGGAGTTTGAGGTGGGGCCGTGATGAGTGGTTAGTACAATGCATTGTGTTGGGGCGGAAGTAATGTTGGTGGGATTCCAACATGTTAGGATCTTTTAAGAGTAAAAGACTAATTGTATATAGATATTCTGATGTTTTATTGTATATATATATATTTTTATTTTTACTGTTATTATTTGAATATTTTGAATGTAAGTGCCTTTAAATGTACAGTATGATTGTATCAGCTAGGTTCCTACAAGGGCAGTAGTATGTATCTGTGTTGATGAATAACAATGGATTAAGTTTTTCCCAGGCAAACGAATTGCTAAGAGAAAGTTTTCATTGAAGGGTACGCCGTATGGATTTATGACCGTTGGTACTAAAAAGTCATAAAAGCAGTACTCTGACAGGGTGTACAAAGAAAAGTAGCTCTTTTATGACCCCATGTTTTATGGCTATGTAATCGCTATGTGTGGGGCCCAGCCTGTCTCGTGGGAAGTACGAGGGTTGATGGGCCCCGAAATATAAGGGGGGGCCTTTGGTCCCCTGGCTGCACGTAGGCGTGTTACGAGGAGAGGCGATTGGCTGGTGCATACAATTATGAGGTGCATGATAATTTCCTTCCACCAGTCAGGTCGCGTATGCAAATTTTGGAGCTCCCAGAGAATTTTCCTTGTACTAAAACTCAGAAATTAAGTCAGATGCAGAGAAGCGAGCTCCCTATTATGTGACGATATTTTTTTACGTGGGTGTCTTGACGTGTCTTTGTATGGATACTCTCCAGGCCCAGAAACTGGGATGCTCAGATGGTCAGTGGAGTACCAAGTACACTTATTTCGATATATATAATGTTCTTTAATATGCATATACATACCTATGATTGATTTGTAATTTAGTTAGTACGCTGCCCAGGGAACTTTGTCATTTTTTTTAAATATTCTTTTTATTAACTTGTAATTAATGGTACTATTTTCTGATTTACCTTTTGTAAATGTTTTATTCCTAAAATTATATTCAATAAATGAATTATATTTAGTAGAACCTCTAGTTGTCATTTATGGAAACTTTCTTTTAATTCTTTAATTATTTTTTTCTTTTCTTTTCAGTAGATATAACCATGTTTGTTTATTTCGTAAAATTCTACCTATTTTGCATTATGATGATAATTAGTGACTAGGGATATCTTGTGGGGTTGGCTAGCTAAGTATGGAGAAATCTAACTTTAATATATTTTAAGTTTTACTTTTTTTCTTTTTTTTCTCGTTTAGCTAATCAATTGGGCCATAGGTGGGGTAATCGTCTAAAAGTGTCACAACGCAATGCCCAGATGTTTTTTTTTTTCTTTTAATGACAACCCCATTAACTTTATATTTTCGGAGTTGTCTATTACCCGACTAGGCCAATGCGATCGCCACGACCTGTTAAATTATAGGCCCTTACACTCTAAAAAATAAATGTGTAAATCAGCTAATTTTACCCATATATATGTGTAAATTTATAAAATTACACACCTGTCGTAAAATTTACACACATTTTTCTGAAATTTACCTGTTTTTATGTGTATTTAGCATACTAAAATAAGTGTGTAATTTGTTATCACTTGAAAAACACAGATAAGTGTGTAAATGTAGAAAAATGGTTAGATATACACAAATTGATGAGTTATTCTATTTTAAACATACTTATGTGTACACAAACGTGTGTGTAAATTTCTAAAATTACACACTTTGAACAAAAATTTAGCTGTTTTTATGTGTATATGACTTACGAAGTGAAGTATGCAATTTGTTATCGCTTATATACTCAGACAGATGTGTAAATTATATAAAATATTTGGAGTTACACAAATTGGTGTGTTATATATAATTAAAAATGTAAAAATTATCTTAGTTGCATTTATTGTCATTACTAGAGCTAGACTGAAAATTCGTTTTCGTTTTCGGCCAAAAATCCGAGTTTCAACGAAAATTCGTTTTCGGTAAAAATGCTGCTGAAAATTCGGCTAGACCGAAACTGTCTGAATTCTAGAAATCTTCATTCTTACTTTGGAAATTTTCATCATGACTTCTTGATTTGAACTGTTTCCGCTTAAATGATATGCTTTTTAGATGCGTTCGTAATTATATAAATAGGTAGCACACGTAGTCGCCGTTCAGTCCGTTTTCCATCTGTCTATCTGTCCGTCTATCCATACGCATATAATAGAGTAAAATCTACCCAACAGAATGCTTTGAAATTTGAAGTATATAATTATTGCAAAATTTTGTCGAGTCATTTCAAACTTTGTGAAAATCGGATGCATAGTTTAATTACAGGGATGGTCAAAATTTTTCCGTTACATCACGGCCAATTCAAAAAAAAATGTTTAAGTGCATTTTGATGGTATTACTGCCTTTTAAACAAAATGAAATTAATGAATAAAATTAATATGCATTTACTGAGGTGTACTAAAATATATACTCTGTTACAATATGCGGTGCAAAATACTTTTATTATTCATTTACAGGGCCACACAAAAGAATTCCATTACATAATAGTATAGGGTGAAACTTTATCTTCGACATATTTTAACCATGTTAATTTTTTTCACATATAATGGAATTGATATACGTTGCCGAGGTTTACTGTGAGTTGCATCCTGTATAATAGAAAGTGCACAGTAATCATAGGGGCACACAAAAGATGTCGGATATTATACTGCAACCGAAATACTGAATATTGGAGATAATTTCTAGAAGTGCATTTTTAGTAGTGATATGAGCTTTTAAATTTGACAAAGTGTTTGCTGATTGCGTTGCGTGTATAAATGCTGAAGATCATATGCAGAGTAACACAACTGAAATTGTACAAGTTACAGAATATGAAAATAATAACTTAGATATGGTTTTTAAATAAGTTATGTATTTTTACTCTTAACTGCATTTACTAAATCAATATATGTTTATAGAATGTAGAAAAATGATATACTGGGCAACGCAAGGTATTAGATACATGGCTGTCTATGGAAGATAATCTCTGGTGATTTCACTAGATTTAAGCGTGTTTAAATTTTAGCTGAATAGTGGCATTATACTTATGTAAAGATTGTAAACAAAGGACTCGGCTGCACAAAAGAATTAAAATATGCTACAGTCTATTGGGTGTAAATTTCTGAAATTCAAATTTCAATCTAGTAGGCGTTTTAACATTCTAAAACATAGTTGAAAATGTTTAAGAATTTTATTTGTCTGACCGTACTCTAACTTGCGTAATATAGTTGGATTGCTCTGTAATTGATACATAATTTTTCATATTTTGTAGTCATGCATTTTTGCATAAGACAATTTTTACATAACTTAACAGCTATTGCATAAATTTGTTTATAGTACAAACGCTCCTCATTTACCACGTTTGACGTCCAATTTCCAACTTGTTATTTATTACTATGAACTTCCACTGTTTATAATTCTCGGTCATGTATGATTCAAAATCTTTGATCAAATTATAAAACAAACATGCACGCGCATATGGTGTTTTTCAGCTGCTCATTGAAAATTGTGCACAGCTAACAGTAGCAGAAAATATTTGGTTTGAAACCGCAGAAGTGTTTTGAAAGATCTTTCAGAAAGATTCATCATTCTATGTCGTTAATGAAATAACTACATTTTAATTTATATGAAAATTACAAAGTTTTAGACAAAGGCACAGAATGCCAGCCAACTTCTGCACCGAAGACAGATTTTTCAAACAAGGGCGTTATTTCGGAACAATCACAGGGAGGCGAAGGCATGGCAAAGTTTTTTTTGGGAGGAAGAGGCAAATATTTATTTAAGTATGCATCTCATCTATATTTAAATTTTTGCTAAAATAGTAATAATTATAAATTGAAAAATGATTATTTTTTTATTACGACTTATTTAGAGTTAGTTTCGTAAAAAAACCCTTTTAAGTAGTACTTTCAAGTAGTAGTATTTTAGTTTATTTTAATGAGAATCATTAAATAACTGAAAAGTTATGTATATTTAAAAAATAAATACCCTTTATTGTATCCCGTCTCCATTGTTATAGACCGGGAAGGGGCAGCACAGACAACCACCTCATCGCGTTCACGGATGAAAATTCAGAATTAGTTAAAAATCAATTCACATATTAAAACGGGACCGATCTACTAACTCATATACTGGTGGGAACCGACCGAAAACCCGATTTTATCGGTTGACTCGTAGGTTTATCATTGTGTTTTTTCGTACCCAAAAGTATAAAAACATGGGGAACTGAGAGCAGGAGACACAATAGTAAACCTACGACTCAAATTCTGAAATCGGTTTTTTAGACGTTTTCCAAGACTTGGCAGACCGATTACATTTTAATATGCGAATCGAGTTTTTAGTAATTCTGGTATTTCAGCCGTGATCTAGATGGGATGATTATCTGTGCTAATGCCTCACGGTCAATTAATTACTTAGTTAGTTAACTATTCTAAATGCTTATAATTACTGGTTGTCAAAAAATATAAAAGTTTCCTTCATATCATTTTTTCGTTTGCAGCTTCTACACACTCATAAGTTTTTATGCATGTTTATATTTTTGATAAAAATGTGCCTCAATACACCTTTAATTAATTAATAATTGTGTACATTTATTTATGCATTAATAATTTTAAAAAAATTAATCTTTTTTTTTCGTTTTCAACCGAAAATAGAAAGCTTACCGAGATTTGGTTTGTGTTACGTTTTCGGTCTTAAAAACTTATTTCGGTCGATCCATAGTCATTACCCATATAAAAATCATAGTGACAGTGATGTTTTTGTCATATTTTTGCAAATCACGATGGTTACGTCCCATCTGTAACCAAAATGTCTGCACTCATAAAATCCCATTGTAAGTAAAATATGAATTGTTTGAAAACATTTAAAAATTGCAAAAAGTACGTTACTCAATGTGAAAAATACGTTTATGTCAAATTTGAAAAATTTTTCGACTTTACAGCGAGTTACATCACATATGTGATCAAACGACCATAAGTATGCTGTTAAGTCACAACGTGAATTTTAAAAGTACTATTTGAAAAGAGGAAACTTTTTTTTTTTTTTTTTTTTTTTTTTTAAATCGGAATTGTGTTAATGCATTTGTGAGATTTGAATATGAATGTATTTTGTTTCAATCATTGCAAATGAACCTATATTCATTAATTTATTTTCTAACACAGAAAAATGCTATATAAATGCATCAATTTAAATCCATATGCATTTATAAATTATGCTGCAAACATAATCTTGCATATAATCCACGAAATAATTTATTATTATTATTATTATTATGGAATTTTTTCAAATGCTTTCTATATCCCATGAAAAATTAATAAATTTGGTTAAACTTACAGAAATCTATATAAAAAAGAAAAACACATTCGTGAATAACAGTAATATGACTTTGGCGGTGGCAACACTTGATAAATAAATTTCACTTTTACTGTGATTTTCTTAACTTCTATCGGTTGCACAATTAAAATTTTTTCATTATCAAATAGAAAAGAAATTTTTCTTCAAATGTAATTTTTTCTATCGTGCCTCAATTTTTTGTTTTTTATGGTTTCAAAAATAACCTGAAACCATGTTTTTTTTTTTTTTTTTTTTTTTTTTTTTTTTTTACTATTCTATGCAGTCCAATTACACAAGATTAAAATGTTTCCATTAAAAAAAAATCAGCATTTATTTCCGGCTAAATATTCTGCAACGAAACTGAAAACTTGCATATAAATAAACTTGTATAAAAAAGTATATAAATAAAACGTAGCTGTAATAGACATGTAATCAAACCTCGCGCTTAAGCTGTTAAAATTATTATGTAAAAAAATGAAATTGCTTATACATAGCAAAATATTTTGTGATTTTGTTTATTGTTAACCCTCGGTATCTGGTTAATACGAAAGTATTTCTATTTCTATTAAATTTCAAAACTTTGAATTTATAACTTATTTTTTTCGAATGAAAATGCTTTTTGATGTTGTATATGAATAATAAAATAAGAAAAAAAAATTGATGTAAAAAATCTATTAGGTTTGAACTTTAAAAAATGTTTTTCTTCTGTTTTTTTATAATCCGGTAAGTTTGTACTGATTTATTAAATTTATCTTAAAATCGAAACAGCAGAAAATAATATCCAATTGAGAAAAGCAAAGATTTTGGGGGCGTTTTGTAATGAAAAGCTGCTTTAATACTATAAAAAATAGTTGTATGTACATATAGTTGTATATATTAGTATACAGTATAGTTGTATATATTTTTTTCTGTTAATGTTTAAAGATTTTAAGTTGTTCTTTAAAAATTTGTTTGCCACTTTTTACAAACATTTTAAATAGATTTAACATTTTCTGAATGTAAAATAAATGTATACAATTTATTCTACAACGATAACATAATTTTTCAAATTTTAATTTATTGTTTTCCAGAAATGTCTTAAAATAGTTAGATCACGAGCAGTTTATTCAACAGGAAATTAATATAAAAAATGACAGATAAAGAAATTTTTTTTTCTTCTCTCATAACGCTGTTTTGTTTTTAAAAACACATTTTGCATCTGCTAGGAAAAAAAGTCGTTTGCTGCTGGCTAACCGTAGAATAAAAGTAAACAGAGTACATGTAGTACGCTTTCGAACGGATGCAAGAAAGTTTTCTCGACAACATAGATCTGCATTGATACGGGTTTTGTAATTTAAACAATGAATTGCTGATCAGTTCTTCCAAGATCATACTTTATACAAAATATTTAAGTCCGAGATAAATACACTGGCTTTGGCGTGGTGTATATGCTTCCAGCCTTAGCTATTGTGCTTATGTATTGGATTTATTACTTTTCCAACAAAGTCGAACAATAAAGAATGTCAGTGAAAAGCAGGTATGAAAGAAATTATTCTTGCTATTTGTTTTTCTTTAAATTATAAAGATTTTAATTAACTTCTTATAAACATGTTTTAAAATTTGAATATTTCATTAACTTCATTTAGTTTAATAAATTTGTTGCTTATTTTATTGAAATACATAATTTACCTAGTGACAATATTAATCAGAAGATT
The DNA here is from genome assembly GCA_964019185.1 of Maratus speculifer. NCBI lineage: Eukaryota > Metazoa > Arthropoda > Arachnida > Araneae > Salticidae > Maratus > Maratus speculifer. The sequence continues at coordinate 253,282,785 of OZ025290.1, forward strand.
AGAAAACTGTGATTTCAATAGCATTTTAATTAGATTTGTTTCCTTTTTAAAAACAACTGGTTAAGATCATGGTTTCATAAATTATAAAAGTATATGAAAAAACATCACAATCAATGGTTATGTAATCAGTAAACATTTAACGATATTTAAATTATTGAATAAAAAAGCCTTTTTAGAGAATGTTTTCAAACATAATTTTTAAAATTTTGTAATAATGTAATAATTGTTTTTCATTACTTACTTTTCATTCTGGATAGCTTTATTATTTTATGTACTTTTTATTTAGCTTGGCGCCAGTGTTATATATACATATATATATATATACATATAAATATATAAATACATATGAAACTATGTTTACATATATAAGCATATATTTATATGTTTGCATGCATATATAGATACAATATGTGTATAGATGTATATATGCATGTGTATTGCATATATAATATTGGCGTCCGATTAACCGAAATGTACCCTATTTTATATCTTGATTGATATTATACAGATAAATTTCAAAATATATATACCATAAGCGCTATTAGAAAACGGTATGATTAAAATGGATTTCTTTTTTTTTTATAATTATCATCTAATCCTATAAATAAAATATTGGTGATAATCATAATGAACTAATATGTTGTTCTATTTTTATACCTATGATCTGAGTTCTTTTACGTATTTTTTTACTTTAAAAATTAGTTAACAGTTTGCTATTGTATTAACTATTCTTTTCTTATTGAGTCACATACAAAAACATTATCTGATTTTGAATAAACTTACATAAATAAAATTTTCACCACATTGTTTTAAGAACTCAATTGTAGATTGCAATCCTTTATACTATTTATGATAGTATTAGATTTATAATGGCTCTGGCAAAAAAACATCCAGGAAACCAGATACATACTTGAAAAACGAATTAAAATTTTCACATTAAAGGCAAAATAGAGTAGATGCGGTGCTGTGTGATATAAATACTTAACGATCGTTGTTTATTTTATCATACATTAAGAGTTATTGGATTAAATGTATAATTTCACAAATAAAAATGTATTTTTTTCAATGTGTTATTAAAACTATTTTTTAATAATAAAAAAAATGTTTTCAATATTTCCTTACTGCTTGTAAACTCGTATATAAAAAGAATTAATCCTTTATATCACCTCGTTGTATATGTGTAACATTCCAAAAAGTGAAAGTTACTCATCCAATGAGAATCAATGTTACCTTTACTGTCAGCTTAAAAAAGATGATTATATTTATTGTTGCTATCTTCAAACAGAGCAGTTGTCAGCCTAATTGTTCTTAGAATTGTCAACATGAGATACTGAGATAAATTTTCACTTCAAAGTTTTATTTCTTATTTCATTAGTTTTTCATCGTAATTTTAAAATGAACTTTGCAGATTTTTTAATATGATGGAAAATAGCTGAAAAAGAGATTTTTTACTATTTTGCTTTTGAAAATTGATAATGTTGATGTGAAGTATATAAATTACTGCTTATTTTAAATATGAAAAAATATCAGTATTCTTATTTATTTATTTATTTTAGACATTTCTAAAATGATTCCTTTTAACACCCCAATAAATATTTGCAATTTCAACATTGAGTAGTACTTGAAATAATTAATGTTTCAGCTTGTTTATCACAATAATTGACATAAAACTGCACGTTTTCATATTTTTACATGCTGTAGTTTTCTTAACACTATTTCTACCAATATCAAATCCCACCTTTTAACAAATTTCGATTCATTGTTTTTCTTTCTTTTTTTGTGATTTTTAGATTGAAATAGTTAAAAATATTTTACATAAATTGAAGACTTTTTTAAGCGTATTACATTCAAAAACTACTGTTAGCAAAAACAACAAAAATTAAAAATTAAAAAAAGTATCATTTGATAGCTGTAGAAATATTGTTAATATAAGAGTAGATCGAAAAAGTCAAAAGATTACTTCACATACACAAAAGAAAATAGGAGCATTAGCTATTCTTTTTTTTAAATTTTTTATTTCATTTTTCAAATAGCATTAAAACTTATTGTATATTTTAGAATCGAAATAGTTTGAATTTGTTTAGGTATTTATGTGTTGCAGCGATCTCTTGAAAATGGGTTGCCAAATTATAGAGCACATAAGACTTTATAATAATATATATTAGAATTATACGTTTCATAACATTTATGCTCGTTTGCAGCCATCATATGTGAAGCATACTTACATGACTTATGTTTAAGATGTATACGATGACAAAGATACATAAATATATCGAACATAAGACGTAAATATTACTTATATAAGGATGTTTGTGAGGCATGACAAGTGTTTGGAATGTATACATGAGCACGTGAGTTTTAAATTTTAAAAAACCGATTTTTGCTATCAATCTTTTCTATTAATGAACCTACATCGAAAAAAACATTATAATCTGCATAAAAAATAGTTTTATCGTGTATTTCTATCAATGTAAAACCACGCTTTATAATGAAAAATATTGGACACAGTTAGGTTTTTTCGCGATTTTCTATTTTTTTTTTTTTTTTTTTTTTTTTTTTTTTTTTTTAGATAAGGCGAACTTCGAAATTTACGTCCTCATATATACTATACGGTCAAAGCTTTGACCGTGTGGTAGAGTCAGTCACCTAGGTGACTTCGCCGGTTTTACCTCTGCCGGAAGTTTGCGATTTTTAACATTTTGTTAAATATGTAGAAAAATACACGCGGAATTATCCTGAAACTCTTAGTGTGTAAATATAACAGTATAAGCCACGCATTTCCGTGAAGATTTTCATCAAACTCCATAGGAGGCTGTCAACAAATTGAAAAAGAAAGAACATCCTTTGGATTACCCTGTCGTTCAAAATATAGATTATAATTAAGTGGCTTATTGTAATAAACTGTCTTCATTTTTATGTGGCTAGCATGTATATGCGTAGAGAAATTGCGATTTTTATAAAAAGAGTCCCAAATTTTGACAAATTTTTTACTTATAATTTTCAGATTTCTGAATATAAAATAATGCACTTTTACGAAACTATGAGAAGAAACATTGTACACAATACCTTGTAATCAGAATTAAAAAAATAATAATAATTGTATGAAAAATAAATAGGTTTACTAAAAATTTTTTCACTGCGCATCAGTGAACACTATCAAAATTTTATTTGCATATTGTGTTTAGCTATATGTATAGAGCAACTTTTGTGGAAGTCTCAAAAATATACCTTGAAAATTCTGAATGTGATCGTAGATAGAATAAGCTTAAAATCCTTTATTTTCAAAATAAAGTAAAAAGATGAGGGGCTCTATCCATATATCCATTGATTAGTGCCAATATAGAATACACAATGTGGCACGTACTATTATATTTGGATACAACCCCCCATTTGTTTGCTTCATTTTAAGAACAATAGATTTTGAGCTTCGACGATCACTTTCAACATTTTCAAGCTATGCTTTTGAGATTTTCAAAAAATTTGTTCTATACATTTACCTAACAAAATATGGAAGTGAAATTTTGATAGCGTTCACGCATGCGCAGTGAAAAATTATTTAGTAAACCTATTCATTATTTCATACAATTTTTATTATTTTTTAATTCTGATTACAAGGTATTATGTAAAATGTTATTTGTCATATTTTCTGGAAGGATTTTTTTATATATATATTAAGAACTCTGCAAATTATAAGCAAAAAAACTTGCAAAATTTGGATTTTTTTCTTTATAAAAACGCAATTTCTCTACGAATATACTTGCTATCTACACAAAAAGGAGCACAGTTAATTACAATAAACCACTTAATCATAATCTACACTTTGAACACTTTTGCTACATTAGTTTTGACAGGGTTATCCAAAAGATATACGTTCTTTTTCAATTTGTTGACGGGTCCAAATTGAAAAAATGTTCATGGGGGGAAAGGGAAAAAATGTTCATGATAATATATGGTCTGTACTATTATGTTTACACACACCTGCAGTTGCAGGGAAATTTTTCATGTTTTTCTTCTAGATATTTAACAAAATATCTAAAATAGTAAGTGGCCGGTCACCGTTCGCCATATAGAGTATATTTTTATATTATGCATATATATATTTCAAGATGATTTTGGTGACATCATAACTGCAACTTTGGTGTAAATCCCATTTTCTCTGTCCATCTTACCTGTATCAACTGCGTCTACTGTATTATAATCGCATGTATTATTTATAGTGAATAATACCATGCAATTAAAATGCATAAAATGTAAGTACTTAATATCGGTTTTCCTTTTTATATTTAATATATTTTATAGTTGTTGTGTAATTAAATAATCACTAGTGACTCAAAATGCGTATTAAAATACTAAATTAATTTCATTCAGTCACTAGTAATCAATAATCGTTCAATTCTATCTTCAATAATCCTTATAATTTAAAGATTACAAAACATACTATGTATAATGCAAGAATATATATATTTTATGTAAATTTTATTTTGATTATGTTTTGAACATTTAAGCAGAAATATTTCATTAGTAATTTTAACAAATACTGCTGTTAAATGTCATGTAATTTGATAAAAGAATAATTCTTTATTAATTTTGATACAATTATGTTAATTATTAAATAAATCACTTGTAATTTTTCCAACAGAATTAAAAGTATTTTGGCCTAGGTTTGAACCGGGATTTTTTATGAGAGCTGCCAATGCTCTACTAATTGAGCTATCGTGGATGAATCTGGCGGACATAATTCAGCCAAAGAACTAGAATTATACTAAATAAAGCTAACTAATGCCAGACTGGCAGTTTACGCTAAAAGTCCCTGGTTTGAATCCTGACCTGGACGCTTTTTCACCCATCTGGTCGAATTATATTAAAGGAAAATTCTGCTTGAACGTTATTGTTAAAAAATACTAGCTGTGGAGCCTTACATGTGTGATGATAACTTTGGAAGTTAAAGTGAGCAAAAGCTTTCAAAGAGAGTGCAAAAATATAATTAGCCCAAACGAAAAAAGTTTGTAATAATTTATTTTAAAAAGAAACAAAAAATATGGGGTTTTTTTCACTCTGTACATCGCAACAAATGAAAAAAAATCACCATTTTATCAGTTATAAATACAGTTAAAATTATGCCATTTTCAGAATATGGAGAAAAAATCTATATGAATTTCCAAAAAGATTAAATTCTAAATAAATTGAAAATAACACAAGCTGCTACACTTGTAAGATGGTGTGAAAGAACTCTAACTTTTAACTTAATTTAAAAAAACAGTCTCCATATTGTCTATACTCAAATTATACATTCCTGTTCATAAATTATGAATGTATGATTTTCGGACTTCAAACCAACTCTAACAGAAAGATAACAGATTATAATTTAAAACTACCCTGTTTTTTGTAAATTAGGCATATTGTGATTTGTGGTCTTGTTTGTAAATCAGTTAAAAAAAAATAAACGCCAAGTATTACATGAGTTTGTTCTTTATGCAGTTTTGTTTCGTAACCATAAAAACATTATTTTTTTCACAATTTACATGTCAAAGCATAAAATAAAGCTATGTACACAAAAATCTGTGTATTTTAAAAATTACACAAAAGTGTGTGTTTTGCATGTTTCGCATACATATGTGTAAGAACATAATATTAACACATAAATCTGCTTATTCTGCATATAACACAAAAATGTGTGTATGTTGTATATTACACAAGATTATGTGTATGTTCCTATTACACAAAATATGTGTAAAAGTAGAATATTACACAAATATATGTGTAAAAATATTGCACAGAAATGTGTGTATTTCAGTGCAACTTACACTTTAAAGTGTGTATTTCAAGAGTTATCAGATAACTTTTACACATTTGGACTTATCATCAAATTACACATAAAAATGTGTATTTTCAAATTTACACATTTGGCGTATTTTACACACCAAATTACACATATAGACATGTCGTTTTTGTATCATCGATTTACACATTTCTGTGTGTAAATTTACACATTTATTTTTTACAGTGTACAAGATAATTTTTTTTGGGGTTTTGGTTATAAAATGAACCCGGGGTATAGGTGTACCCAACACCTGTGTTAGATTGTGCTGGGGGGATTAAGACTTAGAAAAACGAATAAATATCCCTTCTCAGCTTTTATTTGTGATTTGGTTTAGATCTTGCCAGCAGAAATGTAAAAAAAAAGTTATTTTATATTTATCGTTTGGCATATAGCGTATTTTTAATAGATTCCAGATAAATTTGCATGTTTTAGAAGAATTTAACATAAAGTTTTACAATAGATATGAATATTTGGACACGAATATGATATATTCACACGGATACACGGATATGAATATTTAAAACATAATTCCTTTTTTTTAAAAAAAAAAAAGCTATTGATTCGTAAAAAAAAGACATTGTTTTTAATGTGATATAAAAGTAGTTACTTTACGCAGTTTTGTCTTTTAACATATGCTGAATTAATTATAAATAAATTCGCAAGTTTAAAAAAACATTTCTTACACTGTAAAAAATAAATGTGTAAATTTACACACAGAAATGTGTAAATCGATGATACAAAAACGACATGTCTATATGTGTAATTTGGTGTGTAAAATACGCCAAATGTGTAAAATTGAAAATACACATTTTTATGTGTAATTTGATGATAAGTCCAAATGTGTAAAAGTTATCTGATAACTCTTGAAATACACACTTTAAAGTGTAAGTTGCACTGAAATACACACATTTCTGTGCAATATTTTTACACATATATTTGTGTAATATTCTACTTTTACACATATTTTGTGTAATAAGAACATACACATAATCTTGTGTAATATACAACATACACACATTTTTGTGTTATATGCAGAATACGCAGATTTATGTGTTAATATTATGTTCTTACACATATGTATGCGAAACATGCAAAACACACACTTTTGTGTAATTTTTAAAATACACAGATTTTTGTGTACATAGCTTTATTTTATGCTTTGACATGTAAATTGTGAAAAAAATAATGTTTTTATGGTTACGAAACAAAACTGCATAAAGAACAAACTCATGTAATACTTGGCGTTTATTTTTTTTTAACTGATTTACAAACAAGACCAGAAATCACAATATGCCTAATTTACAAAAAACAGGGTAGTCTTAAATTATAATGTTATCTTTCTGTTAGAGTTGGTTTGAAGTCCGAAAATCATACATTCATAATTTATGAACAGAAATGTATATTTGAGTATAGACAATATGGAGACTGTTTTTTTAAATTAAGTTAAAAGTTAGAGTTCTTTCACACCATCTTACAAGTGTAACAGCTTGTGTTATTTTCAATTTATTTAGAATTTAAGCTTTTTGGAAATTCATATAGATTTTTTCTCCATATTCTGAAAATGGCATAATTTTAACTGTATTTATAACTGATAAAATGGTGATTTTTTTTCATTTGTTGCGATGTACAGAGTGAAAAAAACCCCCATAATAAATTATTACAAACTTTTTTCGTTTGGGCTAATTATATTTTTGCACTTTCTTTGAAAGCTTTTGCTCACTTTAACTTCCAAAGTTATCATCACACATGTAAGGCTCCACAGCTAGTATTTTTAACAATAACGTTCAAGCAGAATTTTCCTTTAATATAATTCGACCAGATGGGTGAAAAAGCGTCCAGGGCAGGATTCAAACCAGGGACTTTTAGCGTAAGCTGCCAGTCTGGCATTAGTTAGTTTTATTTAGTATAATTCTAGTTCTTTGGCTGAATTATGTCCGCCAGATTCATCCACGATAGCTCAATTAGTAGAGCATTGGCAGCTCTCATAAAAAATCCCGGTCCAAACCTAAGCCAAAATACTTTTAATTCTGTTGGAAAAATTACAAGTGATTTATTTAATAATTAACATAATTGTATTAAAATTAATAAAGAATTATTCTTTTATCAAATTACATGACATTTAACAGCAATATTTGTTAAAATTACTAATGAAATATTTCTGCTTAAATGTTCAAAACATAATCAAAATAAAATTTACATAAAATATATATATTCTTGCATTATACATAGTATGTTTTGTAATCTTTAAATTATAAGGATTATTGAAGATAGAATTGAAAGATTATTGATTACTAGTGACTGAATGAAATTAATTTAGTATTTTAATACGCATTTTGAACGCTAAGTCACTAGTGATTATTTAATTACACAACAACTATAAAAAATATTAAATATAAAAAGGAAAACCGATATTAAGTACTTACATTTTATGCATTTTAATTGCATGGTATTATTCACTATAAATAATACATGCGATTATAATACAGTAGACGCAGTTGATACAGGTAAGATGGACAGAGAAAATGGGATTTACACCAAAGTTGCAGTTATGATGTCACCAAAATCATCTTGAAATATATATATGCATAATATAAAAATATACTCTATATGGCGAACGGTGACCGGCCACTTGCTATTTTAGATATTTTGTTAAATATCTAGAAGAAAAACATGAAAAATTTCCCTGCAACTGCAGGTGTGTGTAAACATAATAGTACAGACCATATATTATCATGAACATTTTTTCCCTTTCCCCCCATGAACATTTTTTCAATTTGGACCTATCAACAAATTGAAAAAGAACGTATATCTTTTGGATAACCCTGTCAAAACTAATGTAGCAAAAGTGTTCAAAGTGTAGATTATGATTAAGTGGTTTATTGTAATTAACTGTGCTCCTTTTTGTGTGGATAGCATGTATATTCGTAGAGAAATTCCTTTGTTATAAAGAAAAAAATCCAAATTTTGCAAGTTTTTTTGCTTATAATTTGCAGAGTCCTTAATATATATATAAAAAAATCCTTCCAGAAAATATGACAAATAACATTTTACATAATACCTTGTAATCAGAATTAAAAAATAATAAAAATTGTATGAAATAATGAATAGGTTTACTAAATAATTTTTCACTGCGCATGCGTGAACGCTATCAAAATTTCACTTTCATATTTTGTTAGATAAATGTATAGAACAAATTTTTTGAAAATCTCAAAAGCATAGCTTGAAAATTCTGAAAGTGATCGTCGAAGCTCAAAATCTATTGTTCTTAAAATGAAGCAAACAAATGGGGGGTTGTATCCAAATATAGTAGTGCGTGCCACATTGTGTATTCTATATTGGCACTAATCAATGGATATATGGATAGAGCCCCTCATCTTTTTACTTTATTTTGAAAATAAAGGATTTTAAGCTTATTCTATCTACGATCACATTCAGAATTTTCAAGGTATATTTTTGAGACTTCCACAAAAGTTGCTCTATACGTATAGCTAACACAATATAAATTTTGATAGTGTTCACTGATGCGCAGTGAAAAAATTTTTAGTAAACCTATTTATTTTTCATACAATTATTATTATTTTTTTAATTCTGATTACAAGGTATTGTGTACAATGTTTCTTCTCATAGTTTCGTAAAAGTGCATTATTTTATATTCAGAAATCTGAAAATTATAAGTAAAAAATTTGTCAAAATTTGGGACTCTTTTTATAAAAATCGCAATTTCTCTACGAATATACATGCTAGCCACATAAAAATGAAGACAGTTTATTACAATAAGCCACTTAATTATAATCTATATTTTGAACGACAGGGTAATCCAAAGGATGTTCTTTCTTTTTCAATTTGTTGACAGCCTCCTATGGAGTTTGATGAAAATCTTCACGGAAATACGTGGCTTATACTGTTATATTTACACACTAAGAGTTTCAGGATAATTCCTCGTGTATTTTTCTACATATTTAACAAAATGTTAAAAATCGCAGACTTCCGGCAGAGGTAAAACCGGCGAAGTCACCTAGGTGACTGACTCTACCACACGGTCAAAGCTTTGACCGTATAGTATATATGAGGACGTAAATTTCAAAGTTCGCCTTATCTAAAAAAAAAAAAAAAAAAAAAAAAAAAAAATATAGAAAATCGCGAAAAAACCCAACTGTGTCCAATATTTTTCATTATAAAGCGTGGTTTTACATTGATAGAAATACACGATAAAACTATTTTTTATGCAGATTATAATGTTTTTTTTTCGATGTAGGCTCATTAATAGAAAAGATTGATAGCAAAAATCGGTTTTTTAAAATTTAAAACTCACGTTCTCATGTATACATTCCAAACTCTTGTCATGCCTCACAAACATCCTTATATAAGTAATATTTACGTCTTATGTTCGATATATTTATGTATCTTTGTCATCGTATACATCTTAAACACAAGTCATGTAAATATGCTTCACATATGATGACTGCAAATGAGCATAAATGTTATGAAACGTATAATTGTAATATATATTATTATAAAGTCTTATGTGCTCTATAATTTGGCAACCCATTTTCAAGACATAAATGCCTAAACAAATTCAAACTACTTCGATTCTAAAATGTACAATAAGTTTTAATGCTATTTGAAAAATGAAATAAAAAATTTAAAAAAAAGAATAGCTAATGCTCCTATTTTCTTTTGTGTATGTGAAGTAATCTTTTGACTTTTTCGATCTACTCTTATATTAACAATATTTCTACAGCTATCAAATGATACTTTTTTAATTTTTTAATTTTTGTTGTTTTTGCTAACAGTAGTTTTTGAATGTAATACGCTTAAAAAAGCCTTCAATTTATGTAAAATATTTTTAACTATTTCAATCTAAAAATCACAAAAAAAGAAAGAAAAACAATGAATCGAAATTTGTTAAAAGGTGGGATTTGATATTGGTAGAAATAGTGTTAAGAAAACTACAGCATGTAAAAATATGAAAACGTGCAGTTTTATGTCAGTTATTGTGATAAACAAGCTGAAACATTAATTATTTCAAGTGCTACTCAATGTTGAAATTGCAAATATTTATTGGGATGTTAAAAGGAATCATTTTAGAAATGTCTAAAATAAATAAATAAATAAGAATACTGATATTTTTTCATATTTAAAATAAGCAGTAATTTATATACTTCACATCAACATTATCAATTTTCAAATGCAAAATAGTAAAAAATCTCTTTTTCAGCTATTTTCCATCATATTAAAAAATCTGCAAAGTTCATTTTAAAATTACGATGAAAAACTAATGAAATAAGAAATAAAACTTTGAAGTGAAAATTTATCTCAGTATCTCATGTTGACAATTCTAAGAACAATTAGGCTGACAACTGCTCTGTTTGAAGATAGCAACAATAAATATAATCATCTTTTTTAAGCTGACAGTAAAGGTAACATTGATTCTCATTGGATGAGTAACTTTCACTTTTTGGAATGTTACAGATATACAACGAGGTGATATAAAGGATTAATTCTTTTTATATAAGAGTTTACAAGCAGTAAAGAAATATTGAAAACATTTTTTTTATTATTAAAAAATAGTTTTAATAACACATTGAAAAAAATACATTTTTATTTGTGAAATTATACATTTAATCCAATAACTCTTAATGTATGATAAAATAAACAACGATCGTTAAGTGTTTATATCACACAGCACCGCATCTACTCTATTTTGCCTTTAATGTGAAAATTTTAATTCGTTTTCCAAGTATGTATCTGGTTTCCTGGATGTTTTTTTTGCCAGAGCCATTATAAATCTAATACTATCATAAATAGTATAAAGGATTACAATCTACAATTGAGTTCTTAAAACAATGTGGTGAAAATTTTATTTATATAAGTTTATTAAAAATCAGATAATGTTTTTGTATGTGACTCAATAAGAAAAGAATAATTAATACAATAGCAAACGGTTAACTAATTTTTGAAGTAAAAAAATACGTAAAAGAACTCAGATCATAGGTATAAAAATAGAACAACATATTAGTTCATTATGATTATCACCAATATTTTAATTATAGGATTAGATGATAATTATAAAAAAAAAAGAAATCCATTTTAATCATACCGTTTTCTAATAGCGCTTATAGTATATATATTTTGAAATTTATCTGTATAATATCAATCAAGATATAAAATAGGGTACATTTCGGTTAATCGGACGCCAATATTATATATGCAATACACATGCACATATACATCTATACACATATTGTATCTATATATGCATGCAAACATATAAATATATGCTTATATATGTAAACATAGTTTCATATGTATTTATATATTTATATGTATATATATATATTATCCAGAATGAAAAGTAAGTAATGAAAAACAATTATTACATTATTACAAAATTTTAAAAATTATGTTTGAAAACATTCTCTAAAAAGGCTTTTTTATTCAATAATTTAAATATCGTTAAATGTTTACTGATTACATAACCATTGATTGTGATGTTTTTTCATATACTTTTATAATTTATGAAACCATGATCTTAACCAGTTGTTTTTAAAAAGGAAACAAATCTAATTAAAATGCTATTGAAATCACAGTTTTCTAATCTTCTGATTAATATTGTCACTAGGTAAATTATGTATTTCAATAAAATAAGCAACAAATTTATTAAACTAAATGAAGTTAATGAAATATTCAAATTTTAAAACATGTTTATAAGAAGTTAATTAAAATCTTTATAATTTAAAGAAAAACAAATAGCAAGAATAATTTCTTTCATACCTGCTCTTCACTGACATTCTTTATTGTTCGACTTTGTTGGAAAAGTAATAAATCCAATACATAAGCACAATAGCTAAGGCTGGAAGCATATACACCATGCCAAAGCCAGTGTATTTATCTCGGACTTAAATATTTTGTATAAAGTATGATCTTGGAAGAACTGATCAGCAATTCATTGTTTAAATTACAAAATCCGTGTCAATGCAGATCTATGTTGTCGAGAAAACTTTCTTGCATCCGTTCGAAAGCGTACTACATGTACTCTGTTTACTTTTATTCTACGGTTAGCCAGCAGCAGACGACTTTTTTTCCTAGCAGATGCAAAATGTGTTTTTAAAAACAAAACAGCGTTATAAGAGAAGAAAAAAAAATTCTTTATCTGTTATTTTTTATATTAATTTCCTATTGAATAAACTGCTTGTGATCTAACTATTTTAAGACATTTCTGGAAAACAATAAATTAAAATTTGAAAAATTATGTTATCGTTGTAGAATAAATTGTGTACATTTATTTTACATTCAGAAAATGTTAAATCTATTTAAAATGTTTGTAAAAAGTGGCAAACAAATTTTTAAAGAACAACTTAAAATCTTTAAACATTAACAGAAAAAAATATATACAACTATACTGTATACTAATATATACAACTCTATGTACATACAACTATTTTTTATAGTATTAAAGCAGCTTTTCATTACAAAACGCCCCCAAAATCTTTGCTTTTCTCAATTGGATATTATTTTCTGCTGTTTCGATTTTAAGATAAATTTAATAAATCAGTACAAACTTACCGGATTATAAAAAAACAGAAGAAAAACATTTTTTAAAGTTCAAAACTAATAGATTTTTTACATCAATTTTTTTTACTTATTTTATTATTCATATACAACACCAAAAAGCATTTTCATTCGAAAAAAAATAAGTTATAAATTCAAAGTTTTGAAATTTAATAGAAATAGAAATACTTTCGTATTAACCAGATACCGAGGGTTAACAATAAACAAAATCACAAAATATTTTGCTATGTATAAGCAATTTCATTTTTTTGCATAATAATTTTAATAGCTTAAGCGCGAGGTTTGATTACATGTCTATTACAGCTACGTTTTATTTATATACTTTTTTATACAAGTTTATTTATATGCAAGTTTTCAGTTTCGTTGCAGAATATTTAGCCGGAAATAAATGCTGATTTTTTTTTTTAATGGAAACATTTTAATCTTGTGTAATTGGACTGCATAGAATAGTTTAAAAAAAAAAAAAAAAAAAAGAAAAAGAAACATGGTTTCAGATTATTTTTGAAACCATAAAAAACAAAAAATTGAGGCACGATAGAAAAAATTACATTTGAAGAAAAATTTCTTTTCTATTTGATAATGAAAAAATTTTAATTGTGCAACCGATAGAAGTTAAGAAAATCACAGTAAAAGTGAAATTTATTTATCAAGTGTTGCCACCGCAAAAGTCATATTACTGTTATTCACGAATGTGTTTTTCTTTATTATATAGATTTCTGTAAGTTTAACCAAATTTATTATTTTTTCATGGGATATAGAAAGCATTTGAAAAAATTCCATAATAATAATAATAAATTATTTCGTGGATTATATGCAAGATTATGTTTGCAGCATAATTTATAAATGCATATGGATTTAAATTGATGCATTTATATAGCATTTTTCTGTGTTAGAAAATAAATTAATGAATATAGGTTCATTTGCAATGATTGAAACAAAATACATTCATATTCAAATCTCACAAATGCATTAACACAATTCCGATTAAAAAAAAAAAAAAAAAAAAAAAAAAAAAAAAAGTGTCCTCTTTTCAAATAGTTTGGTGTTTGGGGTATTTTTGTCGGTCGATTATCTACGCATGGGATATAGGTCCAGGGGGAAGTGCCCTTCGTGGGGGTCTTTCTAAGGGAACCTAACCCGTATTTACGCAGGGCTCGAAGAAAACCACGAAAACTCCGAACGGTTAGGCCGACGGCCGCGATTGGGTTCGAACCCAGCACCTGCCGTCTACCAGTTGAGAGGTCCAAACCTCTCGGCCACTGGTGGGGCCTTTTCAAATAGTACTTTCAAAATTCACGTTGTGACTTAACAGCATACTGATGGTCGTTTGATCACATATGTGATGTGACTCGCTGTAACGTCGAAAAAATTTTCAAATTTGTCATAAACGTATTTTTCACATTGAGTAACGTACTTTTTGTAATTTTTAAATGTTTTCAAACAATTCATATTTTACTTACAATGGGATTTTATGAGTGCAGACATTTTGGTTACAGATGGGACGTAACCATCGTGATTTGCAAAAATATGACAAAAACATCACTGTCACTATGGTTTTTATATGGGTAATGACTATGGATCGACCGAAATAAGTTTTTAAGACCGAAAACGTAACACAAACCAAATTTCGGTAAGCTTTCTATTTTCGGTTGAAAACGAAAAAAAAAGATTAATTTTTTTTAAAATTATTAATGCATAAATAAATGTACACAATTATTAATTAATTAAAGGTGTATTGAGGCACATTTTTATCAAAAATATAAACATGCATAAAAACTTATGAGTGTGTAGAAGCTTCAAACGAAAAAATGATATGAAGGAAACTTTTATATTTTTTGACAACCAGTAGTTATAAACATTTAGAATAGTTAACTAAGTAATTAATTGACCGTGAGGCATTAGCACAGATAATCATCCCATCTAGTTCACGGCTGAAATACCAGAATTACTAAAAACTCGATTCGCATATTAAAATGTAATCGGTCTGCCAAGTCTTGGAAAAAGTCTAAAAACCCGATTTCAGAATTTGACTCGTACGTTTACTATTGTGTCTCCTGCTCTCAGTTCCCCATGTTTTTATACTTTTGGGTACGAAAAAACACAATGATAAACCTACGAGTCAACCGATAAAATCGGGTTTTCGTTCGGTTCCCACCAGGATGTGAGTTAGTAGATCGGTCCCGTTTTAATTTGTGAATTGATTTTTAACTAATTCTGAATTTTCATCCGTGAACGCGATGTGGTGGTTGTCTGTGCTGCCCCTTCCCGGTCTATAATAATGGAGACGGGATACAATAAAGGGTATTTATTTTTTAAATATACATAACTTTTCAGTTATTTAATGATTCTCATTAAAATAAACTAAAATACTACTACTTGAAAGCACTACTTAAAAGGGTTTTTTTACGAAACTAACTCTAAATAAGTCGTAATAAAAAAATAATCATTTTTCAATATATAATTATTACTATTTTAGCAAAAATTTAAATATAGATGAGATGCATACTTAAATAAATATTTGCCTCTTCCTCCCAAAAAAACTTTGCCATGCCTTCGCCTCCCTGTGATTGTTTCGAAATAACGCCCTTGTTTGAAAAATCTATCTTCGGTGCAGAAGTTGGCTGGCATTCTGTGCCTTTGTCTAAAACTTTGTAATTTTCATATAAATTAAAATGTAGTTATTTCATTAACGACATAGAATGATGAATCTTTCTGAAAGATCTTTCAAAACACTTCTGCGGTTTCAAACCAAATATTTTCTGCTACTGCTAGCTGTGCACAATTTTCAGTGAGCAGCTGAAAAACACCATATGCGCGTGCATGTTTGTTTTATAATTTGATCAAAGATTTTGAATCATACATGACCGAGAATTATAAACAGTGGAAGTTCATAGTAATAAATAACAAGTTGGAAATTGGACGTCAAACGTGGTAAATGAGGAGCGTTTGTACTATAAACAAATTTATGCAATAGCTGTTAAGTTATGTAAAAATTGTCTTATGCAAAAATGCATGACTACAAAATATGAAAAATTATGTATCAATTACAGAGCAATCCAACTATATTACGCAAGTTAGAGTACGATCAGACAAATAAAATTCTTAAACATTTTCAACTATGTTTTAGAATGTTAAAACGCCTACTAGATTGAAATTTGAATTTCAGAAATTTACACCCAATAGACTGTAGCATATTTTAATTCTTTTGTGCAGCCGAGTCCTTTGTTTACAATCTTTACATAAGTATAATGCCACTATTCAGCTAAAATTTAAACACGCTTAAATCTAGTGAAATCACCAGAGATTATCTTCCATAGACAGCCATGTATCTAATACCTTGCGTGGCCCAGTATATCATTTTTCTACATTCTATATACATATATTGGTTTAGTAAATGCAGTTAAGCGTAAAAATAAATAACTTATTTAAAAACCATATCTAAGTTATTATTTTCATATTCTGTAACTTGTACAATTTCAGTTGTGTTACCCTGTATATGATCTACAGCATTTATACACACAACGCAATCAGCAAACACTTTGTCAAATTTAAAAGCTCATATCACTACTAAAAATGCACTTCTAGAAATTATCTCCAATATTCAGTATTTCGGTTGCAGTATAATATCCGACATCTTTTGTGTGCCCCTATGATTACTGTGCACTTTCTATTATACAGGATGCAACTCACAGTAAACCTCGGCAACGTATATCAATTCCATTATATGTGAAAAAAATTAACATGGTTAAAATATGTCGAAGATAAAGTTTCACCCTATACATTATGTAATGGAATTCTTTTGTGTGGCCCTGTAAATGAATAATAAACGTATTTTGCACCGCATATTGTAACAGAGTACTATGCATCCGATTTTCACAAAGTTTGAAATGACTCGACAAAATTTTGCAATAATTATATACTTCAAATTTCAAAGCATTCTGTTGGGTAGATTTTACTCTATTATATGCGTATGGATAGACGGACAGATAGACAGATGGAAAACGGACTGAACGGCGACTACGTGTGCTACCTATTTATATAATTACGAACGCATCTAAAAAGCATATCATTTAAGCGGAAACAGTTCAAATCAAGAAGTCATGATGAATATTTCCAAAGTAAGAATGAAGATTTCTAGAATTCAGACAGTTTCGGTCTAGCCGAATTTTCAGCAGCATTTTTACCGAAAACGAATTTTCGTTGAAACTCGGATTTTTGGCCGAAAACGAAAACGAATTTTCGGTCTAGCTCTAGTAATGACAATAAATGCAACTAAGATAATTTTTACATTTTTAATTATATATAACACACAAATTTGTGTAACTCCAAATATTTTATATAATTTACACATCTGTCTGAGTTTATAAAGCGGTAACAAATTGCATACTTGACTTCGTAAGTCATATACACATAAAAACAGCTAAATTTTTGTTCAAAGTGTGTAATTTTAGAAATTTACACACACGTTTGTGTACACATAAGTATGTTTAAAATAGAATAACTCATCAATTTGTGTATATCTAACCATTTTTCTACATTTACACACTTATCTGTGTTTTTCAAGTGATAACAAATTACACACTTATTTTAGTATGCTAAATACACATAAAAACAGGTAAATTTCAGAAAAATGTGTGTAAATTTTACGACAGGTGTGTAATTTTATAAATTTACACATATATATGGGTAAAATTAGCTGATTTACACATTTATTTTTTAGAGAGTATAAACAATTTTTCAATAATTAAAAAGATATTTTGACATTTACTTCATTGATTAAACGAAAGATTAAAAAAAACATATTATATTTATGATAGTTTATATCAGATTTTTATTTTAATAAAATATGTTTCTGTGGGTAAAAGTTTATGTTCAGATCAATATTCGATCAATATTTGCTATCTTTTTTTTCCTATGAAAGAATCGATTTAAAACTCCAATTTCGCAGTTTAAAGTTGATAAAAAAGTTTTCGGAAGCTACTTCACGTTTTAGTAACTTTCATTGAGGCTTTTGATACTTCGGAGAAAAAAGGGACACATTTTAGTTTTGACTAAAATACAGAGACTTTTTATAATTAATTTCTGAAATTATTAAACCATTTTAACAAGTAAAATTGTAAAAAAATGTGTTATACTTATGATAGTTTATTTCATATTTTTTAAAAAATAAAATTAGTTTATTCAAATAAAAGTTTATGCTCATTTCAATATTTAATAAATATTTGCTTTTTTTTCATATGTAAGAACCAATTTCGCTGATTGAATTTGCTAAAAAGGTTTTCGGAAAATTTTACTAATATTGATTAGATTCGGGTCTGTGATACTATTTTAAAAAGCCAGTATTTATCTTTCATTTAACTCTCTGGATCCGAAACCTCTCGAGATATTTTAAGCAATTTTAATTCGTATAGCTTAATTCCCACCAGAAAATTCAAACAATAATATTTGCTTAAACTAATATCGGAAATTTTGCATTTAAATAAAATGAAATTTTCTCTTGATTTTTTCTGGTGTAAAATCAGAATTTTTGAACTATATAATTTCTAGAACGTGTTCTGTCATGGTATTTAAAGGGTTAAGTACTGTGGTTTTAAAGTGCAGTTTCTGAATTAATTAAAATATTTTTAAATTATAAGGCTTTAAAAAGTAAAATTAATAAAAATAATAGCTAATTTTGAAATATAGATATTATTTTTCATCATATAAAATATTTATTGCAAAGAAAAAAATACGGAAAATAATTAACAAAATATTAAACATGCAGAAATTTTGTAATACTTTTTACCGTGTTCCCCCGTATTCCCCGACATGCCACAAAATTCGAGGGTGACCAAATTTTTGAATATTAATTCCTGGTCTCAAAAGCAAAGGTAATTGAAATCGGAAAGGAATGAGCTTTATTAGCAGTCTTCAGTTGCAGCGATTTTTGTTGGGCGCCAGAACTGTAACATAAATTTCATCCCTACTTTTCGAGTTACTTAGTTTATCTTTTCTGCATATTCAAAAGAATAAAGACGTCTTTCATACTCATACCATTTCACACAATTGCTCTCTTCCCAGCACTCATCTGAAATTTACATTGTAGAAATAGATTATCACATAAATTATTGCATAAACAGAAATATTCTTTCTATATATGAAATAAGAAAAATATAATAAATACATAAAAATATAAAGAAATGTGTGCTTACCTTATATAAAAAGAAAATAATTTTATATAATAATTTAATTATTTTAATGTCGTCATCTTGGAGTAAAAACGTCATACATGAAAATTTCCCATAATAAGATAAACAAAATCTAATAATTACTTAAATGACTCTTATAATTACTTGCATGAAGAGAGGGTCAGAGAGAAAAATAAATATTGATGTTCTTTCCTTATAATGAAAATTTTTGATAGAAAAACCAAAACAAATCAGCCGCCCATCCTCCAGTGGCTAAACCTCATATTTGCCTTTTTAATAAAATTTTTAAATTTTACTTAAGAAAGGTGTTATAATAAAAATAAATGACATTTACATGTTTCGGAACCGTCAAATAAGTTTCATAATTATAATATAAATAAAAAAAATACTTCAAAATATTTCAAAGTGAATACAAATGACACGCGGCAATGAGATATAAATAATTAAATACACAAACACGCGGTCTATTGTAAAAAAATAAACTAAAATATAGACCATGATCTAAAATCTAAATAAAAATAAAATTTCAAAATATTTCACGGTCAGTACAAATGACACGCGACAACGAGATATAAATAACACAAAACAGAAAAAAAAACACGCTCTCTATTGTAAAAAATTAAATTAAAACATAGACCATGATCTAAAAGAATTTCCAATATGGTTCATCCCATTCAAGATCTCACGAGGAATGTATTCATTAATTCTAAACATAACTTAGAAATAATAAAAGAAAGGGTATAATTGCAAACCAGATTTTTACTCATATAAATTTCAATGGACTCTCTGATAATAGGTTTACTCATTGTCGCGTGTCATTTGTTTTGACTTTGAAATATTTTGAAATTTTATTTTTTTTATATTATGATTATGGAACTTATTTGACGGTCCCGAAACATGTCAATGTCATTTATTTTTATTATAACACATTTCTTAAGTAAAATTAAAATTTTTTATTAAAATGTTTATATAAAAGGTGAATGTTTTATAATCTGATGATTTAAAAAATCAATTGGATTTAATAAACTTTTTTTCATATTTGCCGCCATGCTGGTGTACTTCGATTTCTTCCGGTATGCCTGGTAATGCGGGGGGGGGGGGGAAATACGGTATATACATTCGATAACTCATTCGTTCATTGTACTTCACCAATTTCTTTTTTCTCCTTTTTCTCTAATTATAATTTTTCTATTTAACTTTCGATATTCCCACAATTCATGTAAAGGTAACTGTGATTTGAATGTTAATAACATACGGTCAGTTCTCGTTGATTCGAACTCGTCAAAACCAAAAGAAATGTTCGAATTATCCAGAGTTCGAATTATGTAAAATATCAGAGGTTTAAAGAGATACTATTACAAACGAATTTATGTTATTGTATTTTTAATTTTTTTTCCGCTGTTATCATTAGAATTTTACTTAATATTACATTAAAATATATAAATATACAAAATAATTAAGTTATTAGGAACAAGTAAAATGGAAGAAGGGGTGAAGCGTTAAATCGAACTCGTCAGCACCAAAAGAACTGTTCGAACTATCCTAAGTTCGAATTATGAAAAGTATCAGATGAAATTGAAAACATGTTTTAAAGGGTACTAACACAAGCGAGTTAATGTTGCAGTATTTTTTTTAATTTATTTTGGCTGTTATCATTAGAATTTTATTTAATATTAAATTAAAAGTCATAAATACACAGATTAATTAAGGGATTAGGAACAAACACAATGGAAGAATGGGTGAAGGTGTTGTTAATGGACAGACGCTGCTCTAAGAAAACTGATGTCAAATGCAGGGGATTATATGTATGCTTATTCAGAACAAATCTAACAAAAATTAAAGAAAAAAAGTTTTTTCAAGGATCTGAAGTCGTTGAAAAAGTAAGGTAAAATGAAAAATCAGAATTCTCATCAGTTCGAATTAAACGAAGTCAAGAGAAAATGTGTTCGAATAAACGAAAATTTTTAATATTCTGTCATTGAAAATATCGGAACTTCGTGTTTAGTTCGAATTAAGGGAAGATTCGATTCATCCGATTTTGAATTAACGAGAGTCGACTGTAGTATTAATTTTGAATAGAAATAGAAGATGGATTTTGAAATAGATCCCAACTTGTACGGATTTTTCCTACCACAAAAATTTAATAGAAAATTTCAGCGAAAACAATCGTCGAAGGCAAATAATTTCCAACGATGACGAAAGATAAAAATTTCCTTTTAATTTTTGTGGTAGGAAAAATCTGTACAAGTTGACAGTTATGCTTTTTAATGTATAAAAATTAAATTCTCTATTTTAAAATCTCTATTTCATTTAAATCTAAGCTGTTATCTGTCCAGTCAAACAAATGAATTTGCTCAGCCGTCAGAAAAACATTAACAGCATTTGACCTATGGCAAGGATTTCATTATGTATGAAAATGGACATCGATGAACTTGCATGTGAGGTTTTAACTTATCACGTAATGAATTAAGGTAACGACTTCCATGCATTAAGGGGGTAGTAAGGTATTTTTTTTTATTTTTTTGCATTTATTTTTTTATTTTTTTATATTAATGTACAACATCTTAAGATTATTCTGCGAAAATTTGAAAGCAATTGAAGTAAAACTGACGGAGATATACACTTGTAAGTCTCCGCCTTCCGATTTCACACTGAGGAATGTGGCCGCAACAATCATCTACCAAGTAGCTGCTACTGCTTGACCAATCTATTTATGAGGATTTGCTCAAGGTAGGGAGGAGCTCAAACCTATTTATGAGGATTTAAGCAAAGATGCACTTCTGGAACGATGTGTTGGAGGTTTCACTCAGAACAATAATCAAAGCCTATAATCAACTTATTTGGAAAATTACTCCAAAAACAGTGAATGGCACCTCCAACGTCGTTGAAATTGCAGCTAATGTTGCAGCATGTACATTTAATGAAGGCTGTTTTTCTCTGCTGTCATTTTTGCAAGAAATGGGCATAAAAACTGGAACAAGTTCTCATGAATGGGCGCGAACAACAGATAGTCTTCGAGTATGTAAAGCAGAGCGAGAGGCTGCAAAAGAGGCAAAGAAGGCAGGATTCGTCGTAGACAAGAGCAACAAGATGCTCTGGACTTCATCTCCGACAGCTTTTCGCTTTATGGGCCTGGCATTGATGATTCTGTGTAAGTATATGAAAAAAGCAGTAATTTACAAATATCTATTTCGACAAAAACGTCTGTGAAACTTTAAACGTGTTTTTCTAACACTTCGCTTTTTCGAAGCCGGTGAACTCTGTAGCTCAAAATCTACTGAACCGATCTTTTTAAAATTTTACACACTCTTTCTTTATATAAATTACTAGATAACGCTGTCGAGTTTTTTTATTTTTTTTATTTTAACTTACTTTTAAAAAACAAAATATCAGATTTTTTTTGATGAAAAATCAGTATTTTGACTTCCGAGCCTTGTAAAAAATTGAAAAATCAATAAATAAAAAAAAACTCGACGGTGTTCCCTGAGGAAACTTATCAACTAATTAAATCAATTTGGGTTTTTAATTTCAGTTGATCCAGTCATGAGTTATGCGGTTCACCGCGAATCAACTTTTTTTTGGGACGTCTTCGAAGATTCGCTGTCATCGGCTTATTTTTAAATATTTCTTAATGAAAATTTCACAGAATACTCTTTAAATGACATATAATTATACTATAATTATACAAATAAATAAATATTAATTGTATCCTTACAAAAAATGATAGAAAATATGCTTTTTTTTCCCTCGAATTAACCTTACTACCCCCTTAAGGTTTTCGGCTGCAGAAAGTATAGAGCATAAGTACGAGACGCAGAGTTTGCATTCAATATCATATCGTTTGCAGAATTTTTCACTGTTGGACTTCCATATTTCGCCACATATTACTTACCCATCATACGCAGTATAGGGTAAGTCTTGCAATCGTTTTGAAAATCGAAAAAAAAATTTTGACGGATTTACATGTTTCAGATACTGGAGATTCCGAAAAACATATATTTTTTAAAATTTGTTTTTGCCGTCTGTCTGTCTGTAAACGCTCTATCTCCCGAACAAATTGAGATAGAGACTTGAAATTTTGTATGTACTTAGTATGTAAGAATGGGACGAAGCCTATTTAATATCAGTAACCTCGATTATCCGGAACTATGTTTTTCGGACTTTCGAAAATTTCATTCTGATGAAAGGTATATAAAAATTTTCGAATTTTTTTATTTTAAAGAGTGGATGTAAAAGGCAATAAAATAACACAAATTTTTCATAAAGAACGAAGTAGATCGAATTATTAGTTGCCGAGATATGTGTAATCCTGTTTTCCACATTCTTTGATTTTTCATGACCCTGTATTTCAATCAAATTTCAATTCAAAGATATATTTTAATTGGAAATGAGACGCTTCATCCGACGCAGTAAATTGTTAGTTAATATGATTATTATTTTTAGAGTTATAAGGATGTTTCTTTAACGCAATCCGGTATTACTTGAGTATTTCGGCGTTTTATATAATTTGTCGAATTTGGCTCATCAGCAATTCATTAATAAAGCACGACTATGTATATTAAAACTATTTAAATTTGCGTTTAAATTTTATTTTGGAATTGCAGTGCATTTTATAAATATTTTACACATGTTTTATTTTCATATTTTATATTTTGCATATCCATGATGGGTAAGTATTACTGTGGCCCCCAACGACTAGTTTCTTTCCCATTGGGTTGCGAACACTTCTAGCATGAGCAGAAAATAGCTGAATACCTGACTCGTGGGAAAACAACATCGCACTTCGCTGCTGTACTGTTCAGTTCTTATGTTTCTGGGAGGGATGTCAGTCGTTTCTTTTCTATACTATGAGTATCCTAAGGTTTCCTTGCAATTCCTTTTGTATTATAATAATTCAAAATATTCGGTCAAACGTTTTAAAATAGTTCTTAAACTAATGTCGTTGCCCTTTGCAGCCAAAGCTTGTTTAATGTTCTGTAAGAAGAATTTTGGAAATCATATTACCATCCTTCAGATAACATGATAACTAGTTACTTTCTTCTATCTTCAATAGAAGAAAGTATTGTAATCGAAAAAATTTTCGACTTCCGGTTTTCGACAGATTTAAACGTTTTAGGGGTCAGAGATTCCAAAAAACATGTTTTTACAAAATGCCTGTCTGTCCTTTTGTCGGTGTATCCGTGTGTGTTTGTGTGTATGTTGCCATTCTACCATAAAAAAGTGTATGAAATTATGCATAGAATTGAACCAAATTTTTTGTGTAAGTGTATGACTATAGCTAGTTGGTTCCTTCTGAATTTAAAAATAATCCGCCTGAAGGGGGCGCTGCAATCGCGATTTTTGTGCTAATTGTCAATATTGTACCGACCAAAAGTATATGAAGTTATGCACTGAATTGAACCAAATTTTTTGTGTATATGTATGACTATGGCTAGTTGGTCCTCCCTGAATTTGAAAAAAATCCGTCGGAAGAGGGCGCTGCAATTGCGATTTTTGTGCCACTTTCAATATTGTACCGACCAAAAGTATATGAAGTTATGCATCGAATTTAACCAATTTTTTTGTGTAAGTGTGTGACTATGGCTAGTTGATCCTCCCTGAATTTGGAAATAATCCGCCGGAAGGGAGCGCTGTAATCGCGATTTTTGGGCCATTTTCAATATTGTACCGACCAAAAGTATATGAAGTTATGCATCGAATTGAGCCAAATTTTTTGTGTATCTGTATGACTATGGCTAGTTGCTCCTCCTTGAATTTGAAAAAAATCCGTCGGAAGGGGGCGCTGTAATAGCGAATTTTATGCCATTTTCAATGTTGCACCGCATCTAAGCACCTATCTTTTTTTGTGTATGTGTATCTATGAAGTTAGTTCTAGAACTGAACTAAATTTTCTGTATATGATTATTTTTTGGTAAAGCAAGTAGGTCCTCCCTGAATTTGAAAAAAAAATCTGCCTATCATTCTATTGCCCATCGGCTCGTGCAGAGACGGAAATTCGTTTTTACTCAGATTAATTGATTGAAGCAGTAATTTAAGATGAAAATCAAAGTTGGTATTTTCATTGAATTAAAATTATTAAAGCATTAAAATGAGTAACTATTTTTTTAAAATAATAAAATGTGCGTATGTGATAGAAGAAAGTTTTGGAATTGGCACATCCAACTAGTTTTTCTTGGACCACTTCTCTTCAAGCCAGTGTGTACTTTCCCGAAATATTAAATTTACCGACAGATTGATAAATAGCAATCTCACTCACATCTACCCTCTTATCTATTTCGCTTTCAGAAAAGCCAACTTTATGCAGGGCAAATATTTCTGAATTCCAAAAGTGACGGTTTTTTAACCATTAGAACGATTAAGAAACAGCATTGTCTACAGTTAAATACATAAAATTAGTGGCGTGGAATGACACGGGAGAAGTTATTTATAGTAGGTGAACAAATCCGATGCAAATAACCACAGCTGCAAACTTTTACGATTTTTCTAACCCGGAGAGATTTAATAGAAACTTTTAATTATTTAATCGGCAGATTACGGCGATTTGAAATGGCAAAATTTTCTATAAAATGTTTCCGGGCTCAAACAGCAGAAGATGTTGGCAACTAAGCAATTAACACATAAGAAGTTCTGATATTTGGCGTTAATAATGTTTGTATTAGAATACCATTTTTCAGCTACTGGTCTTAAATTTTTGTACACGACTGTACATTGCTTTAAACGTGATATAAAAGTTGATAATTAAGCTCAAATCATTTGGCAAATAATGCGTTAACTATAAATAAATTCGCAAGTTTAAAAAAAATCATGTTCTTATAAACAATTTTTGAATAATTAATAAAAAAATGACATTTACTTTATTGAAAAACGAAAACTATGAACAAATATTATATTTATGATAGTTTATTTCAGATTTTTATTGCAATAAAATATGCTTCTGTTAGAAGAAATTTCATGCTGAGATTAATATTCGATCAATATTTGTTTTTTTTTCTAAAAGAATTAATTTAAAGCTCCAGTTTTTCAGTTTTAAGTTGTTAAAAAAGTTTTCAAAAGCTACTTCATGTTTTAACAACTTTATTTGGACTTGTGATAGTATTTCGAAAAAAAGGGCAATTTATAGCTTTGATTAAAATGCAGCCAAATTTTATGAACAAATTTAAAATTATTTAACTATTTAAAAAGTAAAATATAAAAAAGTATTACATTTATGATAGTTTATTAGTAGTTTATAAGTTATATACAATTTTATTTTAATAAAATATATTTCTGTGAGTGAAAGTATATTCTCAGATCAATATTTGATGTTATTTTTTCTTTTTCTCGTAAGAAAGAATCGATTTAAAACTCCTATTCCGCAGCTTAATTTTGCTAAAAAGTTTTCAAGAGCTACTGTTACGTGTTAAGTAACTTTAATTAGAGCTTGTGATACTTCGAAAAAAAAGTGAATTTTTAGCTTTGGTTAAAATACAGCGAATTTTTGTAAACAAATTTTGAACTTATTTAACAATTTTAAAAAGTATTATATTTATGATAATTTATTAGTTATATAAATTTATACTTCAATAAAATATGTATTTGTGAGTAAAAGTTTATGCTCAACCTATTATTCGATCAATATTTGCCATCTTTTTTCTCTCTTTTTCGTATGAAAGAACCTTTTAAAACTCCAACTTCGCAGCTTAATGTTGTTAAAATGTTTTCGAAAGCTACTTCAGGATTAAGTAACTTTCATTGAAGCTTGTGATATATTGAAAAAGAAAGGGGAATATTTTTACTTTTGGCTAAAATACAGTGAGTTTTTATAATCAATTTCTGAACTTATTTAACTTATATTAACATTTTATTAACTTATTAATTTAATATTTGTTAGAAGAAAAGTTATATAAAAATATCATACTAGTAATTTTTTATTTGTAATAGCCACACATCTTAGAATATGCTTGAACAAGTGAAAGTTTGCGCTATTTCAATATGTGACATGAATTTGTTATATTTTTCTTCCGTATAAAAAAATCAATTTAAGACTCAGCCTATATTTGCTAAAAAGTTTTTAAAAGGATTTAGTATCTTTCACTCGGCTTTGAGATACGGAAGAAAGTTAGTATTTAGCTTTGATTGAAATATAACAATTTTATAAAAACAGTTTATGAATTTATTAAATTAATTTTAATCAATAAAATTAGAAGTGATTTAAAAGAAAAATTGAAAAAAATCGAAAATAAAGATTTGATTTTTTTATCATATAAAAATGTAATTTATTTGTAATATTTTAACAAATAATGCATGTTTAAAAAAAAAAAAATATGGTGAATAAAAACGAAAAATAAAAGAAACTGCTAATATTTATGCATACTGTGAAATATCCCGCTAACTATGAAAAAAAAAGTATTCAGTTTGTATATCGGCAAAAATTCTGTGATTCAATACAGCTAATATACATTCAATTGATTTCATTTTCCCCTATAAATAATTGAGCATGTAATACATCTTAAGATGAAAGACTTACATTAAAAATGACTGATAAAAAAAAGGAAACAACAAACATTACGCAATCCTAATAAATAAATGCATCACAAATTTTTCTTTCATATATAGTTATGATTAAATATATATTGAAGAAACAAATAAAATGTATTTTATGGATTTTGGTAACTTTTTCAGATCTAAAATAGGAAAAAATATCTATAAAAATACATCCTGATCAAAATGTAAATTCTGGAATATGGTTATTGCGTTTTACGTAAAAAACATATTTGATACATAAAGGAAATAGCTTTAACAAAATGATCTCATCTGTGTTTTATCTACGCAATGTTGTGTTTCTATCAAAATTTTTTTTCTTTTTTTTTTTACTTGTTATGCTTATACTAGTTAGGATTTAATAAAAATATCCAAGTTGTTAATATTTCTACTTTGAAAATGGGATCTAAAATATTGTTAACCTTACCAGGAAGCAACTTCTTGGTGTAAAGTCCAATTCATCTTTGCTGGTGGGACACGTATAAACATGAATAATTGCTTTATGTGAAGAATTTCAAATTTAATCTTTTATAACACACTTTTTTTGTCGGATTAAAATAATTTTCTCCCATTTCAAAGAATGGGATTTAAACGTTGTGGGTGAGACATAAAAAATTACAAGGACTTTTATTTTATAATACATATTTCTAAATGTCTGCGCATTACCAGTGAAGAAAGCGATGCGGCACTAGTATTCCTCACTTTATATAATGACAGATTTTCTATGATTTAATAATTTGAAGAATATTATTAAAATTCAGAGATGACAATCGGTCATTTTTGGCGCAGCGACTTCATTCCCAGGCCCATTATCTTTGAAAAACCCTGTATAATCGAATGTACAAAAATCATGCAATATTTTAGATTTAATCTCTTGAGGTGTGTTGAGTTATATTTCAATCAATTTTTCTTCATATACATTATAACATAAAGTTCTTTTTAAAATTTCAGGTGCCATTGATGTATTTTGAAATTTAAATTAAGTTGGACATATATGCACCACTGTCTACGAAAGGGTTAAAAAAGTAAAAATGGTTATTAACAAATATTTCTCACTAAAAATGGTAGTTGTTATTAAGATATTATTACATGCTTCGACATAAAGACTTAAGTAATTGAACTTGAATGTAAGATATTTGTTCTTAATTGGGTGTTTTTACGTACTTCAATTTAAAATTTAAACCGAAATTTATATAACTTCTGTAAAAACATTTTCCCGTTCATTAGATACACAAACACGCTAATTGTTTACATTATGTCGAGAGATGAAGTTTCAGATAGAATTTTCTAAAAAATCAATAAAATTCAGTGTTTGATAGTTTAAAAAATAAATAAATAAGTAAATGTTTCTTAGAATAGACCATCTACTATTCAAGTCGTATTGATATGAAGTCAGTGAGTGAAAGAATAACGATGTGTGAAAAAAAAAAAAAAAAAAAAACTAGCCGTTGGGGGCCACCGTAATACTTACCCATCATGGATATGTATATGAAAATAAAACATGTGAAACTATTTATACAATGCATTGCAATTCATAAACAAAATTTAAATATTGTTAATATACATGGTAATGCTCTATTAAAGAACTGTTGATGTACCAATTTCGACAAATTATATAAAACGCCAAACTACTCAAGTAGCACTGAACTGCGTAAAAGAAACATCCTTATAACTCCAAAAATAATAATTCTATTAACTAACAATTAACTGCGTCGGATTAAGCGTCTCATTTCCAATTAAAATATACTTCTGAATTGAAATTTGAATGAAATACAGGGTCATGAAAAATCGAAGAATATGGAAAACAAAATTTCAATTATCTCGGCAACTAATGATCCGATCGACTTCGTTCTATATGCAAAATGTGTGTTATTTTATTGCCTTTTATGTCCATTCCTTAGAACAAAATAACTCGAAAATTTTTATCTAACTTTCATCAGAACGAATTTTTCGAGAGTCCGAAAAAAAGAGTTCCGGATAATCGAGGTTGCTGATATTAAATAGGGTTTGTCCCATTCTTACATACTAACTACATACAAAATTTCAAGTCTCTATCTCAATTTGTTCGGGAGATAGAACGTTTACAGACAGACAGACAGACAGACGGACGGCAAAATTTTTTTTCTAAAAATATGTTTTTCGGAATCTCCACTATCTAAAACGTGTAAATCCGTCAAAAATTTTTTTTCGATTTTCAAAACGATTGCAAGACTTACCCTATACTACGTATGATGGGTAAGTAAAAATGATAATATATCTTCTTATTTGGATAAACGGTCAAAACATTTATGAGTTATAGTATATTTCTGTTTTAACTTTTACATTGCTTTGTAAAATCATTCAATTTGAACTTTTATTTATGTTGAGATAGTAAAGCTAACGAACTTTTTCACGACTGTCAACGTAATAAATTTAACTTTTTCAAAAAAATGTATAACCGACTCCAAAAAAGCGCTAAAAAGAATTAAATAATTCTATAAAATTCTCTAATGACAAATCGTTATCCAATAACCACACATTGACTATCATATACCGGTATAAAACGGTTAAATTTAATATATAGAATTTAATATCCACCAAACATAGGCTTTCCAGAGAATATTTTTTACAAGAGATTAATTTACATATTTTTGATTTAATTTTTGAATATATACATATAAAAAGTAAGGAATTACTTTTTGAAGTTGGTGCCAAACAATCATAATCGATAATGATTTCCCCATTTTATTTATGGTACTAAACATAATATATCCACAATTCTTACTATACTTAAGATAGTTTGGCACCAACTTCAAAAAGTAATTCCTTACTTTTTGTATGTATATATTCAAAAATTAAATCAAAAATATGTAAATTAATCTCTTGTAAAAAATATTCTCTGGAAAGCCTATGTTTGGTGGATATTAAATTCTATATATTAAATTTAACCGTTTTATACCGGTATATGATAGTCAATGTGTGGTTATTGGATAACGATTTGTCATTAGAGAATTTTATAGAATTATTTAATTCTTTTTAGCGCTTTTTTGGAGGTTATACATTTTTTTGAAAAAGTTAAATTTATTTCCTACTTTTTAGTTATTTATACCGTAATACATAATTATGTGTACTGACATATGATGGCTCTTTGAAACGCTTTACTAATGAACGCACTTTGCTGAGTTCTGATGTATTCCCAGGTCGAAATTCATGCTGGTATTTGTTTGCTAGACAAGCACCAAGTGCTATAACCCAACAAGTAAAATAGCATAAACTAGCATTACATATTTACTGCTTCCAGCAGACTTTCCAGCAATTCATGGTGTGTATTGGCCCGCTTTGCTGGAAATAAGCATGAAATGCTTGCATATAGCTTGCCATGCTTTTGTTGTGCAAGCTAGTGATATAGCATGTGATGCTAGCTAGCATATAATAGCATGAAAATCTAGCAGACATAGCAATACCTAGCATTAACTAGCATATTTTTGTTGCTGGTACAAGCATGAATTTTGACCTGGGTTCGCTTTACTTGTCACTGTTTGATTGTCAATTTTTCAAAAGACACTTACAATATCGGTTAGTATCATTGTGAATCTTTAGGTTTTCTGGATGTAGTAACTTCTTCAGATCTGGCACGACGAAAAGCTACCGCATTCATGAAATCTTAAAGTCAACATCAAGGGCGTGTTCAGCGAACTTACCAAAGTGACCAATGTAACCGGTAACTTACCGGAATGGTAAGTAACCGGTAGCTAACCAATTGACTGATTCTCTGGACGCACTGGTTAGTTATGTCATGTAGCGCCATCTATATTCCATTTTGACATCCAACAACAGAAAACGAAACCGAATCTACAGCCTGTTGATTTGAAGTTGCCATTTATTTTTATCTAAATAACATGTAACCGATCACGTGACCCAACTAACCAAGATTTTTCCCCGGTTAGTTCGGTCACTTACCGGTCACATCGGTCACTTGTGCTGAACGACATTGGTTGCTTACCGGTTACAGCACTGAACGCATTGGTAGCTAACCAATCTTACCGGTTACTTACCGGTGACATTGCTGAACACGCCCCTAATCGTACGGACATCGGAAGTGGTTATCGAAAGGTGACAATGCCTCAAGTAAAGTGTCCTTACACATAAGCGCGCGGCAAAGCGCTTCCATATATGAGTAAACAGCAAAATGACTCCATGTATCAATGAATAGTAAAATGCTTTTCTAGTGTAGTCAAAAGTACTCCCCCTTTAGTCAGAAAAAGCAAAAAAGAAAGATTTTAACAAAAATCGCTCTATGATTCAATAGATAAACAACAACAATCTAATTCCTATAAATGCAGTAAAGGAATCGGAAATTATTCGACGAGGAATCCGAAAATCATAACCTGTACTTGGCTGCATCTATAAAAGAGTGACAGCATTTGATGCCCAAATACTTTTTTCACGGACGCTTTTTGTCCCAACTAAACTGTCAAAAATTTGAAACTCACTCCACCGCTTTTATGGAAAACGATTATTTCAGCCTATTATGGAGCATTCTCATGGGTCAAAAGACAAATATTTTATAAAAGCGGGGGAGTGACGATGCAGCAAAAGGGTAACATTTTTTACAGTGTATGTATGAGATATTCCATAAAAGGGATGGAGTGACGATGCAGCAAAAGTTAAATTTTTAACAATGTAACGCAATGCTAGGCATTTTCTATTATAAAATTTGATGATGATTTCCTGGTAGAATTCGATTGTACGCCGAATGATCCTTTATTTCTGCACAGACATAAATACATAATCCATATTATTTTACAAATTCGTGGACATACAAGGACAAGATAGCACAAAGAAATATTACGACACAAGAAAAGTACAACCGGGAGCTACACATAAAGAGTGTGTGTAACGGAGCCAGTGGGATTCGAACCCACAATCTCCTACGCTCTCAAGAGATTGGCAGCGTGGTGTCTTAACCACTCGGCCACAAGGACCCCCTTGATGACTCATTTTTGCCCAGAAACTTTTCTATCAATCGTATGCTGTGCTCCATGTCTCGTCATATTCACATCGAGAAATTCTACATGAACAAAATCTGAAATCATTCTGGTGTCTAATCCGGTAACCAAATCTGAATCTAAAGATAATTTTTCTACACATATCTATGCATTTTATTTTGCATTGATAAGTAGAGATAATTTTTTCCTCCGGAGCAAAATATATACTAAAGGTTTTTCATCTTTTCAACAACTTAAGGATGTCGATTGGTATCGACCGCTTTAGTGGATGCGAGAACTTGTTCATTTAAGCTTTAACATTTCGGAAATTTATCGCATCCAACAAACTTTAAGGCCGCACAATGACACAGAAAAAGACCGGATGATAATGTGAAGTCTATGGGGACGTTCTTTTCAAATATCTCACTGAAATTTTTAAATTTTTACATGTTTTTTTTTTTTTTTTTTTTTTTTTTTTGCATAGGGTAGCCGAGGATATTCCACAACCGACCTAGTTTTTACTTTTTCAATTTTGGTTTCAGATTTTTTTTAGAAAATTATTTTAAATTTCAAAACCGGTTTAAACGGTTCTGAAATTGAAACTATCATTATATAAAACATACGTAAACAAAATCGAAGAAGTAAAAACTAGGCCGGTTGTAGATCATCCTCGGCTA
This sequence comes from Maratus speculifer, assembly GCA_964019185.1. Classification (NCBI taxonomy): domain Eukaryota; kingdom Metazoa; phylum Arthropoda; class Arachnida; order Araneae; family Salticidae; genus Maratus; species Maratus speculifer. The sequence goes on from OZ025290.1 coordinate 253,316,530, forward strand.
TCCTATGCAAAAAAAAAATCATGTAAATATATTAAAATTTGAGCGAGATATTTGAAAAGAACACACCCATAGTCTTTACACTAACATCCGGGTCTTTTTCTGAGACTAGTGTAGTGCCTTAAGGTCCACATTAAAATCTACAGACTTCGTAAATGGGCATTTAAAAGCTGACAATCCATCAGTATACGTTAAAATTATTGTGAAAAATTACCTTTGTTTTTAAAGACTAACTATTTTCTGACTAATGAGAGCGATCTAAAACCGTCTATGGAGCGTTTTCATTGTCAGAAAATAGATAGTCTTTAAAAACAGAGGTAATTTTTCAAGATATTTTAAACAGGGTTCACTGTAAAAAAATTGACCCTTTTGCTGCATCATCCCTCCACCGCTAATATAGAAACGATTACTTCAGCCTATTATGGAGCATTCTCATGGATCAAAAGTGAGATATTCTATAAAAGCGGGATAGTGACGATGCAGCAAAAGGGTCAGAATTTTTACAGTTTAAAGTACGCGTACACAATCAGAGCGCGTCAAGTTGCTTCTATAATTCAATGCATAGCAAAGTAATTCTAAATGTTCGTATATATTAAAATAGCCTTTTCAGTCATAAAAACTAAAAAGGAAGATATTATCAAAATCACACCATGATTCAACATGCGTCTATATGAAAGTAGTAATATTTGAAGTTAAGAATGCTCTTTGATAAACGGAATTTTCCAAAGTGCAGAAAATTTAAGAATTTTTATTCCAGAACTTGGCGATAGTCACCTGAACGAGCTTTTATGGCTGAAAGAAGTTAACTAGCTTAACTTTAATGGTAAGCTTATCAAAATTTTTCGTCATTTTTATATGTCTAAATCTAAATCTAGCACATAGCAATGTACTTTAATCACTTTGTGAATCCGGCATAACAAGCACCCTTATACACAGACACTCTTGCTTTAACGTGTAAGGCTCTTTAGAGATGAATTTTCAGCTTTTCGATATCGAATTCTCATGTCTGGGTTGATGTGGATCTTTCACTTTGGTGGATACGAGAATTGTTCCAGCTAAGATTTCGTACTTTGAAAAAAAAAAAAAAAAAACTAGCATCTCCTCAACAGTTGTTAGGATCCAGAAGGATTATTCGCTGCTAAGCAAAACAAGATTGACCAATCATAAGCCTTCATTTTTGAGAACTTTTCATTATTCGAAGGAGAGAGTCTGGAATACATGGAGTGAAAATCTGCTTTCGACACTGTAAAAAATTTGACCCTTTTGCTGCATCGTTACTCCATCGCTTTTATATAATTTCTTTATTTTGACCAATGAGAATGCTCCATAATAGAACGAAGTAATCGTTTCCTATAAAAGCGACGGAGTGACGATGCAGCAAAAGGGTTAAATTTTTTACAATGCAAGCAGTGCTAAAAATTTGTATCCTTTAAATGTGCAACGATGCTACTGAATTCCAAAGTGTCGATCACAGCGACATCTGCGGCATTTTCGTGATACATTATCTAGACTAGCAATAATTCTTGCATTTTTAGAAAATGTCCTACAGATGTCGCTTCTATCTTTAAATTTCATTAGCATTGTTGCACATTTAAAGAATAGAACATTTTAGCGCTTTTTTTAAGTGTTACAGAGGGCGTGTTCAGCACAACTTACCGGTTACTTACCGACCACTTACCGATTGTAGACAAGTACGAAATGAAAATCAAAGCGAAGTGTGACGTCAGCTACAATTCAACAGAATAGTTTTCATTGATGCCACAATTTGCTTTCGTACTGCCCTACAATCGGTCGGTAACATTGGTTACTTTTGTAAGTTGCTCTGAACACGCCCTGAGATAGCCGATTTCCACACTATATCTCCTAGATGCTATATTTCCGGTTTCTTGCATAAGAGAACTTGTCCGGAATCCAGGTAGAATTCGCGCTGTTAGCGAAACCACATTAAAGAATCAGAAGCCTGAATTTTAGCAAATTTTTCAATGTTTTAAATAAATTTTCTTGTTACTAAATCTCGTTTCTCAAACAGCGCAAAATTTATGTGAATCCTGGCCCTCGTCCAGGTAGGATTTTGCATTTTGAACACTGTTAAAAACTTGAAACTTTTACTTTATCGTCTAATCCATCGCTTTTATAGAAAATGATTACTTCATTGTATTATGGTGAATTCTCATTGGTCAAAATATAGATATTCCATAAAAGCGGTGGAGTGACGATGCAGCAAAAATTTCAAACTTTTAACAGTGAAAAGATCGTGTGTCTATGTAAGTGTAACATAAAAGCATGCAAAAGGAACACTTCTAATTGGTCGATTGCTTCAAAATGAATTTGAAATTTGAAATTTAAAGTTTTTATTTTTAAAAAAGTTCTAATTATCAGATTTTTATGAAATTTGAATGGGACCACATGGGCCTCATACGCTTTCAAACAAAAAAAGAATTATCAAAATCGGTTCATATTTGCAAAAGTTATGCGTGAACAACAAATACATACAGGTCGAAATCATAACCTCCTCTTTGAAGTCGGTTAATTAAAATGAATAACAAGAAAAAAAGAATCATGCGTCAAACATTTTCTGGGTTGCCGCTTACCGTTCTACAATGTTGTAAGTCTGTTTTCCATATTTTCGATGGTACACGTAACGCCCCTTTTTATATATTTTACCACCCAGTTTCCAGGTAACGGTGACTATTTTTTTCTTCTAAATAAAGCAGTTCTTCAAACACATTATAAAAAAATCAATTAGTGTTTTCAGAACGGGAGCGTTATTTCTGAAAAATCCTGTATTTTTGAATATACAAAAATCATGCAACATTTTAGATTTAATCTCTTGAGGCGCGTTGAGATATATTATACTTCAAGCAATTTTTCTTCACATACATTATAAATGTAAAATTCTTTTTAAAATTTCTAGTGCCATTGATGTACTTGGAAATTTAAATTAAGTAGGGCATATATATACAACTGTCTATGAAAGGTTTAAAAAGGTAAAAATGGCTATTAACAAATATTTCTCACTAAAAATCGTAGTTGTTATTAAGATATTATTGGATGCTTCAACATAAAGACTTGAGAAACTGAATCTGAATTACTTATTGACGTAAGATATTTGTTCTTAATTGGTTGTTTTTACGTACTTCAATTTAAATTTTAAACCGAAATTTATACAACTTCTGAAGAAACAACATTTTCTCGTTCATTAGATACACAAACATTTACATTACATTACATTTACATTATGTCGAGAGATGGAGTTTCAGATAGACTTAAAAAATCAATTAAATTCAGTGTTTGATAGTTAATAATTAAATAAATAAATAAATGTTTCTTAGAATAGTATTTTGAATTCCATCTATTATTCAAGTCGTACTGAAATGAAGTCAATGAGTAAAGGAATAATGATGTGTGAAAGTTTAAATATCTTCTAATAATATCTCTCACTTATTTGGATATATGGTGAAAACGTTTATGAATTATAATATATTTTCATTTTAACTTTTACAGTGCTTTGTAAAATCGTTCGATTTGAACTTTTATTGATGTTATGATAGCAAAGCTGACGAACAGTTTCGCGATATTCAACATAGTTAAAGTAAATAACAAAAAAGAAAGAATCATTCGTCAAGCATAGATTATGAAACACTTTCCATCATATTCAGAATAGCGTAACAAAACTGCATCGTTTAAAAATTTCAATCATTACGGCTCATTTTCGTTTTTTTTTTTTTTTTTTTTTTTTTTTTTTTTGAGAGAGAGAGAGAGAAAGAGAGAAAAATGAACTTTAACCTCTCACATTTTTTCAAACTTTCTTAACTCCTTAACTGATAAATTTTTTTTACCAGGAATGTTCCCGAAAAAGTCATATTTTTTTATTGCATATAATCAAGCATCACACTTGATAGAATATGAAAATGCAAGATTTATTTTTATTATTACCATAATTAATGATATAAAACGATTTTTTATTTCAGAATTTAGAAATACAAATATCCTAATTGTTTGCTTTTTGCAACCATCTCTGTATGCATTGAAGTCTGTTTTACAGATTTTTCAAAATTGTTATTCAAACTTACCATAAATTAAAACCTTTCAGTTTCGAATGACGTTTTTTATTCAGATATCTTTTATTGTGTGGTACAATTTGAAGCAAGGTTAAGGCAAAGTCCCACGTCACAATCAGGACAGAAATGCCTAGTTTCTTTTCGGATTTTCTTCCCATTGTCGTTTCTTCTATAACAGCAAACTGCACATTGTCTTGTATGTCTCAATTTTTATCTGTGGGAAGAATAATTTTAAGAAAATGTCTCTCTGTCAATCTAAGATGATTAGGCTCAGACCCCGCCCGTCCACATCTGAAATTTATTCCAGAATGATATTTTTCGACGATTCGATCAACGAGATCAAGTCTATGTTCTAATTATGTGCGCTTTCCTCCTTTTTTACAATAGAAAATATATGGATTCCATTCAGCTATATCAAATCTGTAGAAAAAAATCTTTCTGTAATATTTTCCCCCTCTTTTTCTGATAATTTCAATTTTTTTTTTAATTACCATCTATGCGGTCTACTTCTCCCATAGTATTGTTATAATCCATTACAATTTTTGGTTTTTCTGTTGTTTCAGAGCGGACTTGAATTTGTTTCATTTCTGTATTGTGAAATATCTCACAGAGGGAAAAGAGAAAATATCGATTCCCGAACGCCGTACGGGCAAACCAGTTTGAGTTAACTTCCAGTTGCCCGAACAGCGTTCGAGCATATCAGTTAAGGGGTTTATAGTATTTTTATTCAATCGCATAGATATTACTACTATCTAAGATTTATTACATAATTTCAGAATCTTTTTATCTTTAGTTAAAATTATGTTTTTTACGCATACTGTGTAAAAATTACATTTACAATTAGTAACTTATTTATTAAGCTTCAGTAATATTTGTACGTGTGAATATGTTTTTACACTATCTTTATGGTAAATAAAGATTAACTGATTGGTATCATTAACAAATAGGGCTTTTTTATAATTGGCAGTCAAGTGAAAACGAAACATATAGAAAAAATAATAAACTGTTTATTATTTTAAAAGTATTCGTCATAAATGTTAACCGCTTGGAGACGAGCGACACGTATAGGTGTCGCTAAACGGCTTAAGAATCCTTTTTTACCCTACTAGTAAAATTTTACTGGAAATTTTGCCTTACTTAATCGGAGCATTTTCTCGATCTTATAGCACAAATTTTTGTTTTTGAAAACCGATAATAAAGAATTAAAATTTTTGTAAAAGGCTCCCTTCGTGAAGATGTGAATAAATTTATTCCACTGTCAGACAAGATGATCAGTGCTGTCATGGAAAAACGTTTGATGTTGCCTGCGGAACCATAATTGTACCCAAACTTGCACCTCAGCGTCCGAAGTGAATTGACGGCCATGAAAGTCTTCCTTCAGAGTTCCATATATATAGTCGCCCTGTAGTCGTTTCCTGACGTAGCTTCCACAGCAACAGGGTATTTCCATGGGCACTTGTCATGTAAGTCACATTACTAATTGTTGGTTATAGTTATTTTCAAAAGATTTGCTTGGCCTAATTCAAGTAATGAGATACCACCGATAAAGTAAGTCAATTTTTTCCGTTCTAAAATACTGGTATCCAAAATCGTAGTATGTCACGTAAACGACAAGTGCTCATGGAAATATCCAGCAATGACAGAAGGGGTAATGACAAGATGAGCATGCCCTGACCGACTACTGTCTTCAATGCAGAGTTGCCAATTCTCCGGCTTTTTGCACTCCACAATTATCTTATAGAAAAAAATGTTCTATTTAATCGCCCGAATATTTCAATTAAATGCAACAAAATTTTCTGTATTAAAATACTGGTATCGAAAAAGCCAGAGACTTGGCAGCTCAATGACATTTAAGCTTCTCGAAATCGTTTGTTCCACTCAAACACACGCGCACGTGCTTTTTGTTTCTACACAGCCAGGGCTCCGAAATGGTCCGCGAACTGAACACCAATATTTTTTATCAGAAAATTTAATAAGAAAATGGAAAGGCTGCTCAAAAATGTAATGGAAGGATTGTCGGGTGAAATGTGCCAGATCACGAGCATTTGAGCGTCTGCATTGAATGGTGTGCGCAAGTGGACCATTTTATGCTTCAAGGCATGACACAGGCAATGGAAAATATAGCAGATTTCTTGCAGAGGAAGAACCAGCTTCATTCATAGTATGAGATAGTCCTTCGATATACGCGAAAGCTTTTGGATGCGATATGTGACAGCCATTATGAATATCGGCAAATTTCTCTTTGGTTTAGCTATGCACGTTGCTCGAAATCCGCGCGGAGAATGACGATAAGTAAACAAAGGGCTTTCATTTGTTGATCTCAATAGCGCCCCATATTCCTTCAACGGTACATTTTAGAAAAGATATTCCTATAGGAAATCTGCTTATCTAGGTCCCTTCTCCTGCCGTTGCATTTCTGGCAATTCTGATTTTTATAACATCCTGAATAGGAAGCAAAAAAGTAGATAAAGTAATATTTTGAACTAGGAGTAAACCTTATTCTTTTCATGGAGTGAATGAAGGAAAAATTTATTCATTAACTCTAATCCTAGTAACATACAACACTTTGATCAAGAATTATGAAGCAAAAATATAACATACAAGTATAACACCAATTTCGTTTAGAAAAGTGAAACATATTGCATCGATTGTGTAAATGAGGTATATTTTTCATTTTAATTTCAGCTTAAACTAATATTACTAAAATTCATACAGGTACCGCTATTTTCCAAAATAGTATTTTTTAATAACAAAAGACTTAAATTTAGTTCAAACGTGTGAATCTTTCTCTTACTTAGGAAAAGATTTTTTTATGAAAGTACTGGTGTTGAAGATATTTTCGGTCTTGAAATTCCAGTACCCGTATGAACCCATTCTGCTATATTCACATGTAACATCAACACACATGTCCTTTAATTTGATAACACTTCCTCAACTAAAAATTTTCAGAACCAACAAAGAACGTATGATCCTAACTTACATATTCAGAGTTGCCATGTCTCTGGGATTTTTTTTAGCAATATTATTATCTTAGAGAAAATCTAGTTTTTTTTTACTCCGAAATTTTCCAATAAAATAAAACAAAGCATTCTGTATTAAAATACTGATTTTCAAAGAGACGGAGACTTGGCAGCTCTGCACATTGATATAAAAATCATTCCTTCTTCTCGTAAACGTAAATATTTTTCAGATTCCAATGTTACCAACCTACATAAAGAACACTTTCATAATATCTTATAAGAATATATAACTGATTTATAACTATGTATTCAAGTAATTGCAATTGGACAAATGAAATATTTTGTTTTCAATCAAAACTGGAAAAACTACAAATCTTCCTATGGATTGAGTATAATATTTGAACACCTAACATTCAGCATAAAATAATTGATACTAACAGATAACTTTTATTTCCAAGAATTGTTTAACGAGTTTCTCCAGACATTTCGAAAAGTCAAATCAGATGAATTCTGTTTGGGTGTCTCCGTTTAGATTATTGTTTCTTGTAGTGATGTCGCTTATAATTACCTAAGGTGCCTGGTTAATAAATGAAATGATTTAGATAGCTAGCATTTTTTAGTTTCATTCGTAAGAGAGTTCAATGTGTTTCGAATTTGTTTCTTATATCAAAGTAATATTTTTTTAAGTTTGGATTACTTGATTCTTTTGTGATAGTGGAACTGTTTATGTTTTAGCTTTTTTAAAATGTGCTATTTATTACAAGCTATTTTGTAATTCTATTCACATCGCAATATAAGGATTGTCTTGAAACAAATTATTCTTTTAGGTTTTACAAGAAAAATAGATAAATCATTCTAAAATCATTCCAAAATAAGGTGTTTTTGATAATATGTTGATAAAAAACAAAGTTTAAACCAATAAGAATGTTTTCTTTTTACTATCATGTTAAAGAATGCCTACATCTAATTTCGAATAATTGATTTTGAACCATAACTTGAGTAATTTATGGATTAAAAAATATTCTTTTATGCATCTTCATCGATTATTTTCATGAACGAACCCAACTTTCTGAACTTGGTCACGCATCTAACTTATATTCGAGTTTTATGAAAAGTAAATTTATCTGCCGACATGTTCCTTTTAAAATCTGGCTATGAGTTTTGAATTCACAATACGAATTCGGAACGCAATGAGTGATAGATTCAGTCACTGAGAAACATTATATATTGTACATATATTGTAAAAATCTACTAGTCGCAGATTTGTAAGAGCATATATTTTCAGAAATAAAATACATGCCTGTGCAGAATCAATATCGTTTTGCACGATATATATTCGTAGTCATATCCGTGCAATTGAAGATTCACTATCATTTTTTAAAAATATAAGTTTCTAAAAATTATCTATCTATTTTTTTTTTTTTTTTTTTTTTTTTTTTTTTTAATGGAAAAAGGTTTAACATGCTGAAATATTATAAATATAAGAAAAGTAGTCTTAAGAAGTGTTTTTACCATGTATGTATGAATAAAGAGCTATTGCTATAATTTTAAAATTGTGAAGCTTCAATTGCAACCAATTTCGCTTCGACTGATTTCCCTCGGGACCAACCTCCACCAATAAATAAGAATAGTTTAATCTCTCTATTAGCCCTTAACTAGTTAATTCTCTTCCGTTCAATAAATTGAAAATACCGGATTCCACCACTATCATTTAAATAAAATATTCGTAAAATTTAGTTTAAACATTTCCGCCTTTCAACAGTATGAAAATTTTCTAAAAAAATAATAATGGCGTTAAAAAGCTATAAATGATGAAATAAGCAAAATCGTTTTGCCCGAACGGCGTTCGGGAAAACCAGTTAAGGAGTTAATACAAAGTTTGAGCCATAAATAATGGCAAAAACAGATAATAATTTTTATTGGTACGAGCATATTTAGTTGGTAGTTAGTCCCTTTGTTTCAACTATATTGTTATAACCTAGACAGCTAGCGGCTTGCCACTATCAGTAAAAAAGAATATTATACATGGAAAAACTGCCACTAATAAAAATTTCGTAGAATATTTAACAAATCTTTTAAAATCTTTTTAAAAATTTTAAAAATCTTTTTAATGCAGTATTACAGCACAGTCTGTGTAATTAATAATCAGAACTTCATGCTTATACATTAGAAGTCTTTTAAGACATACAAATTCAAGCATTGGATTTTTCTTTTATTATCATCTAGTTTAAAACGAAAGAACAGACAAGCAGGATTGATATACTCAGGGCTTTAATTTTTGCTCCACCTTGCCCTTATTTAATCGCTCACAAAAATTACGAATTTTGCTGCATAAAATAACGAAGTTTACGATTCAAATAAAAAAGTGATAAAATACACAACTACGCACAGAGGGTTGTTTCCTCGTGCACGTCAGCTCAAGGGTTACCAAACTAAAGTTATTGTTATTCTTTTTACTTTATCTAAGCACTTTTTGATAACTTTTTGGAAAGTTATTGGATTTAGAATTTATTTTCACATCTTAAAAGTTTCCTTGTTATCGTTGCGAAAGGTTTCAAATTTTATGTCCAAAAAAAGGAAGAATATCTTACAAAACTTTAAAAACAGTAATGAGTGAAAATTCACGTCGTTTTAAACAAAATGAGCATAAATTTCAGAAGTGTCGCCTAAAAATATTTTTTATTTTGAAAGGAAGATATTGTTTTCCTCAGTAAAAATGTTGTTAGTTAAAGAGGTCTGGAACTCATTTTAAAATATTTTTTTATTTATTGAGTTAAAATTTTGAATTTTTTTGCGATAGTTAATCATATTGTTTGTAAGGAAAGTCATATGATAAAATTTCTTATATTTTTTTTAATTAAAATTTAAATGTTTTAAACTAAGATCACTATAACTCGAAATATTATTTGCAGAATTTCATTTTTTATTTCCTTTTAAATAAACAGAAATATATAAGTTTTAATCTTGATTCAGCATTTTAAAAAATTTTATTTTAATTAAAAATCTAAAATAATTAAAGTAAAAAAATGCAACTTAAAAAAAGAGAAAAATCATATTTTCATGTCACTCATTTATATTAACATCTTAGCAATTAAATTGCTTTGTCCGAGTCATTTACACTAGAATCTAAATAGCAACAACTTATGTCAAGTTCTAAATGAACCTGAAGTTTATGCAAATCCTATAGTTAGTTTTTGAGGTAGAAAATTGCGAAAAACGTAAAAAACTTGAACAGAAGCGCAACCTGTAGAGCGATTTACTCCAAACACTAAGCAGCATTAATTTATATTACAGACTAACTCTGAAGTACTAAATCTGCAGTTTGATAAATATTCGTGCATTAATTCATGATTTAGCTTTTGCGATAATTAGGACTGATTCCGCATAGCAACGCCACCTATTAGGCGATTTACATTAAAAGATAAGCTGCATCATATTATATCAGGACTAACGGAATCTGAAGGTACATGAAAATCAGTCAATTAGTTGTTTATACATAGATATTACAGAAATCGGGAAAAAACAGCATAACAACGGCACTTGTTGTGTGATTTACAGCAAACACTAATGAGCGCCAGATTATATCAGAAACAAACTGAATCTAAAATTTTACTGAATTGCGTTCATTGTTTCTTGTGATAGAGTGCCTACAAAATTTGTGTAACATAGACAGACAGACTTACAAACAGACATTTTCTGAAATTATGTTTTTCAGGTTTTCGGAATCTTAAAATGTGTATGTCCGTCGAAAACGAGAATTCGAATATTTTCACTAATTCAATACTTTGTTTTTGTAAAAACAGTAGAAAGTGCAAAACTGCCCACTGATACACTAGCCCACTTTATGAATTAAAAAAATTCAGATCAATTGATCTAGTCAGTGATGGTAACTCATCAGCCAAATTTTCCCTCCAAAATTTCCACAGCAGCTTTATTTTGTCCTCAGAATTAAGTCTAACGGTGCTGCTCTGTGTCGGTGAAAGTCCTAACTATGTTATTTCTTATATTAACCTCACCTTCATCTTTTACGATTTTGAATATTTCAAAAATATGTTTTTCAAGATAATATATAGTAAAAGTAAACAACTGAAAATTTTTCAAAGATTTTTCATCTTTTATTAAAGTAAACAGAAAATTAATATCTTGATAAAAAAGAAAAAACCAGTAAATTGGTTTATTTAAACTAAGCACATTCTTTCAATGATCAATAATAGATTGAAATATTTGATTTTTAAACAATTTCAATAAAGCAGCAAGGAAACTTTAAAAATAAAAAATAAGGTTCCTTTATTTTTGAATGTGTAATTTTATAACAAAAAGCAGAAGGAAAAAAAAGGAAATTAGACGTATGAATGAAAAGTTTTAATAAGGTATTTAATTAAGAATTATTTCGATGTTTTTGGCAGAGGTGTGTAACATCTGTTAACATAGCATTTTTTAAATGTCGTATAATTTGTATTTCTGCTTTGAAAATGATATATCTTTCTTCGAGGATTCGCTTTTAAGCAGCGAAAATGATTTCACAATGTATAAGTGCATAAATAATGCAAGTCCTTTTTTTTCTTTTTCCTTTTCTAAATCACTTTTGGTCAGTTTCTATAGCCTTTTTAAAAGTGGATGTTGAATAAAAAAAAGAATATTTTTATGTTTATTTCTCTACTTCCATCCTTTATAAAAGAACGCATTCAGCATCAAAAAATAGATTCGAGAGATTAAGTGCATTGCAGTAAGCAGCAGTTAATACTTAATGCCAAAAGGATACCATAGAACTTCATCCGTCAACAGTTAACATTATTTAGTAACGTAATACAACTGTCCAATTATGATTTCTTCTGCTGCTATGACTGGGTCAGCAAAGTGTACGGGGGGGGGGGGGGTAATATGGTTTTAGTTCTATTTGCCGGACCTACCCACCCTTACTGTGACAATGATCATTCTACCTTTCATACTGTGAAGAATTAAGAGTTACTATTACAGTAATTTCATCAGTTGAATTCTTATGCCGCTTTTTGGGGGGTGGGGGGAGTTTGCCGAGACAAAAGCTGTGGAAGAAAAACCTTAAAAACGTCGAAAGTTCCCACAAAACTACAAAAATTCCCTTTTAAACACAGACCTGTGTTTTCCCCACATAAAAGAAATTTTTCACGAATTACCATCACTGCATCGGAATACCTTCCCAAATTGATATCAACCGTTTAATTATCACATTTATATCCAGATCCGAAGAGCTCTCATGGACGAGCCCTTTCACGTGATCAGCTTTAACATCAAACAGAGAAGAACTGGAGAGAGAAAGATTATTTATTTTTTAATTCAAGAACAACTTATAAATTTTCCGGGAATAGTTTTTTTATAACATTACATTCCATAACAACAAAGACTATATATACAGGGTGATTCTTAATTGTTTTTACAAAAAAGATGGGTGATAGTACACATCAAGACAAGCAATATTAAATAGGAAACCAAGGGTCCAAAACTTCAAACAAACAAAACGGAAAAATTGGTCGATTGATTTGCGTTTTTCACTAAAACTATTCTTTATGTCGGTATTTTCTTGAAAATAAATTATAAAGATAAATTTCAAAAAATGCCGACAGAGGGCGCTTTAGACTTTGGAGTAACGAACAACTATTTTTTGCCATTATTTTTTGCATCTCATTAAATGTTTTCAGAAGCTTATACTTTAACTTAAATTTTGAGCTCAAAATCTGAATAGTAGTCAGTGGTTAATTAGCGCAAAATGTTCAGGGGGGAGGCGAAGGTTCAAATTTCAAATAATTATAGAAAACTGAAAAATTGGTCGATGCGTTTGCGGTTTAAAATAAAACTATTCTTTTAAGTCAGTATCTTCTTGAAAATAAATTTTAAAGATAAGTTTAAAAAAATTCATAAAAGCCTGTAAAAGCTTATTAAATGTTTTCGGAAGCTTAGATATAAACTTAAATTTTGAGCTCAAAATCTGAATAGTTTGGAGTGGTTAAATAGCACAAACTGAATTGTGTTCAGAGGGTTCAAATTTCAAATGATTATAAAAAATGGAAAAATTGGTCGATTGATTTACGGTTTTCACTAAAACTATTCTTTATGTCGGTATTTGTTTGAAAAAAAATTATAAAGATGAATTTCAAAAAATGTCGATAGAGGGCGCTTTAGATTTTGTAGTAACGAAAACAATTTACAAATATTCTTATTGTTTTTATATAATCGCCGAAATTTTCGATTAAAGAAAACATTATAATAGCAATAACAAAATGTGCATTTAAAATAGTGATAACAAAATATGTAAAAATTGACAGCTATACAATGTGTTAACTGAAAATGTCTGGTTTATAATCACAAAACCTATATCTTTAAAAGAAATACTGAAATAGAAAGGAATTATTCAAAGTTATTATTTATTAACATTATATTTATGTTATTTATATTTTTTCAGTTTATATATTGTAAATTCTTACCTGTAAAGTATCTTAAAACAAGGAAAAATTCTTAATATTCTTCTCTTTTAAGAAAATTACCCTTTTTCCGTATTGAAAATGCTAAAAATAGCCTTTAAAAGAGTATTTTTATCATGATTAAAATAAATGGAACAGTGTGATGTGAAATATCGAAAAGGAAATAAACTCTAATTACAGATGTAGAAGAACTTTCCATTAACGGGTATTTTATATCATATTATTTTTTAAATTATTGCACACTAGATGGAATATAATTTCTAAACATTACACATTTTTGTATTATTTTTTTCCCAAATATTTATATTCCAGCATTTAAATGTAATTTATAATACGGTTAAATTAAAAAATATGGCTGATAGTAAAACAGAAATTGTAGTACTAAAATATAGAATATGATGTTTATATTATTAAAAATTTGAATCCTTAAACTTTAACTGGTAAATTCAAGATTCTTTTTTGCATATAATGAAATAATATAATTAACATATAATTTCACACATAATGAAATAAATTTAAAAAGTCAATTTTTGAACAAAATAATAATATAAATCTTTCTATGTTTGGCAATTAAGAGAGAAATTCCTTTTAAATTTCTTTATTTTTTATTTTAAAAAATGTAGTGGAAAGTAGTATAAAACAGGGTATTAATAAATTTGTTGATGAAAAGTTCCAATCTTTGACCAAAAATGAAGGAAATAAATGAATGGCTGTAATGTTAAACGTCACGGCTATTCAAAAATTTTAAACATTAGCTAGAATTTAATGCTCCCTGTTCATAGTCTTGCGGTAACTTTAAAAAAAAATCGGAAATGTCACTTTTCAGTCATTTCCACAGAATTCAGAGAACCCGCAGTCATTTCAGAACTGGAGCCGGTCAGTGTTGCCAGATGGGCTACTTTTTTTTAAATCTAGATTCTTGTCTGGCACCACTTTTTTGAAATGGTAAAATGCGCCTTACTTAATGCTACATTATTTGAGTTGAGAAGAAAGTGAATTTTACCGTTTCAAAAATGTGGTGCCAGTCAAGAAATTTTAATTAAAAAAAGTAGCCCACTGGCAACACTGGAGCTGGTCTAAACACACAAAATATTGATATTTCTGGATAGATCTGTAGATGAATTTAAAAAAAAAAATCGAAAAAGTAATTATTGTAGAGGCATAGGGGCAACATTGGGAACCATCGTCGCATGTACTCTCTTCAGCATTTAGCCTCCACATATGTGAAGGAGCATTGATTGTCACATTCCTTGAATAAGAAATTGTGGAATGTAATGCAAATAACCCATAAGCTCTTATCCGTGATTGCTAAGATTCCATTTCAGGAAAAGAACAGCAATGTACGGAAATTATTTCTACAAGTTTGGCAGCGATTTTATCAGGTGGTGCTCCATTAAGCAATCAGTTATAGTCAGTTTTTACCGAAAAGAGTCAGATATGGTCTGAATATATTTTCACATAAGTTACGTTGCCACCATAAGGGAGAACCGAAATATTGCAGATATTTCAGTTTTCTCTCTTTTACCAGAAGCTTGTTTAATTGCAATTAATTTCCTCGCACACAGATGTCGACACTCGTTGGTCTTCATTCAATCTTGTGATTCCATTTTAAACTTATTAAAAAATTCTGAGGAACGAACTCAATGTAACATTTCATTTTTTCTAGTCATCTCATTTGACAAATAGTCTCTCAAAAAGGAAACTATGTTATTATTATTTCAAAATTTTGTCATTTAACCACCCTATTTTATCCTGAGGATGACTACAGAACCAACTCGAAACGTTGATTTTGTGTTTTTATCCTTAATTTTAACTATATAAATTCATGTGAAATTTCCTGTTTATGTGTACCACTTTGCAAGTTTATGTGTTTTTAACGAATACATTCTTATTTATTATGTTTTATGATGCAATTGTCCAGCATGTGTTAATAAAAAAAACTTTATATTTTTTGAAGGTTTGTCTTCCAATTAGAAAAACATTCTTTGTTTTAAATTATAAAACTTCTCTATTATGTAAGCTGTCTTAAATAGAAAAATGCACACCAATTTCTCAAAAATTTAATTGTAACTCCACATATTTAAAAATTATTATTGTAGAATTCACTTTTAAATGTCTTACAAGTCTTTAATTTATTTTTTTAACCTAAAGACTATTTAATTTAATTTATTTTTAACCTTAATTTTCAAATCCTGAAAATTTAAATATAACTCCACACATTTTAAAAATTATTATTATAGAATTCACTTTTAATTATCTTATAAGCCTTAAATTTATTTTTAACCTGAAAACTATTTATTTAATTTTAAGTATTACCAATTTATTTTTAATTTTAATTTATTTATTCCTGAAAATTTTAAATATAATTCCACATATTTTAAAATTATTAAAATAAAAAATATTCTTTGAAGTCGTATTTTTTTCTGTTTATTAAATTATTGGGTAGTATTTAATTTGCATGTTTTATTTACAACCTGGAGTTTGGTTTGGAAAAAAAATTCACAGCAACATTATTTGAAACTAAAATAAATTGTGAACGTGTATAACTTCATATACCGGGTGCTTCCAAATTGGACCAATAAATTTAAAGTAGTGATAGTAGACGTCAAGAGGGTGAAAATTTACCATAGAATATGCAAACCCCGTATTTTATGAAAAGCACTGGGTGTTCTATCTAATTTAATTTAGGTAGTCGGAAATAAATTAAAGAAAAAATTGTATACTGTAACAAAACTTTTAAAAGACACTCTCAACTTCGTTTTAAATGTGTTTAAAATATTCGCGAAAATATCTCATTCTTATAATATATATATATATATATATATATATATATATATATATATATATATTATTTCTTCTGTGATAAATATATACCATTATGCATACAGTGTGCTCTTGAATAGTATTTAAAATAAAATAAAAATAAAATAAAAATAATGGTTTTTAAAGTTTTTTGTCCTCTTAAACCTTTGAAGATGAGCAACTGGTGTATCTGTCACTTAAGGTTCTCAGAATCCTTGCTTATTCTCAACAGTAAATTTTTATTGTAAATTTTGCCTTATTTAATCCAGGCATTTTCACGATTCAGACAGTCAAAAGTTTACGCTTAAAAAAATCGGTGATAAAAGATTAAAAATTAAGTAATAGACTCTCATCTAGAAGGGTTTTAGTCCAGTCATTTAAGCTTAAATTAGGTAAGAATCTCGGAATTCGAGATACCCAGCTGTAAGTCTGTAAATACTTGTATATTGACACCCTAAAAGTTGTCTCAAAACCTACATATGGTAGGGTGTACGCAACTATTAAATTCCAAGGTCAAAGGTCACAAAAATCGGCTTTTTGCGCTTTTTTTGTAAATATCTCATTTCCTATAGGTTTTTTGCTGTTTGTATTTATTATCAATATTGTAGAATACAAAATTCTCTACAAATTTTGTTTGAAAACATTTTTCATACGTCGAACCGTTTTCGAGATAGAGGGCGGAGAGCGCGCGGTCTCAGCATCACTTCAGGTCAAACGGTGCCTCCGGTCGAAAACGCGCCATATATAGTTCATGAACTATCGATAAATCAATGATTATAAATATTTATCAATTTTTATTAACTATTATATTATATTTTATCTTTTTCTTTATGCATTGTATAGTATAGTTACGACCGTCTTCTCTCTATTTCTGGTAACTGTTCTTGTAACTACGGACGTACAATTTCAAGAAATATGGCTGATTTGTGTTTTCTATGTAATAAGTCAGATTCGGGAGGTGAATCGCTTATTGAAGTAGTGCGCGGTATGAAAACTCTACGAACTGCAAACGCACTGCCGTGTCGAACGAAACGACGGAAAAATTGATTATTTAAAATCAGTAACCTCTGTTAAAGTGCATGAAAAGTGCCGAAGTGTTTACATTAGTAAAAACTGTATCCAAGCAGCAAAACGGAGACAAGAAGAAGGAGAAACTATAACTTCTTCATTAGTACTCCGTAAAAAACGAGGTGCAGTGTTTGATTTTAAGAATCAATGTTTATTTTGTGGCGAAGTTTCTGATAAGGCTGCAGAGAAAAAGAAAAGGGAAAAATACAGGCGGAAGATAAAAAATGTGAGTACTCTTGAGTTCAAAGATAATGTTATCAAAAAAGCAAAAGAACGTGCGGATGATTTCGGAGAATTGGTGAAAAGTCGTATAATTTTACAGTATGATTTGGTCGCGGAAGCGAAGTACCATGCTGCTTGGTTTACAAACTTTTCAAATAAATCATCATCATCATCGCCTCTTGAGAAACCTCGTCAAGATAATCAAGTTACAGAAGCTATGTTAGAGATTTTCAATTACATCGAAAATAATAATGATTCACAATTCACACTAAAAGAGCTTAAAGATGTCTTGACAGGGTATGTGCCAGATGATAAAACTATCATTACAAGACTACAACAGAAGTATTTAACCGATATCGTAATTACGAAGAAATTTGGAGCTTTCACAATCATTTCTTTCCGTGATGCACAAGCTGATATTCTATCAAAAGCTTGGTACGAAAGTAAAAAAAATCGATCCTAGAATAGAGACGGATATTCAGACTACTAAGAACGTAAAAGCTATGGAGCAGCAGAGAAGAACTGCTGCACTTTCAAAAACGTATAAAGTCTGTTTAGATGAAACAATGGTTGTACCAGTTACTCAAGAAAAATTCTTATCAAATCGAAATAATAAAATCATTAATACCTTAACTGAAAAATTACAAGCTGCAAATATTACTACTAAACAAGCCAGAGATGATGCGGATGTTCTTATTGTTGAAACTGCAATTGAAGAATCAAAGTCTGAAAAAACTGCAGTTATAATAGGACAAGATATTGATTTACTTGTCATTTTAATTGGGCGTACACTGTCTTACGAACAAGAAATTTTCTTTAAAAAAGTTGGGAAAGGAAATGTAAAAACGGAGATATACTCGACTAAAAGTTTTGATAATTATCCTCATTCCAAAACACATATTTTATTTCTGCATGCATTAAGTGGCTGTGACACAACTTCTGCGCTTTATAAAAAGGGAAACAATCATTTTTAAAAGTTTTTGAGGAACTGACGAATTTGGATGAACTAGCTGCAGCATTTGAGGAAGAAAATAGTTCGGCCCGGAGATTATTAGAGAGTGGAACTCAAATCTTATTGGCAGTCTATAATGCTCCGAAATCTGTGAAAAGTCACGATCATCTTCGTTATATGCATTACGTCAAGTCTACAAAACTTAATAAACCTGTGCAGCTTTCAATTCTTCCACCAACAAGTGCAGCTTCTCATCAACATTTCAAACGTGTATATTATCAAGTTCAAATTTGGTTAGGGCATGATTTGGAACCCCAGGTATGGGGTTGGGCAATGCAAAACGATTTTCTGGAGCCTATCATAACAATTTTACCACCTGCTTCAGAAGATTTGCTAAATACAATTTTCTGCAACTGCAGGAGTGGTTGTGGTTCGCGATGCGGATGCAAGAAAGTGGGCTTGCAATGCTCTTTAGCTTGTGGCCAATGTAATGGGCAAGCTTGTCTCAATGCAGAACCATATCAGAGTGACATTAACGAAGATGAAACCTTTGACCCCGAAATCATGGAACAACTTGAGACAAAAGTCGTTGAAGACGATAATGAAGACCAGTTTGAAATTTACCAGCAGCCGAAAGACGACGATGAAGAGGAAGAAGATGATTAAAAACATAAATTATAGTTTTTGTACCCTTTATTCCATTTTTTTACTTTTAATAAAAATAAATGTATTGAATAGTATTTTTTAATAAAACGATTAATTCATAATTTATTTGTTTTTTTTTCATCATGTAAGAAGTTATTAATATTATATTAATTAGGTTAAAATTCAAATATAATTCCTATATTTTCATTAACAATTCTGCAATTACATGAACAGGTAAGTATTGTTAAATAAATTAATACTGAATAAAAAGTGGATAGGTTAGGAAAAAAAATGATATATGGCGCGTTTTCGACCGGAGGCACCGTTTGACCTGAAGTGATGCTGTGACCGCGCGCTCTCCGCCCTCTATCTCGAAAACGGTTCGACGTATGAAAAATGTTTTCAAACAAAATTTGTAGAGAATTTTTTATTCTACAATATTGATAATAAATACAAATAGCAAAAAACCTATAGGAAATGAGATATTTACAAAAAAGAGCAAAAAACCGATTTTTGTGACCTTTGACCTTGGAATTTAGTAGTTGCGTACACCCTACCATATGTAGGTTTTGAGACAACTTTTAGGGTGTCAATATACAAGTATTTACAGACTTACAGCTTGGTATCTCGAATTCCGAGGTGAACTTACTATAATGACTGGACTATTTAATGATTGACAGTATGGTATATCAATCGACTTATAATTAAAATACAGGCATTGCAAAAAGCAGATTATTTTGTTCGCAAATTATCTAAAGGCATTTACATAACTTTTAGAATTATTTATGTATGAAAATATTTAATATGCCTTAAAAAGCGTATAACTATATAATTTTATTTCCATAGTTTATATAGGCAAAAAAAATCCCTAGATAAGTGGACAAGTGACCTGTAACTATACAAATAACGAAAAGCATTGCAAACAAAAAAACTTAGAGGATTTACTGCATGTGAGCTCTTAGAAAAACTTTCTTCCCACATTAGCCGAATCCTCTACAAGACGAGATATCAAAACACGCCGCTTGTTCTAAGGACTAAAATATATAGTGTTTCTTGTGTCAACATTTACAAAGAAAGAAACATGGGAAAGCTTTCGTCTAGCAAATCCTTCGACTTAGGGAAGGGTAAAAATATTTCATTATACTTTCAAATTTGTTGGCAATGCAAATTTTGTACGTATGTGTTAGTTTCGGTTTACTTTGCCATTTTTGATATTATATAAGTTTGTTATAAAATTTTTTGCATAGAAGACTTTTGTGTGTGTGCGTGTAATTTTTATGGAAATAACATCAGCCATATTCAAATTTTTTTTTCCCCGCGGCCTGAAGACATATGCTTGTTTCGTTAAGTGGGCCAGGAAACCCTTTTTGTTACATAATAATGTAATTTAAAAAATATATATAAACGTATCAAAGTAGTATAACAGAACTATAATTAGCTTCAGCTATATACTAACGTAGTTTCCAAGCTCTCGGTTTTTTATTACCAACATTTTCCTGCAGAAATGCTTGCTTTGTACAATCACAATTACTGCAATTAAATAAAACTGATATTTCTGCAAGAGTTTACTGGTAATAAATAAAATCGGTATCTTGGCAACTATACGTTAATGTAATAATAGAAATATATCAAATTTAAAAGACTATTATTTTTTTAACATCAGTTTTTTTTTTTTTTTTTTTTTTTTTGTAAATCCAATTTTTTTTTTCGATCCAAAAGTTTCACATCTATTTTAAATACGAAAATATGTAGTTCAACATTATTTAATTTTATAAAATGTATGATTAGTAGTGAAGACTAAAATTATATCCATCTCTGTAATGCAAACAGGACTTTTAAGAAGTCTTTCACAAAGCAAATCAAGTACTATTTAACTCTTCCTTGCAAAAATTTTTCAATTTGATGAAAATATTATTTGAAAACTCTATGTCGCTCTAATAATGGAAAAAAAAAGCAAAAATATAAAAATTAAAATTAAAATTAAATTGCAAACTTTCAGCTAAATTTTTATATTTTGTGGCATGTATCCTAAATACGTAACATAGATTTTTTATATTTTGTATTGCTATATTTTGCAAGTAAATGGGCTTAAATTAATTAATTTTATCTTCTTAACATTTTGCAACATTCTTCATATTAATATTTTTAAATATTCAGTAAAAATAATAAAAGGAATTTTTGCTTTATTACTTTGATCGATTTTTTCCGAAGGACAAATTCTATATTTTTGTCAAATGCAGATATATGACATGGACAAAATAAGTGCTATTTACTTTTTACTTATTTGGACTGTTCTTGGTCAATTACAGCGATCGTATTGCAACATTCGTGGCGCATAATGAGTATGATAGTGTTTTTAGATATATGCCAGATTTGGTACACGATGCAGTGAAGAATTAATTATAAATAACTGTAAAGATTTTGTCTTCTCTTAAAAAATACATATATATACATATTTATGAAAATCTTGAATGTCTTTTATGAACTTACCAAAGGGCATAGCCGGATAAGCAGTGAAAACATGCCTTTCAATTAAATTTCTTGATTTTTTTCCCAGGTGTAGCTACATATCTGACAATCTATTTCCCCTATTATTAGCTTATAAATATTGATATTTTATGAGATAGAAATGTTTTTTCGATTTTTTAAAAATCTCATTTTCTCAAAAACTACTCTACCGAATTACATGTGAGTTATTTAATTTATATAAACAATAAAGATGCATAGCTGGTAAGTTTTGTATAATTTTCTGATCATAAAAAGTGTGTGAAAAAGCGATTAAAAATTTTTGAAAAATAAAAATCATATCTTATAGTTGTCGGAAAATTACCATTTTCTAGTAAAATATCCCTCATATGTGCCCATATATTATATATAAAAGCTGTAAGTTTGCGTTGGGTACTACATATAAATATTTACAAAAGTATGTATAAAATTAATTAAAATTCATTTAAAGGCGTTACTTTGGGCGGAGCCACGCAACTTTGAAATCCGACGAAACTTTGGAATGTATACTTACAGAATTGATATACGTATTTTAAATTTTAATGAACACAAGAGCATCATTCTCGACGCTAACGATACTGTTTCGATAACAAAAAGTTTTGTTGGTGTCACATACAAAAACAAGAAAGAATATTTTTGTCATAGAAACTAATTATTCTTTGATATCGAAATGTAACAATAGTGATCACAGCCAATTTAAATTAAAATGGCTTTCATCAGTTTTTATAAAGAGAAATTATAGTTAGTAGTTTCAAGCTTTTTAACCGAACGATGGGCCCTGATTACCATCATGTTAAAAGCTTATGTCTAAGTAATGGTTAACCACCGCGATCAGAAACAAATTTAATGTAATGAATGATTTCTATTTCTTATGATGTTATCTAAGAATGATAATTCGAAATGTGATTTTTAAGGAAGTTTCTTGAAAAAACTCGTTGTTACAGAATATATATATATATATATATATTTTAATGTATAAAATAATGTAATACATTATCAAGTGTCAGCTATTTTTTTTTCCTCATAAAAGTCACTGTTCTTGACAGTGAGGCCTAAATCACTGAAACCGACTATGTATTTACATATAAGATTATAATATATTCGCATAAAATTAGTTATGTCTTTACAATATTTTATGTTCTGTTAATTTTTCCATTGCTTTTTTGGGCTATATTTATTTAATAAAGCATTTTTTATCTCATCAAACATAAAACGGTTCAAAATTGTAGAAATATATTTTTCAATACAAAATATCATCCAGTGCTGTCAGCTTTCTTTTTTCCCCTTTAACTCACATTATGAACCTTTCGGTAATATATATCTTCGGATTAAATAGCTTTAAAAATCTGCTATTTAAAAAAAAAGTTATTATTAGCCTATATCTTGAATAAAAAATTGTCTGTTACTACCCAATCCTGGTGATATCTCAGAATTCCAATTCTAGTAATATAATTTTCATATTTGATTTGCGTTGCAAGTAAATAAAATTAAATGAAAACTGAACTACTTACTCATGTTACCCTTCATTAAAAGTGGTGAAAATTTTCGAATAAAAATCATTATAGTAACTGTCGTAACATTTAGATATCGAAGACTGTTGTTGTTTTCCAATTAAAAATATTTTTCAGAATATTGTCATCGATTGAAACCATCAGTTTTCGATATCGAAATAATATGGACTGAGTTGAAAATTATGACCTATAATACTATTAATGAAATCTAAAATGCATCAGTTGACACATTTTCTATTGACATTGATCCAAAGATTCTTCGGATTACAAAGATGCGTAGCTCCGCCCAAAGTAACGCCTTTAAATGAATTTTAATTAATTTTATACATACTTTTGTAAATATTTATATGTAGTACCCAACGCAAACTTACAGCTTTTATGTATAATATATGGGCACATATGAGGAATTTTTTACAAGAAAATGGTAATTTCCCGACAACTGTAAGATATAATTTTTATTTTTCAAAAACGTTTAATCGTTTTTTCACACACTTTTTATAATCAGAAAATTATACAAAACTTACCAGTTATGCGTCTTTAATGTCTATATAAACTCAATAAATCACATACAATTCGGTACAGTAGTTTTTGAGAAAATGAGATTTTTAAAAAATCGAAAAAACATTTTTATCTCTTAAAATATTAATGTTTATTAGCTGATAATAGGGAAAATACATTGTCAAATATGCAGACACACTTGGAAAAAAATTCAAGAAATTTGATTGAAAGGCATGTTTCCAATGCTTATCCGGCTATGCCCTTTTTGAGTAAACTATGGAGCAATTATTGAGTGTCTCGGGCTATACAAAAATTGTTGCTTTGCCGCAAATTGTGTATGGTCGACTTAAATCATATCCATGGTTATTTAGAAAATATTTTACTGATAAATATCGCGTGGCTGTAACACCTGAATAAAATAAAACAGGTTTCAGAAACAAACTGCTTTCCAAAAACATAATAATATTTATTATTAGTAGTAGCATATGTTTCGTTACTTTTTTTTTCAGTTACATTTGAATTACCTCTATTTTAGTGTAATGTATTCAATAAAGTTGTTAGGAGTTTATTAACTGTAATTTATTTTTTTTATTTTTTCTTATAATTTTTACAGTGCATTCCAGAACTTCTGATTATTTCAAAAGTCACAAAATTGATAAAACGATTTAATAGACATTTTATGAAATTTTGCTTGAAAAACATAAAAGTATTCAATGAAAAATTTTTAAGGAAATTTTTATAAAATGTTGGATTGTTTAGCTATCGGGAACCTTATAAGTCCTTTTTTGATTGATATTTATATGCATAATTTTGAAGAAAACTTATTTAAATTAATACAATTTCCATTTTATACTCGTTATGTAGATGATTCCTTCGCCTCACTTGATTCATCTAAACATAATGTTAACGCTGTACTCGATTTATACATTTTAATTGGCCCATGCATTCAGTTTACGTTTGAAATTGTAACTCAACAACTGTAACAAGAACAATAATAACTCTTGCTTTTCTGGATGTCTTAGTATTTCGTAACATTTCTGTGTTTTTGATGGCAGCTTACCGAAAATCTTTTCCTGACAGTTTTCTCCCTCATTAAAATTTCAACCCCCCCCCCCTTCCATCAGAAACACGCAGCTTTCAATAGACTTATTTTTAGTGCCCCCGAAATTTGTCCAAATTCCGAGATATTTAACTGTGAAATTAACTATATTAAAGCAATTGCCAACAGTCGGGGATTTAGTTTAAGTATCATTAACTGTGGGTCAATAAGTTTCAAGTGGTCCAGAAAATATTTTTTTGGTCGCTCGACCATTTTTAAAAAAATTGAAATTTTTTGTACAACAACCCTAACATGACGGATGTTCAAAATGACCGTTATTTTAATTTTATTATCTTTTGTTTGTGCATGGCGGCCATCTTTGTTTCATCGTGTTCAGCGATTTTCTCAGATACTAGGATATACAAAATTGTAAATATCTCGTCTTTTATTTTCCCAATTGGAATGGGGTTTGCAGCATTTTGTTCAGAATAAAATAGGCTAAATGCACGGTGGTAGACTAATTTTTTAAAATAAATTTTTACAAGTGAAATTTTAGCACAAAATTTAAGATTTTTTCCAAAATCTATCCATTTGCAAGAGGAAATTTTTCATGCAAGGAAAACTGTCAACCTTACACAATTTTTTTCTACAAAAGGTCAAACGTGCGTGTACTCGTACACCAAGTCCCAGATCTGGGAGTTGATATCTCTTTGCGAAAAAAATTCCGAAATTCGTCAAAAATTTCAAAAATCGCACTTTTTAGGCTTTGATATCTCTGGTGGGGCACGAGATAAAAATTTAAAATTCTGGCCTTTGATAGTATTGTGTAGTAGTGCTATGTACAAAAAATTTCAAGAAGGAGATTTGACTACAAGCTGACATAAGACATGGACAATATGTGAAAACAATATTGTCAAACTATTGAAACCTACTACAGGGTTCGCACAGCTCTACCACTAAAATTTTACAGTATTTTCAATGTATTTCATTGCAGAAAAATAGTGCGTAAATTGCAAATCGAGGAGGTGGTTGCGAATTCTGTTTCTTAAAACTTAAATATACTTTTTCTTATCATTATTAGTGGTGTCGGAGTCCTTACAAAATATAAGGAGTGTGCGAACCCTGTACTATGTAATTGTTCCACAAGACTGTCAACCTTACACATTTTTTCCTACAAACAGCTCAAAAGTGCGTGTACTCATACACCAAGTCCCAGATCTGGGAGTTGATTTCTCTTTGCGAAAAAAATTCCGAAATTCGCAAAAAATTTCAAAAATCGCACTTTTTAGGTTTTGATATCTCTGGTGGAGCACGAGATAAAAATCTGAAATTCTGGCCTTTGATAGTATTTTGTAGTAGTGTTATGTACAAAAAATTTCAAGAAGGAGATTTGACTACAAGCTGAGATTTCACATGGACAACTTGTGAAAACAATACTGCCAAACTATTGTAACCTACTATGTAGTTGTTCATACCTCCAAAATTTTAAATTAATTATTTATGGCACAAAGTTAAATGTTAATTACAAATATCTTCTTCAGATGCGTCTGTGTGATTTAAACAATTCAGAATGTACGCTAAGCCAATACACTACACTGTTCAAAACAATTAAAGGATATTTGAAGTTTTATATAAAATAAAGATTTAAACGAATTTTTTTTGCCGAAAATAGAAGAAGAGAATCACAAATGCCAATTTTTCTGGTTTTCAAACTGTGGAGTATGCAAATTTTGAGTTTGACGTCAAAAACGTCTCTTCAGCGCCAGCGAATGAAATTTGACTTTCAACTGGATAAAAGAGAATGAAGACAAGGATGATCGGCATTCAGTGATTGCTTTGTTTCGATGAGTACGATGTCTCAGCGAAGTTATTTGACAGATTCAGAAGCTTGGAGAATTGTTGGTAAGTTAGAAGGGGGCCAAACTCAAGCCGAAGTAGCGCAAGCCATTGGAGTGTCATTTCCAGGATCTGGAACCATTTTTTGGAGAGTGGATGTGCAGGCCAAAGAACAGGGCAAGGTCGTAGACGGGCAACAACGCCCAATGAAGATCGGTATTTAGCGTTAACAGCTCGGAGACACTGAAACATGAACGCTACTCTTCTCCAACAACACCTTCGCTCGGCTAAAGGCACCACGATTTCAACTCAGACTGTCCGAAACCGGTTCCATGCTGTAGGTCTGTATGCTCGCCGACCGATGGTATGTGTTAGATTAACATCAAGGCATCGTCGCGACCGCAGGGAGTGGGCAACCGAGCATGTCAACTGCAGGAGAAATGAATGGAGCAATATTCTGTTTTCTGACGAGTCCCGTTTTTCTGTGCATCCGGATAATAGGCGTATTTTCATCTGGAGGGACCGTGGCAGTAGGAATAATCCTGCGTTCGTGCACGAAAGTGTCAGATTTGGCGGTGGAGGAGTGTTGGTGTATGGTGGCATCTCCATTGACGGGCGCACTGACCTCTACATCATTCGAGATGGAGCTCTGACTAGTCGCCGATATAGGGATGAGATCCTCAGACCTATTGTAGTCCCTTACGCTGCCGCAATCGGAGATAACTTCATTTTAATGGACGATAACTGCAGGCCACATCGTGCAAACCTGGTGGAGGATCTTCTTTTCGAGGAATGGAATGGCCAGCGTGTTCTCTAGACATGAATCCAATCGAGCACGTTTGGGACGCTCTAGAAAGACGAGTTTCTGGCCGCCAACAACCCCCACAAACTCTCCAATAACTGGAAAGAGCTCTTCTGGAAGAGTGGGGCAGAATACCCCGACTCGTCATTAATAGCCTCATTGAGTCCATGCCTCAAATGTGTTCAACGTTGCTGGCCGCCTGTGGAAACCATACCCCCTACTGAAAATGATTTTCTTAGAAGAAAACACCTTTTCTTATTCTTTTTTCTCATATGCACAAATTGTGTTTTTTTCCTTTTGTACACAAATGCGCAATAAAATGCATTTTTTCTGCCAAACATGTGTAATTTATTCTCATATAACCTACTATGTCTGTCGACGATGTATCAATCAGCTAAAAAGTTTCGCGGATACAAAATCCATCTAAAACTGCAATATCCTTTAATTGTTTTGAGCAGTGTATTTGTCCAGAGGAACAAACCTACTAGAAATGCTATGGCAACAATTTTACTCGATACACATTTCAGGAAAAGTAAATTTCAGACAATGGATTGCAACTGATCGAGTTGACATGGTTTCAATTATTAAACCTAGAGAATTTCATTCAAGTTAACAAGGGATGACAAGACTTGGGTGGCTTCAAATAAAATTTTGAGAAAGAACAGCCTGATGGATTGACAACAGTAACTGGTCGAACTCATAACATCTCTCGTAAATAGAGTTAAGTTCTTTGTTGAGTATATATAGTATCGTTGTAAATTAAACATTTATTATTGAACTGTTTTCAACAAACGATATTTTCTGTGTAAATATTGTAATAAATTCAGGGTTCGCACACTCCTTATATTTTGTAAGGACTCCGACACCACTATTAATGATAAGAAAAAGTATATTTAAGTTTTAAGAAACAGAATTCGCAACCACCTCCTCGATTTGCAATTTACGCACTATTTTTCTGCAATGAAATACATTGAAAATACTGTAAAATTTTAGTGGTACAGCTGTGCGAACCCTGTAAATGAGACTAATCTCATTTTTCCTAATGTACTCATAATAGCATTTCTTAACATTTTTTAATCACCGTATCTCAGCTTATAGTCAAATCTCCTTCTTGAAATTTTTTGTACATAACTCTACTACAGAATACTATCAAAGGTCAGAATTTCAGATTTTTATCTCGTGCTCTACCAGAGATATCAATGCCTAAAAAGTGCGATTTTTGAAATTTATGACGAATTTCGGAATTTTTTTCGCAAAGAGAAATCAACTCCCAGATCTGGAACTTGGTGTATGAGTACACGCACGTTTGACCTATTTGTAGAAAAAATTGTGTAGGATTGACAGTCTTGTTGAACAATTACATAGTAGGTTACAATAGTTTGGCAATATTGTTTTCACATATTGTCCATGTCGTATCTCAGCTTGTAGTGAAATCTCCTTCTTGAAATTTTTTGTACATAACAGTACTACACAATACTATCAAAGGCCAGAATTTGAGATTTTTAACTCGTGCCCCACCAGAGATATCAAAGACTAAAAAGTGCGATTTTTGAAATTTTTGACGAATTTCGGAATTTTTTTTGCAATGAGAAATTAACTCCCAGATCTGGGACTTGGTGTATGCTTACACGCACTTTTGACCTATTTGTAAAAAAAATTGTGTAAGTGTGACAGTTTTCCTTGCATGAAAAATTTCCTCTTGAAAACAGATAGATTTTGGGAAAAATCTTAAATTTTGTGCAAAAATTTCACCTGTAAAATTTTATTTTCCAAAATTTTTCTACCACCATTCATTTAGCCTATTTTATTCTGAACAAAATGCTGCAAACCCCATTTCAATTGGGAAAATAAAAGACGAGATATTTACAATTTTGTGTATCCTAGTATCTGAGAAAATCGCTGCACACGATGAAAGAAAGATGGCCGCCATGCATAAACAAAAAATAGTAAAATTAAAATAACGGTCATTTTGAACTTCCATCATATTAGGGTTGTTGTACAAAAAATTTCAGATTTTTCAAAAATGGTCGACAGACCAGTGCTGGACCACTTGAAATGGATTGACCATCGTATATTATCTGAACCTCCGACTGTCATTGAATCTGCTTCAATAAATAAATATTTTAAAAGTGGGGTTGCATTACCTTATTTTCCTAAAGTCAGTATAGAAACTTCTCGGATTCTCAATAGTTTTAGTTTCTCTCCAACTACTAATGTTGCTTTCTCTAATCTCAATGATCCAATTGACAACCAGAACCATTGGGGGCACTTACAGAATTTTTTTGCCAGTTTAGACTCTCTTACATTCGGCAGAAAGGCGTGAACTTTTCCATAACAACTTGCACATTCAATACATATAATTTATTTTTTACTTATAACTTTAAATACAAGTACATTATTATTTTATTTTCAAGCGCTAATATTCTTATTTAATAATAGTATTTTTGTCTTCTTTAAGAATTCTTGTTTTTATTTTTGAACGGAATTAACTGCTTTAGAAACGAGTAGGATTTTATTTATTCTTAAAAGAATAAAAGATAACTCGAAAATTACAATATTTTTTCAGATAAAAGTAGTACATGATTTTCTATTCACAAGCATGAACCAAGTACAATTGAGTGTCACATACATTTTCTAAGAAATGTGATATACGACAAGAATTCGTACATGCTTGGAATCATCCGAAGATATCTGCTGCAATAAAACATGTTCTTTTTTTCCATAAAGTACCTCTTTTCTATTCCTGATGTTGATATTCGAGTCCATAAATTCGATTTCAGATTTTTAAAAAAATCACTATTTACCTTTTCTTTAGAAATGTCTTGGCTATTACTTACAAAGTGCTTTTGACAGTTGTTATGTATATATCTCGAAATACTGTATGTGGTAAAATATAACAGTCCGGGGAAATTAAACGTTTCCTTTTGTATAAATGATAGAATTTATGTAAAAATAAAATCATTTTACATAGCATCAACTATGTACATACACGTTTTTGCAGTATTTTTTAGTATTATTAACCACTCAACTAATTCTTTTATTTACTTACAATAAATTGAAAATATGGTTTGTCACCACTATTTTTAAGCTAATATATTCGTAATATTTAGTCTAAACATTTCTGCAATTAAATGATATCAAATTATTTTCAAAAATTCTGGTGTCAAAAAACTTTAAGAGATGAATCAAGCAAATTTTTCTTTCCCGTACGACGTACAGACAAATCAGGAAAGAGATTAATTTTAAACAAAATTAAAGTGAATTCATAAAAAATAATAGTCACATGATTATTTGTACAGAGTTGCCAAGTCTCCGGCTTTTTGCGCACCACTATTATTTAGGAAAAAATATTGTAATTCTAAATCGGTGAAATGTTCCAATTCAATGAAAGAAATTTTTCTGTATTATTTTACTGGTATCCAAAAATCCGGAGACTTGGCAGCTCTGTTTGTATTAATACACTACGAAAGGAAATAACCACTTTAGAAACTCCCACATGGAGTAGGCTTTTATTTATTATTAAAAGAAATGAAAGAGAACTCGAAATTTATAATACTTTTCAGACAAAAGTAGAACATGATTTTCTATTCACAAGAATGAAACAAGTACAATTGAGTGACACGTTCATCTTCTAAGGAATGTGATGTATGACAAAAATTCGTACATGTATGGAATCATCCGAGAGTAATATGTTGCAATAAAACATGTTCTTTTTCACATAAGGTGTTTCTTTACTGTTCCTGATATTGATATTCATTCCGTAAATTCGATTTTAAATTCTTTTTTAAAATACACTGTTCGACTTTTCTTTAGAAATGTCTTGGGTATTATTTCTAAAGAGTTGTCGACAGAAAAGTTCAAATATGTGTATATATCGAAATATTGTATGTGATAAAATATAACAGCCCGGAAAAATTAAGTGTTTCCTTTTTTTTCCTATAACAATTTTGACATTCAATAGATATTATTTAATTTTTAATTTGGACTTTAAATGCAAGAACATTAATTTTTCGTTTTAACTGTCATGTGGAAATATTCTGTTTTGATCACAATACTTTTGTCCTCTTTCAACTTTTTTATATTCATTTTAAATTACCGGAAATTACCGCTTTAAAAATTTCCACACGAAGTAGGCTTTTCTTTACTTTTAAAAGAATTAAAAAGGGAACTCAAAATTTATAATTTTTTTCAGATTAATTTAATGTAATTTTATAAATAATAATAATTATTCTGAAACATTGTCACATAATTTGTATTAATACATTACGGACGGAAATAACTGTTTTAGAAACTCACACAGGGAGTAGACTTTTATTTATTTTTAAAAGGAAAAAAAGAGAGAACTGGAAATTTAAAATATTTTTCAGATAAAAGTAGTACATGAATTTCTATTCACAAGCATGAGCAAAGTACAATTGAGCGTCACATTTATCTTCTCAGAAATGTGATGTATGATAAGAATTCGTATGTGTTCGAAATCATCCGAGAATATCTGCTGCAATAAAACATGTTCTTTTTTTTTTTCGTAAAGTACCTCTTTTCCGTTCCTGATATTAATATTCGAGTCCATAAATTCAATTTCATATTCTTTTTTATTATATATTATTTGACTTTCCTTTAGAAATGTCTTGGTTGTTATTTGCATAGTGTTGTCTACATACAGGTTTAAAAATATATGTGTTGAAATCCTGTATGTGATAAAATATAATAAGGTCTGACTCAAAAGTTTTAGCACAAACATAAAATGATGATTTTCAAAGAATTTCAAAAAATTAGAATGAATAACATTGTTGATTTTTGCAAATTTCGCAACATTATTTAAATAAACGATATGAGAAGTAGAAAAAATTACATAATTGTGAAAAGTACAATAAAAAGAATAATTTTTTTTTAAATGTATGCAAAATTTGTAAGAATTGTCTCCGTCTTAATAAAGTGACTGTTGTCATTTGATTTTATTGGTGGCAAAGTTAAAACCATTCATACCCTGGGTAAGCGCGCGTTCTCCCGGGTTAAGCATGTTCGTATTTTTTATTTTATCTTGCTTTTCATTACATTTGACAGCGCACTCTCGTGAAATGCTCTTCCTACAGAATTCTTTCTACTAAATAAATATTTTTAAACATTTTCTGGTGCACATTTCTAATGTTTTCAATAAATAGTTTTAAAATTTGGGTATGTATTTTTGTTTATTTGTATGTTTTTTAAAACAATGCTGTATTTTTAATGTACAGTTTTTATTTTGTGGGGTAGTCATCAAATTAATCTGCTTCTTTATTTTCGATTACGTGGCCCGCGGCTTTCTGTACACTGCTGTTCTGCCCGCGGCGGTAGAAGAGTTTGACTTGCCTGGTCTAAACAGTCGTCATTACGTCGTCCTTCACATCTTAGTTTCCGTTTAAAATAATGATTTCTTCAGAGTACTTGGTATATACCTCTCTTTGAGCGATTTAAAACTTTTGCAATTTTAAAACAGTTTTATTTTGCAATTTCAATTTAAAAATTTTCAAAATCTCACATTTTGTGAATTTTTTACCCTTTGACGTTTTTAAAACAAGAGGAAATAATTTTTCCCTTTTTATACTCTTATAAGAGTGCAATATGGTGTCCTATAACGTCATTATACACTGCCAATACCGTGTTTCTAAAGAAATTGCATAAAGTGCTT
This sequence comes from Maratus speculifer, assembly GCA_964019185.1. Lineage (NCBI taxonomy): Eukaryota > Metazoa > Arthropoda > Arachnida > Araneae > Salticidae > Maratus > Maratus speculifer. The sequence goes on from OZ025290.1 coordinate 253,349,551, forward strand.
AAACTTTTGAGACTGCGTTTCTTCAAGAAAAAAGAAAAAGAAATAGAAATAAATATATATTTCTATTTCTTTTAACCATCCAAAATAACTTGTTTTATTGTATTTTTATTAGATGTCGAGTATTTATTGTAAATTATCATAAAATATTTTCTTCAATAATTTTAAACCAGATTTGCAGAGTGCTTAAACTTTTGAAACAGACCATAGATCGGGTAAATAAGTGTTTCCTTTTGTTTCACTAATTGAATTTTGTAAAAATAAAATCATTTTAATTAGCATCAAATACGTACATAAATGTTTGCAAAATTCCTTTTGGTATTATTAATCTATAATAATAAAGACAAAAGTTTGAAAGTGTATTAAGGCTGTTCTGAATAGACCGTTGCATGCAGAGTTAAGAATTTTGGGGAGAAGGTACCTCTTTATATGAAGTTTTGTAGCTAGAAGCGCGATTTTCAATTTTTTGATTAGATGTTTTGATTTAAATTTTTAGGCAAAATATGTACAATGTCAAGTATGAACATGAAAGTTTGTATCGTGTGTTTTTAAGTATTTTTAATCACTTGTAGTCCAGGCATTTGGTCGAAGATAAATGCAAGTTTTGGTGTAGTTTTAAAATTTGATACTTTTATGTTTTTGGGTCCCTGAACACGAATCTGGTGTTATCCAACAAAATTTATCCCCGGAAAAACGTTTTTTTGGAAAAAAAACATGTAAAAAACGTGACTTTTTGTTTTTTCTATATAACTTCAAAATTATGCATTTTACATAAAAGTCCTCAACACATAAATTAAAGAGGACAAAATTTCCTACATTTTATGGTTTTAAAGTTTTTTTTATCTGATCAATGGTTTAGCCGTGAAAGTGCCGCAAAAATGGGTGTGAATAGCAAAAAATTCTGAAAAACTTTAATTATGGTACTGTAGGTCGATGAAACGTGAAAAAGAACCATTCTACGCAAATTTTGACCACTTAATAATACTAAATGTAATATTATTGACTATATTTTATAATCTGATGTTCTTTGTTTCCTTCATAACTAAAAATAATTAGCAAGAAAGAAGAATCATGCATTAAGCATAGATTATGAAGCACTTTCTAACACTTCATGAAATCTTTAACAAAACTTTGTTATTTAAGGAAATAAGGTTACTGTATATAGTCAAATATAGATTCCAATACTGTTAAACAGCCCTGTATTTGATCTTTCGGTTTATATATAATATACTATATAATGGGAAAATTTAGTTTCGCAAAAAAATATCTAGCAGGTTGAAATTTCTCTTTCAGCAATTTATACTAACAGATGGAAACATAATTGAACATTTTTATTCAGCCCTGTAGTTTACCTTGTACCTTTTTGTTCTAGTTTCCTTCATAACTAAAAAATAAATAAAAATGAGCATATCTGTTATTAGAGTGTTCATTTGCTATTACAAAATATCCAATAAACCAGTAGATCTAATAGGAAAATAGTCATTCTGCAAGGTATCAAATATTTACTAATAAAAAAACTTTTATTTTATAATATTGGTAGTAATAAAAAGATTCACTAATCCCATTCGTCTATTTTCTATAGGTGATTTATGTAGGTGAAAAGTACGGACCCTCAAGTAAAAGAAAGCGGAAACAGTATTTTTTTTTCAAGTAAATGTATTTACTAATGTACATAACTATTTATAATTAAATAATGAGTTGTCTTATTTATTGTTAGAAACTTCATTATAAAATGCAGTCAATCACATAATTTTTAGTGTTATTTATAGTCAATCTTTGCATAAAATAGTCAGTTTTCATGTTAAATCTATGTACAATGTCGTAATTCCTGTTTTCCAGAATTTTTTTATTTTCACACCCATTTTTGAACTTGAGCTTTAAGAATTAAAGTCCGTGTCAGCTTTTATCAATTAAAATCTGTTTTAGTTATTTTATTTATATTATTTAAAAGCCAAGTTAAGAAATGCATTATTATTATTATTATTATTATTATTATTATTATTATTATTATTATTATTATTATTATTATTATTATTATTATTATTATTATTATTATTATTATCTAATCGTAAATGAAGATTTCGATGACAGATATACTAATTTTTAGCATTTTCCAACAAAATTGTAAAGTACTTAAACATTTGGTTTGCCTGTAAGTCTTTCCGAGCTCTAACTCCTCTAGATACATACGGATTGCCCAGAAATTTTTTTAAGTTATTGACGTTTACTCCAGCACGAACCCTGTTTCAAATGAAGTTTTAAACACGATTAGTTTATTTGCAGGGGCAGTCAAAAGTTTGCCGTTACATTACGGCCTATGGGGAAAAAATCGTTTCAAATGAAATCTAAAGATGTCAAAACCCTGACAAACATATTAAAATTTATATACATTTACGAAGTGCACTAAAATATGCGGTGAAAAAATAGCTGTTTTTCATTTACAGGGCCTCACAAAAGAATTTCATTCCATAATGACAAACGGGGAATTGTGTGCGACATATTTTAATTATATTAAAACTATTTCATATATAATAAAATTGATAGATGTCGTTGAGTTTTAATACAAATTGTACGTTACAGTCATGCATAATATGAAGTACATAGCATTAACATAAACATACGAAAGATTTCAAGTAGTATATTCTTTCCGGAGTACTATATATGTATCCGATGATGACTGATGAATGGATGAAATGCAATTTAATTAATTCTAATTTCACTAAATCAATGAACATTATATGGTATGTATAAAAGTAATAGTTGATATATAGGGCTACCCAAAGAGCTCGCAAACCTTACTGAATATGAGCATAAATTACTTAAAAGTAGTTTTTAAATAAATTATGGATTGTTAAGCTGAACTGCATTCAATTTACTAAGAAATGCTTGCAGAATATATGTACAATGAAACAGAGAACCACTCAAAGACTTCGTGGATGCGTATGAATGATAATTTCTCAGAATGTTATTTCTGTGGTTTTAAGAGAGTTTTATAACAAAAAAAAAAAAAAAAAATTATCTTAATACTGAAGTGTAATAAAGGTACAAGATAAACTACAGGGCTGAAAAAAGTATTCAATTATGCTTCCATCTATTTGCATAAATTGCTGAAAGAGAAATTTCAACCGGCTAGACATTTTCTTGATAATCTAAATTTCCCCATTAAATAGTATGTTTATTTCAATCGACAGATCAAATACAGGGCTGTTCAAAAGTATTGGACTACACATTTGGCTATATACAGTAACTTTATTTCCTTAAATAATGAAGTTTTGTTAAAGATTTCATATATATGTATATATATATATATTAAGTTTTAAATAAATGGGTTAGGGTTGTTTGGATGGATGTTTTCCCTCGTGGGCATTAAGTTCCTATACCGAAAGGTTGGCTGTCCACGAGTGGGTGATTTCAAAGCCTTTCAAAGTGTTAGAAAGTGCTTCATAATCTACGCTTAACGCATAATTTTTCTTTCTTATTAATTATTTTTTAGTTATGAAGGAAACAAAGAACATCAGATTTATAAAATATAGTCAAAAATATTATATTTAGTATTATTAAGTGGTCAAAATTTGCATAGAATGGTTCTTTTTCACGTTTCATCGACGTACAGTACGTTAATTACCGTTTTTCAGAATTGTTTGCATTTCACGCCCATTTTTGCGGCACTGTCACGGCTAAACCATTGATCAGAGAAAAAATTTTAAATACATAAAATGTCGGAAATTTTGTCCTCTTTAATTTATGTAGTGAAGACTTTTATGTAAAATTCATAATTTTGAAGTTGTTTAGAAAAAACAAAGAAAAGTCATGTTTTTTACACGTTTTTTGACAAAAAAAACCTGTTTCCAGGAGTATATTTTGTTAGATAACACAAGATTCGTGTTCAGCGACCTAAACAACCAAACATAAGGCACCAAATATCAGAACTACACCAAAACGTGCATTTGTTTGTCCTTTTTGACCACCAAATGCCTGGACTATTAACTGATCCCTCTTTTTACCTTCAATAAATTGGTAATATGAGTTAACACCACCTTTTCTAAGTTAAAATATTCGTAATATTTTCTAATCATTTCTGCAATTAAACAAAATGAAGTTGTATTTAAAAAAATTAGTGGTGTCAAAACGCTTTAAATGATAATCAAGAAAACTCTTATTGGCCATAAAACGTGCGGGCAAAACAGGGAATAGTTAATTTAAAATAAAATCAAAGTGATTTTATAAAAATTAATAACTTTCATGAAACATTGTCACATAGTTTGCAATAACGGACGGAAATAACCGCTTAAGAAACTCGTATTTTTTATTTATTTTTAAAAGAAAAAAAGAGAACTCGAAATTTATAATATTTTTCAGACAAAAGTAAAACATGATTTTCTATTCACAAGCATGAACCAAGTTCAGTTGAGCGTCACATTCATCTTCTCAGAAATGTGATATACGACAAGAATTCGTACATGTTTGGAATCATCTGAGAATATCTGCTGCAATAAAACACTTTTTTTTCTTTGACATTACGTAACCCTTTTTTGTTCCTGATATTGATATTTGAGTCCATAAATTCGATTTAAAATTCTTTTTTAAAATACACTGTTCGACTTTTCTTCTGAAATGTCTTGGATATTATTTCCAAAGAGTTGTCGACAGAAAAGTTCAAATGCGTTTACCTATATATCGAAATACTGTATGTGATAAAATGTAAAAGCACATCATAATTGTGTGTTTCCTTTTGTTTCCTATAACGGTTTTGTCATTGAATACATATTAATTTTTACTTTGGCCTTTAAGTGCAAGAACATTGACTTTTCATTTTATTTACGATGCGGAAATATTCTGCTTTGATCACAATACTTTTGTCTTCTTTAAACGTTTTTGTATTCATTTTTGGACATAAATAACCGGTTTAGAAATTTCCGCATGGTGTACTCTTTTGTTTATTTTTAAAAGAAGGAAAAAGGGTACTCAAAATTTATGTATTCTTTTCAAATTAATTGTAATGTAAATTTATAAAAAATAATTATTTTCATGAAACATTGTCACATAATTTGTATTAATACATTACGGACGGAAAGTAATTGTTTTAGAAACACACACATGGAGTAGGCTTTTATTTATTCTAAAAGAAAAGAAAGAGGGATCTCGAAATTTATAATATTTTTCAAATAAATGTAGTACATAATTTTCTATTCACAAGCATGAGACAAGTACAATTGAGAGTCACATTTTTTTTCTAAGAAATTTCAAATGCGACAAGAATTCTTTCATGTTTAAAATCATCCGAGAATATCAACTGCAATAAAACATGTTCTTTTTTTCCATAACGTACCTTTTTTCTGTTCCTGGTATTGATATTCGAGTCCATGAATTCGATTTCAGATTCTTTTTTAAAAAACACTGACTTTTCTTTAGGAATTTCTTGGCTATTATTTCCAAAGTGTAGAAGAGAGACAAGTTTAAATATATATGTATCGAAATACTGTATATAATAAAATATTGACTTGAAATCCTGAGATATCTTTTATCAGACAATTATGTATCTTGAACAAGGCATTTATAATACTAAAGAACATTCACTATGTGAGCTTTAAAAAATATTTTTTGGAAATGAAATTTTCCATAACAATTTTGACATTCAATGCGTATTATTTAATTTTTATTTTTGACATTAAATACAAGAAAATTATTATTATTTTTCATGCGCTAATATTTTTATTTAATAACAATATTTTTGTCTTCTTTAAGCCTTTCTGTTTTAATTTTTTGACGGAATTAACCACTTTAAAAACTCCCTCACGGTATAGGATTTTATTTATTCTTAAAAAAATAAAAGACAACTCGAAATTTATAATATTTTTCATATAAAAGTAGTACATGATTTTCGATTCACAAGCATGAACCAAGTACAACTGAGCGTCACATTCATCTTCAAAAAATGTTATACACGACAAGAATTCGTATGTGTTTAGAATCACCTGAGAATATCTGCTACGATAAAACATGTTCTTTGTTTACATAACGTACCTCTTTTCTGTTCCTGATATTGATATTTGAGTCTATAGATTCGATTTCAGATTCTTTTTTAAAACACACTGTTCGACTTTTCTTTAGAAATTACTTGGCTATAATATTCAAAGCGTTAGCAACAGAAAAGTCAAATATATATATATATATATATATATATATATATATATATATATATATATATATATATATATATATATATATATATATATATATATATATATATTGAAATACTGTATGTGATTAAATATAACAGTTCCGAAAAATTAAGTGTTTCCTTTTGTTTGAATGATTGAATTTATGTAAAAATAAAATCACTTCACGTAGCATCAAATATGTACATAAATATTTGCAATATTTTCAGTATTATTATTTTTAAATACAATAAAATTGATTTTATAAAAAATAATCATTTTCATGAAACATTTTTACTTAATTTACATTAATACATTAAAATATTTTTGTAAAAGAATGTTATGAAATTTGTGTAAATAAATGTGCAATCATTAATTGTAATTACAATCATCTACAATAAAAAGTCAAAAAAATGTTAATCATACTCGCTTAAATTTTTACTACTAAAGATCCGAAATTTTTTAAAGTCAAAAACATATATGAGCCTTTAAAAGTTTTGCAATAAAAATGTCTAATAGTTTGACTTGTTTCTCTAAGATGCAATCAAAATGTTTCATTTCATTTCTTTTCTTTTAAATATATTTGTTTAAAGATGTTCTTTGATTTAAAAGATATACTGGAATCTTGGCAGATATGCTGAAATATAAGTAATCAATACAAAATTCTATACTTTAAAAGTGAATTTCAAATTTGGTTTAATTGTGATTCTTTCTTCCATATAAATTTTTAACGATGAATATAACTATTTTACTTATTTGTTTGCCATATGGTTTCTGAATAGTTTTTGTCAATCTCAACAAAATTTACGAGCGTTTATTTTGCATGTAATTAGCCATTTTAGATATTCAGTGATGTATCTATATAAAAAAAAGAGATCTTAAATTGATAATGCTTTTCGGTCAAAATTGAATATTATTTTCGATGCACAAAGTCATTTCTGGTAACAAATAATGTAGATAATGCGTTTAAAAAACGAAATATTAAAATTTTCAAGTTTTAAATGGTTGTGTACTATTGAGGTTGTAGGCACAAAAGAATGTCAGCAGAAACATGGTGTGTAAGTCTACTATTTAAACTTTATGTTTTGAAATACAGAGGAATTTTATTTTTCGAAGGTCTAAACTGACAATAGAAGAGCTTAGATAATGTAGGTGGTAAGTGACACAATCATCATTTTGAGATGATTAGCTGTAAAGTATCAAATATTTATTTGCGTTAAAGTGTATGCTCTACTTTTATGCATTCAATGACTGGTTTGTTTTCTGTTGATAAAGATGTAATATACTTTTTGAAAATGAACATATCACTTTTATTAACTAACTTTTTTTCATCACATACTATCTTCCATACTCTACTAACATTCAATCACTTTTAAGTAAATCAAAATTACCAAAAAAAATGTGCACGAAAGTCTCTATTAAATAAAGATCTAAGGCGCAATTACGTTATTTTTTTATGTTTAAATGACCGCAATAATTTTCCCGGTTCTAATTATTTGTTCATTTTTTTTCTTAGTAAAGTTCAAGCTATTTATTCTAAAGCAGTAGCGGCTCGTCCGGCAGTGCTGCATCTGATTTTTCTCACCACTAAAATTTAACAGAATGTTTTATAATATTTATTCGACAAATTTTGTTAATTAAAGAAAACTTAAAATGCTATATAATTTTAGTAGTGTGAAAAAAATGATGCAGCACCCCCTGACGAGCCGCTACTGTTCTAAAAGGGTTTCTAAGTAAAACATGCCCTTGAATCAACTACATCGAATCCTACATGGATCGATAGCTCATAAAAAGTAATTAATTTCTTGGAAACGAACGCATCGTGACGAAACTATTAAACAGATTTTAACGAAAAAAATAAGGGATATATAAAACCACCTTACAAATGTCTGACAATTTTTTCAGATTTTTTTTAAGCAAAAAAATAAGTTTTCTAACATTTTTTTTTGTTTTAAAATGAACATTTTAATTAAAAATAAATTGAAATTTCTGAGTGACCACTTTAATTTTCTTGCATGAAATACTATAAGATATTATCTATATTCACTATAATTTTTAACTTTCTATGTAGGGTGCATCATATTAAAAAAAAATGCAAAATCTTATTCTGGCGGAGATGAGGGGCGTGTCTCGCACAAATCTCAGATATTAGTTCAAAGGTAGTTTAAAAAGAAGGCGTAAAATAACATTATACGACAGAGCTCTCCGGTAGACCGAATAGATGAGATTTGTGCGATTTACGCCCCACAATATGATTTTGCCCTTTTTTTTAATATGATGCACCATACGTAAAAAGTTGAAATTTTTAGTGAATATAAATGATGTCTCATAGTATTTCATGCAAAAAAATAAGGTGGTCACTCAGAAATTTCAAGAGGTTTTTAATTAAAATGTTCATTCCAAAACAAGAAAATGTTAAAAAACTTGTTCATTTCTTAAAAGAAATCTGAAAAAAATGTCAAACATTCGTATGCTTATTTTATACATCTCTTATTTTTTTCGATTGAAATCCGCTTAGTAGTTTCGTCACAATGCACTCTTTTTCAAAGCAGATATTTAGGGTCATAATCCCCCGTGGTCTTGAGATACAAACTTGAAAGGGGAAAGAAATGAATTTCTTTTTATATGCTATCGATTCATGTAGGACTCTATATGGTTACCTCAAGGGTATATTTTACTAAAAAACCCGGCTATACTCTTTACGAATAACTATCGTTTTATATTACAGCTGAATGACGATTTATCAAAAAAGTAATACCGTCTATATACTCGCGTATATATCGATTCTAAATTCCAGAGGAATAACAGGTTGTATACTACTATTTTTTTTAAAAAGTTATCTTCATTTCTTCTAAGTACATAATTTGTTGATGTTAAATAAACCGAAGCTAGCTACAAGAAAATATTAGTATGCAACATATTTTTTTATTCAATTTAGGGATCGACTGATACGCAAGTATATACGATAATTATAAAAATGTCTCCACCTAGGCCGATGCAGCGAACTTAACCCTTTCGTAGTTATAAGCGCGTATACGCGCCCAGAATACCACTTAATTTGAATTGCGAAATGCCATACTGACACCGGAATTTTTAAATGAAAATTTTAATTTTACAAAGAACGTAAAAAAAACATGTACATATTATGAAATAAATTTGTTTTTAAATTCCGGTGTCATTCAATCATTTCAGTATTTTATGAATAGAAGTGCTTTAACCGTCAAAGGGTTAAATATGATGAAAAAAGAAATTGTTACGGTTACTTCCATGAAACTTTGTCATGTCTGTCACACAACTAAAAAGTCGCTATGCTTGTTCACTACCTTTTTTCGAAAAGATACCTTCGCCCTATTCAATCGATAAAATAAGTAATTTTTTTTTCCCGTTCTAAAATTCTGGTAACCAAAAATCGTTGTATGTGACAGACATGACACGTTTTCATACAATCAGCCTTACCATTAATAAAAAACAGATTTTGAACAATTTTCTTAAATAGATAACCCTTTTATTAGCATTTTCATTGTTATTCTGAATGACGTCAATACGATTCTAAAGGTGCCATGATTCTAATTTTGCAGTACACCCTTTATCGAATCATGTTTGAGGTACAATTCCAGATTACTTATGAATAGATAATAATAGATATAAATTTAATAGAATCGTGAAACACAGCGTCTAAATACGCATATATACAGAATATTTTACAAAAAAAAAAGATAAAAGAAAAAGAAGCAGATTTTCAGAATTCATTTCACATAAACTGTAAGAGACAAAAACACACTCCGTCCACCACTTTTTTTCGTCAGATACATTTTACTCCAAACCCCATTCTTGTGCGACAATTACTTAATTTTATATGGAATTTTAAAGTGTGTCAGAGACCTTGGGAGCATCTTGTATATGTACTAATTAGAGAAATGTTTTCATAACTTTGTACACAGTGCAGTAAATACAAATTCTCAGTATTACTATTAATAAGAGAATTAAGAAATGCAGAATTAAATTTTAACAGTATTATCACATTTAACATTTAACCTATTTTTTTATTTTTTGTTGTATTAATTGATTATTTTATGTATGTAGAAAATGCGCTTTACGATTTATTATACTGATAACTTAAAAAATCCATAAAGTATTTTTTTTCTACAGATATATATGTTTTATTTTTATATGTGATATATATGTTTCATTCATACATTATATTTTCATTTCTTTATTTTTAATTATACTTATTGTTTATTTTATATATGAAAAAATTCTCTTTTCGATTTATTATACAATGCTATTTTAAAAAATCTGTAAAGTATTATTTTTCTTCAGAAATATATAGTTCATTTTTCGTTTAGGCACTTCTCGTTTGTTCAGACCTTAACATAAAGGTATTATATTTTTTTCTTTGACATATGTCTTTCTGAGATGATAAAATGTTACTTTGAGAACGTATATATTGTTTCTCATGTACATCAAAGTTCTTTCGAGTACCACATTTTGGAAAGAGGTTTGAGCCAAATCCCCAAACAAAGAGACATTATTTTCTAATATTTATTTTTCTATTTATTTGAAAGGAATTCTCTTTGTGTAATAAAATTCCAATGTTTGGAAAAAAGATAACTCTTTTTTTCTGTAAGAATAAAAAAAACCGATACCAGATACCGACAAAAAAGAGAAATGCTGTAAAGTTTTAGAAATGCACAGCTAAATGTTGTTATTCAAAGCTGTTTAAAACATGTTCAATCAGCATCTAATATTTTTAGGACATGTACTTTAAAATATCATTCCTTAATTTCTTTAACCCCTTGGTAACGAGCGACACGTATACGTGCCGCAAAAAGGCTTAAGAATGAGTGTTTGTTCCCACGAGTAAAATTTTTCTGTAAAAAATGCTTTATTGAATCAGGGCATTTTCTCATTTCAAGAAGGCACAAATTTCTGTTTTCAAAAACCGGTGACAAAACAATAAAAATTTCGTAAAACGCTTCCGTCGCGAAGGGGTTAAGGAAAAAAATACTTTCTGGTTAAAATTAAAGTTTTATATTTAACATTTGCATTTAGTATATATATTTAGCAATTAAACACAATACAATAAATGAATATTTATTTAACTACAGTAATAAAGTTTAGAAATAGACAAAGTTTTAGTTAGCCGAATGTATTATTTGTTATTTCACAGTTTAATATTTTTCAGATTTTCAGAATATAAAAATGTTTTAAGAAATAATGGGTATGTTTTCTATATGTAATTTTTGAGATAATCACAAATTAAAATGCACAGAGCATTTGTAAAGTTTTCGAACATTTTACCAATAATTAAAAACAAAGACATCATATATTTTTTAAATGTATTATTCTAAATTAATGTTGGAATAAAACAAATATACATATTTGTTAAATCAGGATGCGTACGGTTCCCGTTATTATCAAAATTAAGAAAAATAGAGTTAAATTATAAACAGTATTATAAATTTTATTTCTATTTATTTTTTATTGTATCAATTCATTATTTTATAACTGAAGAAAGTGCTCTTTCGATTTACGAAACTGATAATTTTAAAAATCTGTAAAGTATTTTTTTCAGAAATATGTGTTTCATTTTTCTCTTAGCCACTTTTCGTTTGTTCAGAACCTAACTTATATTTTTTCTTGACATATCTTCCTGAGATGATACAATGCTATTTTGCGAACGTATATATTTTTCCCATGTACATCAATGTTCTTTTGACCACCACATTTTGGAAAGAGGTTTGAGCCAAATCCCCAAACAAAGAGCCATTATTTCCCACTATTTATTTTTCTATTTATTGTAAAGGAATTCGCTTTGTGTAAGAAAATTCCAATGTTTGGGAAAAAGATAACTTTTTTCTGAAAGAATAAAAAAACTGATACCAGATACTGACAAAAAAGAGAAGGGCTGTAATGTTTTAGAAATGCAAAGCTCAATGTTTTTATCCAAAGCTGATTAAAAAATTTTGAATGAGATTCTAATATTTTAAGGACATTTGTATACGTACTTTGAAATATCATTTCTTAACCCTTTATCGGGCGATGGTAATAATCTTATCTCTTAATTTTTATTTTAAAAAATGCACCGGATGGATTTGCACCGGAATTTTTAGCGAGATAGTTTGTATTTACATTAACCTGCCGGGATTAGATTATTCGATTTGATAAAAATTTGTCCATTCTGCGGCAGTGAATTTTTTCAATATTTTAGCTAAAAACTGACTTGCGCGATAAAAGATTAAATTCTTTGAAAAAAAATTTCATATTAAATATTTATATTTAATATTAAAATTTGTGTAATACTTAGCGATTAATCACAGAAAATGATTGAATAATCGAAATACAGAAGTGAACAACGTTTAAAAGCACCAAATTACAAGCAGACCATTTTTCAAAGCACATAGCTTACTGTCTGTCCATCTCTTTTCCTAACTTTGTACACATTGCAATAAAAAAATTCTCTATGTTATTTTTAATAAGAAGAAAATTATGAAAAGCCGAAATAATTTATAAGCAATATTATAATATTTAACCAAGGTTCGCACACTCCTTGGAATTTCCAAGGACTCTGGCACCACTATTAAAACTAAGAAAATTTACATTTAATTTTTAAACCACAACATTTGTAATCCCCACCTTCATTCACAGATTTTACGATATTTTTCTGCAGTGACACACTTCGAAAATATTCTTAAAATTTAGTGGTAGAATTGTGCGAACCCTGTATTTAACTTATTTATTTATTGTTAGATGATTTCTTTATATCTGAAGAAAATGTTCTTTTAGATTTACTCTACTGATAATTTTAAAAATCCTTAAAATATTTTTCTTTAGAAAAACATGTTTCATTTTTCGTTTAACCACCTCTCGTTTGTTCAGACCCTAACATAAAGGTATTATATTTTTTTCTTTGACATAGCTTTCTGAGATGATACAATGTTATTTTGAGTACGTATATATTTTTTCTCCGTGTACTGTACATCAATGTTCTTTCGAGTACCACATTTTGGAAAGAGGTTTGAGCCAAATCCCCAAACAAAAAGACATTATTACCTAAAATGTATTTTTCCATTTACTGGAATTATCTTTGTGTCATAAAATTCCAATATTTTGGGGGAAATATATATATATACATATTTTACTGTAAGAATAAAAAAACTGATACCAGATACCGACAAAAAAGAGAAATGCTGTAATTTTTAGAATTCAAAGCTCAATATTTTTATTCAAACCTGATAAATACATTTTGAATTATAGTCGGATATTTTAAGGACATTCGCATACATACCTTGAAATATTTTTCATTAACCTTTATCGGACAATGTTAATAAACCTATTTTTTTATTAAGAACTGAATGTTTTGCACCGGAATTTTCAGCGATATATTTGTATTTTTGTTAATTTGACGAACGTTTACATAATGTTTCGATAAAAAATGTTTATAAATTTTGATGGCAGTGAATCTTTTCAACACTTTAGTGAAATAATTGATTTGTCTGATAAAGAGTTATTTTTTTTAAAAAAGTTGTTAATATTGAAGATTTATATTTAATATTCATTTTATATATACTTAGCAATTAATCACAAAAAAATGAATATTTGGAGTATAAAAATTTAACAACGTTGGTAGCACCAATTACACAAAATTACAAGCAAACCGATTTTTAAAGCATATAAAGCCTATAAAGCCTATAAAGCCGTTGCCTGTGCCTATTTTTGTGCACAGTGCAATAAATACAAATTCTCTATGTTATTTTTAATCAGAAGAAAATTAAGAAAAGCAGAAATTATTTTTTGGAAATATTATAATATTTAACTTATTTATTTATTTTTAAATGATTATTTTATATCTGAAGAATAGGGCTGCCACAGGCGACTATTTTTTAATTCTGTCTGGCATCAATTTCTTTGAACAAAAATCCTTAACAGACATTTTGACAACATTTGCAAGAAAAATGCAATTTAAAATTTATATTAGAAAAATATTGGTACAAACGGAATGTAAAAATAGTTGCCTGTGGCAGCTCTGTAAAAAAATGCTCTTTTTTATTTACTATACTGATAATTTTAAAAATCTGTATAGTATTTTTTCTTTCAGAAATTTATATTTCAATTTTCGTTTAACCACTTCGTGTTTGTTCAGACCCTAATATAAAGGTATCATATTTTCTCCTTGACAAATCTTCCTGAGATGATACAATGTTATTTTGAGAACGTATATATTTTTTCCCATGTACATCAAAGTTCTTTCGAGTATCACATTTTGGAAAGAGATTTGAGCAAAATCCCCAAACAAAGAGACGTTATTTCCCAATATTTACTTTTCTATTTATTGAAAAGGAATAAAATGTTATAAAATTGGTTTATAAAATTCCAATGTTTGGGGAAAAGTTAACGCTTTTTTCTGAAAAAAAATAAAAATAAAAAAACTGATACCAGATACCCACAAAAGAGAGAAATAGTGTAATGTTTTAAAAATGCAAAGCTCAATATTTTTATTCAAAGCTGATTAAAACATTTTGAATCAAAATATAAAATTTTAAGGATATGAGCATACGTACTTTGAGCTATCATTCCTAAAATTCTTAACAAATAGATAAATAATTTTTAAAGTTAAAGATTTATATTTAATATTTCAATTTACATATATTTAGCAATTAATCACAATAAAATAGATGAATATTTTTTTAACTACAGCATTGAAGTTCCTTAAATAGACATAAATTTAGTTAGTGAAAAGTATTATTTGTTATTTCACAATTTAATATTTTTCAGATTTTCAAAAAGTAAAATATTTGAAGAAATATTGAGTATGTTTTCCTTCTGTAATTTATACTCTTCAGTCCTAATGTCGCCTGTAAGAGACAGAGAGTTTAGGGATACCCTGTATATCTTCTGAACGGAGAAATGTTTCCGTAACATTATACGCAGTGCAATAAAAACTAATTATCTATGTTGCTATTAAGAAGATGAAAACTAAGAAAAGCAGAATTCATTTGTAAACAGTGCTACAATATTTAACCTATTTCTTTATTTTTAATTATGTTAATTGATTATTTTGTACCTGAAAAATTGTTTTCGAATTATTTTACTGTTAATTTTAAAAATATGTAAAGTTCTTTTTTCCCTCTGAAATATATGTTTCATTTTTGGCTTAGCCACTTCTCGTTTGTTCTGACCCTAACATAAAGGTATTATATTTTTTCTTTGACATATCTTTCTGAGATAATACAGTGTTATTTTTAGAACGTATAAATGTTTTCTCGTGTACACCAAAGTTCTTTCGAGCACCACATTTTGGAAAGAGGTCTGAGCCAAATCCCTAAACAAAGAGACATTTTTTCTCGATATTTATTTTTCTATATATTGAAAAGGAATTATCTTTGTGTAATAAATCTCCAATGTTTGGGAAAACGATAACTCTTTTTTCTAAAAGAATAAAAAAACTGTTACCAGATACCAACAAAACAGATAAATACTGCAAAGTTTTAGAAATGCAAAGCTCAATATTTTTATCCAAAGCTGATTAAAACATTTTGAATGAGAATCTAATATTTTAAGGACATGAGCATACGTACTTTGAAATATCTTCCTTAAATTCTTAATAAATAAATAAATAAATAAATAAATTTTAAAATTAAAGATTTATATTTATTATTTCAATTTACATATATTTAGCAATTAATCACATTAAAATAAATGAATAATTATTTAACTACAGCATTGAAGTTTCTTAAATAAATATAAATTTAGTTAGTGAAAAGTATTATTTGTTATTTTACAATTTAATGTTTTTTCAGATTTCAAAAAGTAAAATACTTTAAGAAATGTGGAGTATGTTCACATTCTGTAATTTAATCTCTTCAGTTCTAATGTCACCTGTAGGAGACAAAGAGTTTAGGGATACCCTGTATATCTTCTGAACAGAGAAATGTTTCCGAAACATTATACGCAGTGCAATATATACAAATTATCTATGTTGCTATTAATAAGATGAAAACTTAGAAAAGAAGAATTCAGTTGAAAACAATGCTGTTATGTGTAACCATAGCTGCCAACTTTTACGCATTTTTCCTACCACAAAAATTTTATAATAAATATTGTCTTATTTAATCATCAAAATCTTATGATTAAACGACTGGAAAATTTCTGTATAATTTTAGTGGTAGGTAAAATACGTAAAAGTTAGCAGCTATGATTTAACCTATTTCTTTATTTTTATTTATATTAATTATTTTATATATGAAGAAAATGCTCTTTTCGATTTATTTTACTGGCTATTTTAAAAACATGTAAAGTAGTTATTTTTTTTTTCTCCAGAAATATGTGTTTAATTTTATTTTAGCCACTTCTCGTTTGTTCTGGCCCTAACATAAATGTATTTTATTTTTTCTTTGACATATCTTTCTGAGATGATACAGTGTTATTTTTAGAACGTATATATTTTTTCTCGTGTTCATCAAAGTTCTTTCGAGCACCACATTTTGGAAAGAGGTTTGAGCCAAATCCCTAAACAAAGAGACATTTTTTCCCCCGATATTTAGTTTCTATTTATTGAAAAGGAATTCTCTTTGAATAATAAATCTCCAATGTTGGGGAAAAAGATAACTTTTTTTTCTAAAAGAATAAAAAAACTGTTATCAGATACCAAGAAAACGGATAAATGCTGTAAAGTTTTAGAAATGCAAAGCTCAATATTTACATCCAAAGTTGATTAAAACATTTTGAATGAGAATCTAATATTTTAAGGACATGAGCATACGTACTTTGAAATATCTTCCTTAAATTCTTAATAAATAAATAAATAAATAAATAAATAATTTTTAAAATTAATGATTTATTATTTCAATTTACATATATTTAGCAATTAATCACAATAAAATAGAGGAATAATTATTTAACTGCAGCACTGAAGTTTTTTAAATAGAGATAGATTTAGTTAGTCAAAAGTATTATTTATTATTTATTTCGCAGTTTAATGTTTTTCATATTTCAGAAAGTAAAATACTTTAAGGAATGTGGAGTATGTTCACATTCTGTAATTTAATCTCTTCAGTTCTAATATCACCTGTAGGAGTTTAAGGATAACATGTATATCTTTTGAACAAAGAATGTTTCTGTAACTTTATATGGAGTGCAATAAAAAAAATTCTCCATGTTGCTATTAATAAGGTGAAACCCAAGAAAAGAAGAATTCATTTGTAAACAGCGCTGTAATGTTTAACCATAGCTGCCAACTTTTACGCATTTTTCCTACCACAAAAATTTTATAATAAATATTGTCTTATTTAATCATCAAAATCCTATGATTAAACAAGTGGAAAATATCTGTATAGTTTTAGTGGTAGGTTAAATACGTAAAAGTTAGCAGCTATGATTTAACCTATTTCTTTATTTTTAATTATATCAATTGATTATTTTATGTCTGAAGAAAATGCTCTTTTCGATTTATTATACTGGCTATTTTAAAAATCTGTAAAGTATTTTTTTTTCCTTCAGAAATATGTGTTTCATTTTTGTTTAGCCACTTCTTGTTTGCTGAGACCCTAACATAAAGGTATTATATTTTTTCTTTGACATATCTTTCTGAGATGATACAATGTTATTTTGAGAACGTATATATTTTTCCCATGTACATGAAAGTTCTTTCGAGTACCACATTTTGAAAAGAGGTTTGAGCCAAATTCCCAAACAAAAAGAGATTATTTCCCAATATTTATTTTCCTATTTATTGAAAAGGAATTCTCTTTGTGTAATAAAATTCCAATGTTTGGGGAAAATATAACTCTTTCTTTTCTTAAAGAATCAAAAAGTTGATACCAGATACCGACAAAACAAAGAAATGCTGTAATGTTTTAGAAATGCAAAGCTCAATATTTTTATCCAAAGCTGATTAAAACATTTTGAATGAGAATCTAATATTTTAAGGACATTCGCATACGTGCTTTGAAATATCATTTCTTTACTTTTTATCGGGTAATGGTAATAAACTTACCATGTAATTTTTAATAAAAATTGGTTAATTTTACCGGAATTTTTAGCGACATAACTTGTATTTATAGGGCTCCCAAATGGTCCGCCAATTGAATATCAATATTTTCTTAGAAAAAGTTTCATTATTTATTTTTCTTGCAAATGGCACACAATTTACCTCCGGAAGACAATTTTAGCACAAATGTTGTAGAAATCTACAATGAACGTTTCTGTTAAAATATATTGGTTTTCAGTTCTCGGACCATTTGGGAGTCTCCGGTACTTACTTTAACCTCGCGGAAATTGACTTTTTATTTTGATATAAATTTGTTTATAGATTTTGATGGCTGTGAATCTTTTCAACATGTTAACGAAAGAAGTAATTTGCCCGATAAAAAATTAAATTCTTGAAAAAAAAATGTTTTAAAATTCCAGATTAATATTTCATTTCATATACACATATATATTTAACAATTAATCACAGAAAACAAATGAATTCTTGGAATATAAAAGAAAACAACATTAGAAGCACCACGTATTCTAAATTACATGCAAACCAATTTTTAAAGCTTACCGTCGCCTGTGCGTTTGTTTTCCTAACTTTGAACACAATGCAATAAATATAAGTTATCTATTTTACCTTTAATCAGAAGAAAATTAAGAAAAGCACAAATATTTTTTAGAAATATTATAATAGTTAATTAATTAATTTATTTTTAAATGATTATTTTATATCTGAAGAAAATGCTCTTTTTTAATTACTATACTGATAACTTTAAAAATCTGTATATTGGTTATATTGGTTATTTTAAAAATCTGTAAAGTTTTTTTTTTCAAAAATATGTGTTTCTTTTTCGTTTGGTCAATTCTCGTTTACTCAGACCTGACATAAAGGTATTATATTTTTTCTTTGACATATCTTTCTGAGATGATACAATGTTATTTTGAGAACGTATATATTTTTCCCCGTGAACATCAAAGTTCTTTCAAGTACCACATTTTGGAAAGAGGTTTGAGTCAAATCCCCCAAACAAAAACACATTATTTCCAAATATTTATTTTTATATTTATTAATAAGGAATTCTCTTTGTGTAATAAAATTCCAATGTTTGGGAAAAAGATAACTCTTTTTTTCTGAAAAAATCAAAAAACTGATACCAGATACTCACAAAAAAGAGAAATACTGTAATGTTTTAGGAATGCAAGTCTCAATATTTTTAATCAAATCTGATTAAAACATTTTCAATCGGCATTTAATATTTTTAGGACATGAACAAATGTACATTAAAATATCATTCCTTAATTTCTTTAAGGAAAAAATACTTTCTGGTTAAAATTAAAGATTTATATTCAACATTTGCGTTTGCATATATTTAGCAATTAATCACTATAAAATAAATGAATAATTATTTAACTACAGCAATGAAGTTTCAGAAATAGACATAGATTTAGTTATTGAAAAGTGTTATTTATTATTTCACACTTTACTATTTTTCAGATTTTCAGAATGTGAAAATATTTTAAGAAATTATGAGTATGTTTTCATTCTGTAATTTATGAGATAACCACGCTTTAAACAGCACAGAGTATTTGAAAAGTTTTACAACATTTTACCAATTAAAAAAGCCAAAAACATCATAATTTTTATATTTAATATTTTAAATAAATGTTGGAATAAAACAAATATACATATTTGTTAAATCAGGGTACGTATTGGGCTCTTCATCTTCCAAATTAAGAAAAGTAGAGTTAATTTTTAAACATTATTATAATATTTAATCCTCTTATTTATTTTTAATTGTAATAATTGATTATTTTATATCTGAAGAAATTGCTCTATTCGATTTATTATTTCGACTAATTTAAAAATCTTTAAAAAATACGTGTTTTTCTTCAGAAATGTATGTTTAATTATATATATATATATATATAAAATATCTTTTTGAGATGATACAATGTTAGTTTGAGAACGTTTATATTTTTCTTCCCATGTACACCAAAGTTCTTTCGAGTACCACATTTTGGAAAGAGGTTTGAGTCAAATTCCCAAGCAAAGGGACATTATTTCCCAACATTTATTTTTCTATTTATTGTAAAGGAATTTTCTTTGTGTAATAAAATTCCAGTGTTTGATAAAAAGATAACTCTTCTTTTCTGAAAGAATAAAAAAACTTATACTAAATATCGGCGAATAAAAGAAATGTTGTAATGTTTTAGGAATGCACGACTCAATATTGTTCAAAGCTGTTTAAAACATGTTCAATCAGCATCTTATATTTTTAGGACATGAACAAATGTACTTTAAAATATCATTCCTATATCATTCCGACTAAAAATTTTTATTTAAAGCTGATTAAAACATTTTGAATCAGAATCCAACATTTTAAGGACATGAGCATACATACTTTTAAAAAATCATCCTTAACTTTTTTCTTTTTTTAAGAAGAAAAACCATTTTTTTCTTTATTAAAATTAACGATTTATATGTATTATTTTAATTTACGTATCATTAGCAATTATTCACAAGAAAATGTATGCATAATTATTTAACTACAACTATAAAGATTCAGAAATAAACATAGATTTAGTTAGTCTAAGGTATTATTTGTTATTTTACTGTTTATTATTTTTGAGATTTTCAAAATATAAAAAAGTTTTAAGAAATAATCAGTATGTTTTCGTTATGTAATTTTTCAGATAATCACGCTTTTTGTACAGAACATTTGTAAAGTTTTAGAACGTTTTACCAATAAAAAACAAAGACATCAAAATTTTTTATATTTATTAAACACATGTTGGCATAAAACAAATATACTTATTTGTCATATCATGATACTTATGGGATCCTGTTATTTTCCAAATAAAAGAAAGTAGAGTTAATTTTTAAACAGTATTTAATCTTCTTATTTATTTTTATATGTTTTAATTGATTATTTTATATCTGAAGAAAATCTCTATTCGAATTGTTATACTGGCTATTATAAAAATCTGTAATGTATTTTTTTTCTTCAGAAATATATGTTTCATTTTTCGTTTAGCCACTTTTCGTTTGCTCAGACCCTAACATAAAGGTATTATAGATTTTCTTTGACATATCTTTCTGAGATGATACAATGTTATTTTGAGAACGTATATATTTTTCCCGTGTACATCAAAGTTCTTTCGACTACCACATTTTGGAAAGAGGTTTGAGCTAAATCCTCAAACAAAGAGACATTATTTCCCAATATTTATTTTTCTATTTATTGAAAAGGAATTCTCTTTGTGTGATAAACTTTTAATGTTTGGGAAAAAGATAACTCTTTTTTCTGAAAGAATAAAAATCTGGCACTAGATATCGACAAAAAAGAGAAATGTTTTAATGCTTTAGAAATTGGCAACTCATTGTTTTTATTCAAAGCTGATTCATTCAAAGCCGATTTCAAAGCTGATTTTATTCAAAGCTGATTCATTTTGGATCAGAATGTAATATTTTAAGGACATCCGTATAGGTAGTTTGAAACGTCATTTCTTAAATTCTTAAAAAATAAAAATAAAATGTGAAATTAATTTTTTATATTTATTATTTCAATTTACGTATATTTAGCAATTAATCACAATAAATTAGATGGATATTTATTTAACTACAGTATTGAAATTCTTGATACAGAGACAGATTTAGTTATCGAAAGTATTAGTTGTTATTTCAGAGTTTAATATTTTTCAGATTTTCAAGATGTAAAAATATTTTAAGGCATACTCAGAGCTGCCAACTTCTACGCCTATTTAAATCATATAAACATGTTTGTAACCACAAAAATATTTTAATAAAATGTATGCCAAATATATTCAATGCTATGCATTACAGCACATATTGTTAAACCATTACTAAAATTTCTGCTTCCAACATCTTTATTTGACTTTAAATAGGCGTAGTAGTTGGCAGCCATGCATACTGGATATATTTTCGTTTGGTAATTTACCTCTTCATTCCTGATGTCACCTATAGGAAACTCTAAAAGACACCCTTTAATCCTTTGCGGCGTTAAGCACTTTTATTAATTATGCGTTGTAATTAACGAATGATACCGTAATTTGAAAGTAACTTTATTTTTAAATAAATAAAAGCTATATTTCTCGAAATAAATAAACTAAAATTTTTTTAACATCATTCTGGTGTCAATGTGGGGTTCGGGAATTAAAACAAAGTGGAATTAAACCAACGCCTCTCAAGTGGTTAAATTAATTTAAATGTTTCCAGAATTGTTAAAACTACTTCTAGGCCTTTTTAATAAGAGCGTGCATATCTTAAGCATAGTTATACAGACTTTTACATCTTTGGAGCTTTTCATAATAGTTTTAACTCCTTAATTGATCAATATTTTCAAAAATAAACTTTTAAATACAGTAAAAAACCGATAATTCGGATTAATTGGGACCGGACCCAATCCGGATTATCCGGAGAATTAGAAAAAAATGAAATAAAACAGAACATGCTTACAGAAAATCACCTTTATGTCAAATTTATTGAATATTTACAGACAGTAAAAATGTTTACTTTGCTTAATTCTTCCGAAAATATTTCATAAAAAGTTTTTTTATTCAGAATACGACGATGAAACAAGTTAATCTAATGGAAGTTAGCCAACCACTTCTCAAACTTGAAAAAAAAAAAATGACCAAACCGATCCGCGTTATCCGGACATCCGGATTATCGGGGTCCGAATTAGCGGGGTTCTACTGTAATTCTCTTTTTTTCCTGTCTTTCACAGATTTTTTTACTCTTTTATCACCGGTTTTTCAAATCAGAAATTTTTGCTTAATAGAACCTCAGAAAAATGCTTGGATTAAATTTTGCAAGATTCACAATAACAATTTACTGGTAAGAACAATAAATCATGACTAAAATATGGATGTCCGTATGTGATACGGGCAAACACGATTGGCAAAATTACGTTGAACGTACACCGTAGGGACAAATCAGGGACGAATCAGGAAATTTTGTAACCCCTCGTAATATTTGTCTAAGGACTGAGGAGGTCATGATATAATGGCACATATTAAAATGTACAGTGCATTTGTAAAGTTTTAGAAATTTTTACCATTAAAGGAATAAAAGCATCATATTTTTTAATATTTATTATTCTAAATAAATGTTGGGATAAAACAAATATACATATTAGTTAAATCAAGGTACGTACGAATCCCGTTATTTCCCAAATGAAATATCAGTAATTTTAAAAAGAATAATAAATCTTGTTCAAAGGGGCCAAATTTGGAATAAATTCAGTAGAAATTTTCTATAAAAAATCTGGTGCCAAAGAATATCCTGGTCTAGAAATACTAGAATTCGTAACGAACTATGAGTTAAATAAACATAAATAGGAAAGGCGGCACATCAGCTGCATATAGTACGATATGATTTCATGTACATCTTTTGTTGCACAAAATTCTGGTTGATGGCTATTGGTATCTACCTATGTATCTGTATAATGTAAAAGGAAAATAAATCCGAATTATTAGCTTGACGTTTGGCAACAATCGTAATTTGCAGAGTCGTGATTTTTTAATGAATCATTTTACAATAAAAGGATTCATTCAAGAAATGAAAATTCAGAGTAGGAACTCTTCTTAAAGTCGGCGTCATCTTTAGCGATGTATGATTAACAGCGGTCATTGGTGCATTTTATAGGCACGTATGTTTTCAATGAGATGGCTTTTTGATCAAGAGATTATTTAGATAAAAAAACGTGTTGTTTAAGTTTGCTTTTTTTTAATTGCTGAGCATTTGAGAAATATTGTATTTTTCATGTCTAAGAAACTTTAGACGAGCTAAGCTTAAGATTAAGCTAAGGCCTCGAAGTGGTTGCTTTTTAAAAAATATTACATCAAAACTTTAACCACCGCTGTTTTCTTACGAAAGATTTTGCTTTATATTTGTTTTGGAACTGTCGATTAGCCTTCTATTTCAATTCTTTTGTAATCAACTATAAAAATATTTCAATAAACAAAATTATCTGCGGCTGAAGCATTGACCCCTTCCTAGACCTGCAAATGTTATATGCTGAATATTTTTGATTATTTGTTTTCATCGGTCTATCTGGTTATCACCTAATATCCCAGAAATTTTCAAAATAATGTAAGCAGCGTTGTACAATATTATGAATCGCAATGAACGAATAAGATCTAAATGATCAATTCCGCAATTGCACTATTTTATAAAACTGGTAGGAGTCTAACAAATTTGAATGAAACTCGCGAAGCTCGCAGACCGTCAATATCATGGGAGCGAGAATTAAGGGATTAAAATATTAATGAAAAGAATAAAAAAAAAAAGAAAGAAAAAGCACTATTTCGGATATGTGATGTAAATGATATAACTGTAATAATAATATTAATAATTATTGAATTGGATGTAAGAAGGTTTTCTTTTCAATTTTTAACCACCTTCGCGACGAGACCTTTTTATGAAATTTTTAATGTTTTGTCACCGGCTTTTAGAAATAGAAATTTGTGCCTTATTAAAACAAGAAAATTCTCCGATTAAATAAAGCAAATTTTACAGTAAAATTTTACTGGTGGGGATAAAAAAAAGATTCTTAAGCCTTTTTGACGTATACGTGTCGCTCGTCCCGAAGGGGCTAAGAGAAAATGACATCAATAATGCGAAAATGACATGCTTTATCCTGTTTCTCCTCTACATCAATAAAATAAATTGTTGCCGCTATTAGAGAAATGCCATTAGAATTTCAATCAAATAAATCTATCATTATTATTTATTTTTTAATATTTTATGCTTAGAAATTTTAAGCACCTATTATTATATTATTGGAACCATTCCAAATGTGAAAGAATATATGACATAATAATCATCCTACTGAATGCAAATATAATAAAAGTTCCTCGCTTGTTTGTTTTTTTTCAATTTTAAAACATTATGGAATTATTTATTTACAATTATATATTTCAAAAATTAAAATAATTAAATTAAACTTGCGAAACACCTTCAAGGTGAAAATTACGTCACATATTAAAACTATACATTTAAAACGATTTTCTTGCGGTCAGTATTCATGTAACATGACGCGTGGTATAAGATAATAAGTAGCGCAGCTAAAAAACATTTTTAATATTTCATCTCTTGATGACGGATAAATGCAGTTAAGTACCAGCAGAAAATACTTTCCATTTCTTTTGTACGAATAATTATTCGGTAAATACTAATTACAAAATTTGCTTTTAACATAATAAAAAAATAAACAATTTATTTTTTAAAAATAAAACGAATATACACATGACTCTGATTAAAAATAGGGAAAAAATGGAACATGATAGTGAAATAAATAATCTTAAAGTCGATCAAAACATAAAATGTAAGCGTTAAATTTAAATACACAGAGCAATTCCATGGTTTTAAATGTTACCGTGATGTCCGGTGTATAATCTGTGGATCATACAATCATTTTTCAACTTAGAAAACATTTCAAGTAAAATGTAACTTCTTAGATCAGGATAAATATTTCTCTTCAATTACTGAATGAAATATCTGTGTCGAATTAGAATTATTTGACTTTCGGGTTATAAGCCGAAAAAAATGGTATTCCCAAGCAGACGGAGTATTTTTTTCATAACTTCCAGCATCTTCTGCTTTTTTTGGCCCGGAAAAAATATTATAATACATTTTATCATTTCAAATTGCCGTAATCTGCCTAAGGGGTATCCGTATATCCTAATAAGGGACTATCTATATATGATGTCACGCGATTTTTCCATATTTTTGATTCTTCTTCCCTACATTGTCACAAAGTTTCACACTTCACTTTACTCCCTCCTCCCCTCTTGTAACATGCCACGCTATTTTACGCAAGCATATACTTGCAGTTCAGAAACAAAGCACTCAGCTTTAAATCATATTTTAGATTTTATTTTTAAAGCTTAATTGTGTGTTTTCATTACATTTGTGAGCTGAATAATAAAAATATTTCATATTTTGTAAGAAATAAGGTTTGCAAATAAATAAATAATAACATTAATAATAATATAGAATAGTAATAAAATATTAATATGAAAGAATAATTGGAAATAGTACTATTTTGGAATTTGAAACAGAATTTAACAATTTTGGCTTTAAATCGTATCTTTCTAAACACAAAATATTTTAATTTTAAAATAACTTCATGTTTCATAGTTTAATCTACTGAATTTTAATGATTTTATTTTAATCAAAATGTGCGGTGCCAGATTTCTTCTCCCACCCTCTTGACACAAACTGTCACAATATCATCAACACCCTTCCCCTCTTCAAGCTTGAGATCATTAATAAACGGCCCCTAAGGCAAAAACTTCCATTAATTTTTTCGGAGCCAAAAAATCGAAAGCGTTGTCAGCTACGTTTATTATCCTCGAACCCAAAAGATGGATCTTGTCCATACCGTTGTTATAAAAATCTGACTGGAGCGACATTTTGCGGATTTTCTGGTGTGTCGCTTGCAGAGGGCAAAACTTCCTTATATATATATATATTTATTTATGATTTTGTTTTTTCTTTAATTTCTTTAACCATTTAACTGGGCTTTCAAATGAAGTCTATTTTTTGCATCTTTTAACGAATTTTTAAACTTTCATCAACATTTTTTCAAAACAGAAGTTTTTGCCTAACAGAAAAAAAAAAGTTCTCGGATTAAATAATCCAAAATTTAAAATAAAAATTTATGGAGGAGAATAATTAATCATGATTGGTAAATCATGTCCGTGTCAGGCAAATCAGAGAATCGCTTAACTATAAAAATAATAATTTTTTTAACACTCTTTTCTTTCTTTCATTTTTTTTCTTCTTTTTCTAAATAGCATCAAGATAATCAAAACTTGAAAGGCAAGATGACTTTTGTTTAATATTTATTTAAATAATTCAAAATTGTTTTATAAATTATATTTTCTTCTCTTAAAATTCTTTATGAATTTTTTTTCATTACTTTACATAATTGAAAATATTTTTTTTTTTTCGTTTTAATCATACCATATAGTACAGCAAAATTCATGAATATATTATGTGATATTTTTTATCCTAGAAATAACACTTTTTTCAAGTTTTTGTATCAGATGTTTACGGTTATTCTGTGGCTCATAACTTTTCATGTAAGCAATAAATTTTACTTATGAAACATATATCTCTCAGACAATACAATGTTGTTTTCAGAACATGCATCTTTTTTTAAGTACATAAAAGTTATTTCTTTAATATATTTTGGGTAAAGTTTTCTTTTGAATTCTATCCATACGGACATTATTTTCGAATATTTACTTTCTCCTTTATTTATTATTCTTATATTTATCTTCTTCTAGATGACATAGTTTCGATGATATAGGGAATATTCTTCTAGATGATATAGTTTCGATAGAATATTTTTGAAAGATCTAGTATAAATTATAAAAAGCACTGTCAAATCTATGAAATGCTGCAATTATTAAAAAATGAACATCTTAAAAATTGCCTCCAAAATCGTATTACAACATTTTTCATCTGTAACAAACATTTACAGAGCATAAAAATGCATTGTTTCTAAGGTTAAATGGATTGTCCCCTTGGAGACGAGCGACACATATAAGTGCCGCAAAAAGAATCCTTGTTTATTCCTGTAGTTATCACTTGAAATTTGGCTTATTTAATCGAAGCATTTTCTTGCTTCAATAAGGTACACATTTCTGTTTTTAAAAACTGGTGATAAAACATTTAAATTTTTGTAAAAGGCTCCCGTCGCGAAGGGGTAAAAAAAAAGGTTTTATTAAATGTTTTGGAGTTGTATTAAAAACCTCATACTTCGATTTTTTTTATTTATATGACGCAGTAGCGGCTCGTCAGGCAGTGCTGCATCAATTTATTCACACCACTAAAATTGTATGGTTATTTCAGTGTTCTTTAATCAACAAAAATTGTCGAATTAATAATAGAAAAGTTTCTGTTATATTTTATTGGTATGAAAAATCTGATGCAGCATCCCCTGACAAGCCTCTACTGATATGACGCTATGAATTTTTATGAAATTTTTTATGCTTGGCACAATTAGGTTTGTTTGGCGATACATTACTTTTTGAAAGATATAGAATAAATGATAAAAGATATTGTCAAATCTCTGAAATTCGGTAATGATTAAGGAATGCACTTCTCAAAGTTAGCCTCAAAAATCAGATAACAACATTTTTCATCGTTAACGATCATCAATAGGGCACAAAAAATATTGTTTCTAAATATAAATACATAGAAAAGGTTTTAGTAAAAGCTTTCTATAAGGTAGCAACTAGGTTTCCGCCGCGCCGTTTTAAATATTTTTTTTCCCCGCCGAAATGCATTTTTTGGGTTTTTTTTATCAAGTTAATTTATAAAAGTTAGTCAAGTTAATCTTTAAAAAAGTCGGGTTTTTTTTGTATTAAAAATAATTTAAATGGCGGGAACTTAGTTGCCGACCCAGTAGTTGCATTAAAAACCTCATACTTCGAATTTCGGATTATTTATCAGAGGCGAGAATTTTTTATTATATATTTAATAATTAGTACAATTTGGGATGTTTAAAGATAGAGCATTTTTTAAAAGATCTAGAATAAATGATAAAAGATACTGTCAAAACTTTGAAATTATGTAATGGTTAAGGAATGTAACCTCTCAAAGTTTTCCTCCCAATTCGTATTACAACGCTTTTCATCTATAAAAATAGGGTACTATAGGGCACTAAAATACATTGTTTCTAAAGATAAATGAATTACAAAAAAGGTTTTAGTAAACACTTTCGAGTTGTATTAAAAACCTCATACTTTGAATTTTTGATTATTTGTACGAGGGGACGATTTATTATTATTATTTTTTATATCACGACAATTAATGATGTTTGAAGATAGGAGGCTTTTTGAAAGATCTAGAATAAATGATAAAAAGCACTGTAAAATCTATAAAATGCGTTAATTATTAAGGAATGCTCCTCTCAAACTTTGCCTCCAAAATCGATTTACAACATTTTCCATGTATAACGAACATCAATAGGGCACAAAAAAACATTGTTCCTAAAGATAAATGGATTAAAAAAAGTTTTATTTTTATTTCGATTTCAGACTGCTCACTTCGACAAGGCATTTTGCGAATAAATTCAAAGAATCAGATACAATTCATATTTTTTGCATTTAATTCTTATTCTTAAATTTTACAGAGTGCTTAGGTTACAGTTAAACTCAGAGTTTTAAAGAAAAGCGTCTGCTTTATTAATAATATGTGAATAGTCTTATATTTATGGGGATATTCAACACAACTTACCGGTCATTTACCGGTTACTTACCGATTTTAGACAAGTACAAAATGAAAATCAAGGCGAAGTGTGACGTCAACTACAATTCAACAGGATAGTTTTCATTGGTGCCACAATTCGCTTTCGTACTGCCCTACAATCGGTCGGTAACATTAGTTAGTTTGGTAAATTGCACTGAACGCGCCCTATGAAACAGCGGATTAGTGTAAAATCATTTGATATCAAAAGAAAAATATATACCTTTTTTCCTGGGCTATATAAACATTATAGAGTTATTTCTTTTCATACAACCGCTTTTAAATTCAAGTTAATATTTTCTTTCTTGAAAAAAGGTCAAATTCTGAGTGGTCTTATAATTTTGTAACAGAGTGTATTATAATAAATGCGCGATCTGTCAGTCTAAAGAGATATCACATAAAACGTTACTGGAAGAACTAGCCGGTTTTTGATTTTACTGATGATTATAATGGCGTTTGAGTCGAAAGAACAGTAGTGTCGTCTATTTGCCGTTATTGCTTTTACTTTTATTGTTCGATTGTTCTTCATTTTTCTCGAGTAGTAATTGCACCGATTTTAATTTTATTCGAATTTTTCCTTAAATCTACAGACAGCTCTAATTAGAGATACTTATTTTATAACGACTCGGTATATCTCAGATAAAGCAGTCTTGTTCAAAGAAGTTACATCTTTATTTTCTAAGTACATAAGAATTCTTTTGAGGGCTATATTTTGGATCAAGGTTTCCGATAAACATAAGAAAGAGACATAATTTTCAGAGTTTATGTTTCTATTTTTTGAAAGAATATTCTTTCGAAATCTTGCGATTTGCTTGGAATAAAATAACTTTCAAAATGATACAGAATAAATTCCTGAAGATGCTGTCAAATATCTGTAATACAGTAAATTTAGATCCTCTCAACTTTTCCTTGAAAATCGGATTATAATATTTTTCACTTGAAACAATCATCTGTAGAGCTAACACAAATATTGGTTTTAGGAATGATTGCATGAAAAAATACCTAGAAAGCTCAATCTATTTGTACATAAAGTCTTATATTTAAATTTTTCTGATATGTACCACAAAGTTTTAAAAAAAATCTTTAAATGCAGGTGTAAGAAAGATATTTTTTAAAATTTTAACAAGTAGAAACATTTCTTATTATAGTTCGAGTTAATAAGATGTAAAATCTATGCAGTTCGTAGCGAGGTTGCCAGTTTGTTTTCTTGCATATTCCTAAATTCCTATTTTATACCAGAAATTTCTAATAGTAGTAGCAATTTTTCGTCATTTAGTGGCAGCAGTTTTACGATTATATAAGGTAAATATTCTTGTTTCGGAATTTCCCGTATGGATTTTTTAAATAAAATAGAGATCTAATTGGCAACTCTAGTTTGAAACAGGATTGATAGTTTGGTCTCCAATTATGATCCGAGATTTCAATTTCGCAATGGGAATTTTGAAAGAAGAATTTTAGTTTTATAGGATCACTAAATGTCTCAGATCAAATAAAAGAAAAAATATTCTGTATTTCCGGTATAAACTCGAAATTTCTGTATAAAAATGGAGGTATATCTTGCAATCCTGGTTCTAAAGCAAATGCAAAAGATGAAGTCAACTGTGAACTATAAGAACCTTAGAACAATAGAGTTATAAATAAAGAGGAGACTATAGTGTAGAGTCTCTCAGTTATGAAGAAGAAACTGAAGAGTTTGTCACAAAATGGCAATTGATTTTTTTTTTTTTTTTGCATCGATCAACAGTTTCCAATTACAGATACAGCTACTTTCCACCACTAAAATTTGAATTGAGTTTCTTCTTATTTTAATGGCTTATTCATGCGAAAATTCTGTTTCAAATATATTAAAAATTTCCATTTGTTTTTATTGGTGGAAGTTAACCCGGTATTTTGTTCTTTTTCACTGGCTCTGACAGGAGGTTGCTATAGTTGCAACAATATGGCGAAACCGCAAAGCTGACTACTACCGAAATAAATTCCACCCATGAAATTAAATATTTGTTTTGGCAATACACTCTTAAAAATCTTGTTCTAGTTTGAACCAAAAAAGTTTGTTTTTTTCTGCTCAATAGCTGCCACCATAAGATGGTGAAATCTCGTACCAACATTTGGAGCTTCCTAGTTCAACCTCGTTCCAAGTATTGGAACTATGCTTCAATGAGAGCTCCAAATTTTGGTTCAAGATTTCATCATCTTACGGTGGCAGATATTGAGCACTAAAAACAAACTTTTTTGGTTCAGACTAGAACAAGATTTTCAACAGTGTAATTATGACTAAAATTCTTCTTACATAGGGATCTTAAATAGAACAAATCTTCTACATGAATTTACCGATCGAAGTTTGTTCCGGTGGTATACAACCGGAGCAAACTTCGATCGGCTCATTATAATGAGCCACAGCGAAATCGGTTATTGTTGAATCTTTGCTATTTTTATTTACTGCTAATTTCTCTTTATTCATAATTCCATGATCCTACCTATGTGATTTTCTTGGTATAACTTTTAGCCATGTTATTGCAATGCCTGTTCCTTTTAATTCATAGTTCCTTGCTTCGGACAGCATGTGAATTACAATTCAATCAAAATCAGTTTTACGTAGTCAAAATATATTCTTTTGCGGCTATATTATAATATTTTTGGTCTTCTTATACAATATTTCTAAGCGTTAATTATTTCACATCATTTTGTCTGTGTTTTATTACTAGTGTAGTAAAAAAGCTTACTTCGTAATGTATTTCCGTGTGTAAATGTTGTTAAGAACTGTTGGAAATTATAACCTAGTATTATATCTTTTAATTATTTTATGACCATTCCGCAAGTTATACAGTTATATTTTAACTGCTTGTAGAATGGCAGAATATATTTTATTCCACCTAATTTTAATTAAGATTTTCACTAGAAAAATTTAATTAAGTTTTTCTTTTATAACTTTGGAAAGAAGATCAAAAAGGTGGGGGCTGAAAAAATTTCTTTTCCTTATTTTGAATTTTTTTTCACGTTTCCAGAGGGAATTCAGCATCACAGAAACTCGTTTCTTTACCCCTCAAAGGATTTAAGCTATTTTAATGCTATGACTACGATTATTTTTTAATGTTATGACTACACATAGATTCTGAAGTCGACACCATAAAACTGCGTTTCACAAACTAATATTTTATTTACCGGATATTCTACATCCTACTCTTAAAGGTGCCTCTCAAACTCTGACCAAACTGCAGACGGAGAGAAAAACACAAAACAATCACCTGCGTGCCCTCATGGCGCTGTTTTATAAAGCGGGACGAATACAGGTTCTATAAGAAGGTTATTTGTGAAACAACTCAGCAGGGTGGTGAGTGGTAAAGGAGAAATACATTAAAAAAGGGGGGATCAGTAATTTCTTATTCTTAAAGAAAATACGTCAAATAATATAAAGAGATTAGAGAAGTTTCTCATTAACAAAATACTGATATATAACATTTTCTGACTGAAACTTCACCTATCTTCTTTTTTTAATATTTCATCGTCTGATCAGGAGTATTTTTGTAAAACAATCCAGCTTTGTCAGCATTGAAGATATCCTTCTTTCCATAATCCTGGATTGCATGAACCCAGATTTCAACTTTCCATTTTTTCATATCCGATGAACAATCACTTATTATTTCATCAACAATCTCTCCTCAAGAAATATTTTACAATTTTTGAACAAATCCAGCCATTTTTTAGCGTACACAAAGCTGTTTTCTCCGAATCTTTCGGCAAAATAATTCACTTTGATTTGAATCATGGTCACAGGAAAATTTCTATCCCGCTGAATGATAAACCATTTTAACAAAACTTCTTCTACGTTTTCCCTTATAGCCCAACATCGTTTCTACGAAAAACGCTAATTTGTTTTGTGTATAACAAGAGTCGCACTGCGAGTGCGACTTAGTGTATTCCAAGTGTATGAAAATGTAGATTTTGACAAGAAAGATTCTTTGCACAGTGCCGATTGATTGCCTCCGTTTTCAGTGCGTTTAATTATTTTAATTTTATCCTCAATCGAAAACGGTTTCTTTTTACAGAATTCGCCTTTTTCACAAAAATTTTTTGCTGCTCTTGAAAAAAATGCCTTTTTATTGCAAATCAATCATAAGAAAAATAAAAATAATATACTATTCTGAACAATTCTTTCTGCATCTGAACAATTCTTTTGAACGAATTTGGCATAGAGAGAAGGACTACCAGAGATACAACTTATCTTTTTTAGCATATTACATGTGCTATTGGCTGATTTACAATATATATAGCGTTTTAGATATACTAATTGAACTTATTCTGTTAAACTATGTGCTAGTATGACATAAGTGCATAAGTAACTAATTAAGATTACTCTAATCTGATGATATCTGTTTACTTATTTATTATGTATTACATTCCACGTACTTCAGGTTTAATGAAATGTTTTTTCTTATCTTGAATTTGATAAAAGGTATTACATTTAGATTTTCTTGTATGAATAAGTCCTATTGTATCAACGAATTTCAGTTTAACTTCCTATTCAAGAACGTAGATCACATATAACGAAAACAGAGAAATTCCCTATCTGGTAAGTAGAAAATTCTGCGGAAAGGCGATAGTTTAGTATAACAGACGAGACCCTGTGAGGACGAGAGGTCTCATAGGCTGTTTTTTGGCGTGGTATCCTTGAGAGAAAAAAAGAATGTTCTAGGTTAGACAAGTGACCGTGTAAGATTAGTGTTTCCTAGGTGGAGCTTTCGAAAATAGAGTAAAGAGAGTTGTTGGAAAGAGTTGAGTCTCTTGCGGGGATAGCCGGCATAAAGGGGAGATCATAGGTGATCCTCTGATACAAATCCATAAGATAACATAATGCGAAAGAGAAAGTATTTTAATAAGTTGATCCAGTGAGCAGAAAGTACTTGCTTCATGTGACTTATTATGAGATCGGATCGTGTATATATGAGCTCTTAAATGCAAATAATGTTTTGTTTATATGTAAAAAAATTAAGTAAATTTTTCTTGATTTTTAATCGAATAAGTTTAGCATTTTTGATAATCCTTCTCACATTGAGCACGATATCACATATTTATATCGGTGGTAGTGGCATATCAAATAAAATAATATTTTTTTAGCTTATATGAGTGGCGATCGAGGTTCCGGGAAAACTCATCAGCATGTGCGCTAAGGATGAGTGCAACATAGCGGATGCGGATTATGGGCATGTCCATGGGCCCAGTGTATTGGGGCAATTATTTCGAGTATGTTTTTCGTTATATTAGTTTCTTTTTAACTTTTTTTTCCTATCACACACTCAGCGGGCACGTCAGACCATGACTATACTTTTATTGTAAACATTTATTTCACTCTTTAAATTTAGCTTTTCTAAACATATAATGTGCGATAAAATGCAAAAAATACAAGAAAGCTCTAATATCTAATGAATTCTATTGTAATAATATATTTTCTTTTCTCATAACTTATTTTCATATCAAAAGAAAGAAAACAAAAGGATTAATACTCACAAGAACTGTATACGTTGAATTTCAGTTAATGACATATTCCTTAAACCTTAGTAAGTCTATTTAGATAGCAACTGCGAACATTATTGATGTAAAAGAAATTTTCTGTGAAAAAGCTGCAAAAAATTGGATACAAAAGGGTTAAAAATAAAACGACAAAAGTATTAGAAAATAAAACAATTTGTGTTAAAGTAAAAACGAACAATAAAAATCTCATGAAAAGTGATAAAGGGAAAAAAATGTGTAAATATTTTGATAAAGTTTCTACTCATCAATATAATTGATTACTGAAGAATTTCCTTTAAATTACCATCATGAAAAATAGATTTTTCATTATATGGGAAATAAGGATTGTAAAAAAAATTGTAATCGATGGTAGTTTACCTCCTACATTCTATCATTCCATTGTTTATAAAATTGCTCTTTGATGTTTGGTTGTATTTCTTAGAGTAATAATGGAAAATCAATAAATGCCTTTCATGCCATTCTTTCATTTAAATTAATGACTGTCATTTATATTTTTGCATAAAATTGAAAATGAGGGTTGAAAAAATATACGAGTGTATAAATGTCTGTCATTAGCTACGGGCTTTGGTTTTCCGTCAACAATGAAATATTTTTTGATCACTTTTACATTTAAATGTAATTTCTATTGCTAACATGTATTATTTATATTATGTGTATACATTTTCTTCTAGTTATATCATATACACGGTGATTCCAAATTTTTTTTACAATAAAAGAGGGGTGATAGTACACATCAAGACAAACAATATTAAATAGAAGACCAAGGGTCCAAAACGTTTTCCAAAGGAGATAGCCGCCATTAAAGTTTAGGGACCAAAATTTCAAATAAATATAAAAAACGGAAAAATCGGTCGATTGATTTGCGGTTTTCACTAAAATTATTCTTTATGTCGGCATTTTCTTGAAATTAAATTATAGAGATAAATTTCAAAAAATGCCGATAGAGGGCGCTTTTGACTTTGGAGTAACGAAAAACTATTTTTTGCCGGTATTTTTTGCATCTCATTAAATGTTTTCGTAAGTTTAGACTCAAACTTAAATTTTGAATTCAAAATCTGAAATTGGGAGTGGTTAAGTAGTACAAACTGAACTGTGTTCAGAGGGTTCAAATTTCAAATGATTATAAAAAACGGAAAAATTGGTTCATTGATTTGTGGTTTTCACTAAAACTATTCTTTATGTCGGTATTTTCTTAAAAATAAATTATAAAGATAATTTTCAAAAAATGCCGATAGAGGGCGCTTTAGACTTTGTAGTAACGAACAACTGTTTTTGGCGTTTTTTTTTTTTTTTTTTTTTTTTTTTTTTTTTTGCATCTTATTAAATGCTTTCGGAAGCTTAGACTTAAACTTAAATTTTGAGCTCAAAATCTGAATAGTTGGGAGTAGTTGAGTAGACAAACTGAACTGTGTTCAGAGGGTTCAAATTTCAAATGATTATGAAAAACGGAAAAATTGGTCGATTCGTTTGCGGTTTTTGCTAAAACTAATTTTTAAATGAGCATTTTCTTCAAAATAAATTTTAAAGATAAATTTCACAAAATACCGATAGAGGGCGCCTTAGACTTTGGAGTAGCGTACAACTATTTTTAACTGTTACTTTTTTAATCTCATTAAATGCTTTCAAATGCATAAAGTTAAATTTTAGCCTCAAATTCTGAACCGTTGGGAGTGTTTAAGTAGCGAAAAATTGAATTGTGTTCGAGGAGGAGGGAGTGTTAAATTTCAACTCCTGAAGACACTCAATTTGCGCTACTTTACTACTCCTAGTTATTCAGATTTTGAGCTCAAAATTTAAGTTTAAATCTAAGCTTCCGAAAACATTTAATAAATTTTTGCAAGCATTTAATTAAAACAAAAAAAATGGTTAAAATTAATTGTTGGTTACTTTGAAGTTTAAGGCGCCTCTAGCGGAATTTTTTAAAATTTATCTTTCAAATATTTTTTCAAGAAGATACTGACTTAAAGAATAGTTTTATTTTAAACCGCAAACGAATCGACAATTTTATTCCATTTTCTATAAATATTTTAAATTTGAACACCCCCCCCCCCTCTTAAACATAGTTCAGTTTGTGCTACTTAACTACTCCCTACTATTCAGATTTTGAGCTCAAAACTTAAGTTTAAGTCTAAGCTTCCTAAAACATTTAATGATATGCAAAAAATAACGGCAAAAAATAGTTGTTCGTTACTCCAAAGTCTAAAGCGCCCTCTATCGACATTTTTGAAATTTATCTTTATAATTTATTTTTAAGAAAATATCGACATAAGGAATAGTTTTAGTGAAAACCGCAAATCAAAGAACCAATTTTTCCGTTTTTTATAATCATTTGAATTTTGAACCTTCTGAACATAGTTCATTTTGTGCTACTTAACCACTCCCACTTTCAGATTTTGAGTTCAAAATTTAAGTTTGAGTCTAAGCTTACGAAAACATTTAATGAGATACAAAAAATACCGGCAAAAAATAGTTGTTCGTTACTCCAAAGTCTAAAGCGCCCTCTATCGGCATTTTTTGAAATTTATCTTTACAATTTAATTTCAAGAAAATGCCGACATAAAGAATAATTTTAGTGAAAACCGCAAAGCAATCGACCGATTTTTCCGTTTTTTATGTTTATTTGAAATTTTAGTCCCTAAACTTTAATGGTGGCTATCTCCTTTGGAAAACGTTTTGGACCCTTGGTCTCCTATTTAACCCTTTCGTAGTTATAAGCGCGTATACGCGCCCAGAATACCACTTAATTTGAATTGCGAAATGCCATACTGACACCGGAATTTTTAAATGAAAATTTTAATTTTACAAAGAACGTAAAAAAAACATGTACATATTATGAAATAAATTTGTTTTTAAATTCCGGTGTCATTCAATCATTTCAGTATTTTATGAATAGAAGTGCTTTAACCGTCAAAGGGTTAATATTGTTTGTCTTGATGTGTACTATCACCCCTCTTTTATTGTAAAAAAAATTTGGAATCACCCTGTATATTAAAACAGTAAGGAATTTTTTTTCAGCACAGCTAAAACTGGTCTCTCTGCATGCGCGAGCAAGTCTTCCGGGATGTCCAGATGATTCATTGACGAGAACGATTCACCGTAGAGAAAGAGAAACACAATCATATCATCGCACGGAGTATCAACTTTTACTCCATGTATCATCGTCAGAGCGCATGTGCAGGACGCTGTGCTTCAATAAGAGTTCAATATGTGCAGACGACATTGGGTGCCTGAATACAGATACAGATAAATACTCCCATGCTGTACTGATTGATTCGCAACTTGCAACATGACGGCAACCATGAATTTCTTTCTTCTCACGCTTTTATATTTTGAAATAGTAAGTTATTTGTT
Source organism: Maratus speculifer (assembly GCA_964019185.1). Classification (NCBI taxonomy): domain Eukaryota; kingdom Metazoa; phylum Arthropoda; class Arachnida; order Araneae; family Salticidae; genus Maratus; species Maratus speculifer. Next base: position 253,387,846 of record OZ025290.1, read on the forward strand.
ATTTATCATTATTTATTTTATTTTGCTGTGTCCATTTCGATCTTTATTATTTTGCATAGAACTATCTATTAATTTGATATTTTTCATAGCGAGTGCTAAGCTGAGCCTAAGCCTGTCGACTCCCCCTGCACCCTTCTGCAACATTCATTTACGCACATTACGCAGGCGATCAGCAGTTTTTCTGCAAGCCAATGTAACATGCTATAAACACAAGATCCAATCCGCCTGACTAAGCGGAACTTGATTCCAATAACACTCGAAACACGCACAATCAACTATTCAAAGTGCGAGATCAATTGCACAAGTACGAAGACTGACCCACAGCCCTCCCTCTCTTTTTGCAATTCAACAGATACCTATCTTACGTTCTAAAAATAGATAGTCACGTGGTCAGCAAGCTCCGAGTCGGGGCACGTGATTAGCAGACTGAAAAATTGGACGCGGTCTACGCAGGCGTGACGTCATTCTGGACGTTTCAAAGGTCAACTCTGATAAAATCTGGACGTTTCAAAGGTCATCTGGACGTCGGACGTCTTCCAACTAAGGTAATACACTATCTACCAAAAAGTATTTGTACACTTTCAGTTTTTGACATTTTGTCAAATATTTAAAAATATACTGGTCGGATTCTTCTGGAACTTCAGAAATATAAAGATTATGTTTCATTTTATATTTATTTACATTCATTTGTTCAGCGGGTAATTAGGGGGCCGGCAAAAAAACAAAGAATAATAGAAATATTTGGGATCGCCCTGTACATGAAAATGCACGAAACGACTTATCGCTTTAGAATACAAATATATGAATACAGTAGAATATGTACACTAATTTTTGTGAGAATAGCATGTATATTTATGGCGATAGAGCGATTTTTTTGAAAAATTCAAAAAATTCTGGTATGTTTTTTGTTTATATCATAGAGGGTTTTTCACCAAATTTAACGCAAATTTCAGAAAAATTGGCAAAATCTATTAAAAAATATATAGCGCAATTGGAATATAAATATATTTAATGCTTTTTGAAATATGAGTAGTTTTATGAAATAATTTTTATGTGCGCATGCGCGAACCATAAAAACAATTCTTTTACATCATTTAATAGTCAATTCTATGGAGTAACTTATAAAAAAAAAATCCAATCAAATATCGTGAAAATTCAAAAAGATATCATTATTATAAGTAAGCTGTTTTTACATTGCTCTCTAAAAACGGCTGAATGATAAGGGATTCTCCACAAATTGACATTTTTTATTAACTGACTTTTAGGAAAAAATTAGTACTATTTAATGAATACAATATTGCTGCTAATAAGTATCTTGACACATGTGATAGAAAAGGAAAAGGGCTTTTATTCTTTTCCATCACAGATGTCAAGATACTTATTAACAGAAATATTGTATTAGATATTGTATACATTAAATACTAATTTTTTCCTAAAAGTCAGTCAATAAAAAATGTCAATTTGTGGAGAATCCCTTATCATTCAGCCGTTTTTAGAGAGCAATGTAAAAACAGCTTACTTATAATAATGATATCTTTTTGAATTTTTACGATATTTCATTGGATTTTTTTATAAGTTACTCCATAGAATTGACTATTAAATGATGTAAAAGAATTGTTTTTATCGTTCGCGCATGCGCAGATAAAAATTATTTCATAAAACTACTCATATTTCATAAAATATTTAATATATTTATATTCCAATTGCACTACATTTTTTCTACTGCATTTTTCCAATTTTTCTGAAATTTGCGTTAAATTTGGTCAAAAACCCAGCATGATATAAACAAAAAACATACCAGAATTTTTTGAATTTTTCAAAAAAATCGCTCTATCGCCATAAATATACATGCTATTCTCACAAAAATTAGTGTACATATTCTACTGTATTCATATATTTGTATTCTAAAGCGATAAGTCGTTTCGTGCATTTTCATGTACAGGGCGATCCCAAATATTTCTATTATTCTTTGTTTTTTTGCCGGCCCCCTAATTACCCGCTTAACAAATGAATGTAAATAAATATAAAGTGAAACATAATCTTTATATTTCTGATGTTCCAGAAGAATCCGACCAGTATATTTTTAAATATTTGACAAAATGTCAAAAACTGAAAGTGTACAAATACTTTTTGGTAGATAGTGTACTATGCTTAGTTGGAAGAGAGGTCCAAGCCCCTATCAGATTTTCTATACGTCCAAGATGGCGGACCTGATGAGGTGCGACCGTGTCTCAGATATGAAATCCAAGATGGCGGCCATTTTACATGGGTCGACCCTGCACCCTTCTGCGTAAATGAATGTTGCAGAATTTTCTTTCTACTGATACTTTTTTTTTTTTTTACATGATCGATCATGAAAATCTCATTATACGCCGATGACCGACCAGAGTATATGTATTGTGCATGCGTTTTTTTCTTAATTAGTGGAGGTTTTTTTAATACTTTTTGTTGTTTTCTTGCGATCTTTTGATGTAATTTGCCATTTTATCAAAATCTTTCAACGAAATTTTCTGAAATTTGGCAAACTTTTGACGAAACCTGCTTTTTTTCCGTGATACCTGGACAAATATTACATTTTCCTGTGAACTTTTAATGACATTCATTGTTGTCTTTTGTGATCTTTTGTTGAAATGTGCATTTTTTTTGCGATTCTTTGACAAAATTTGAGGGTTTTTCACTACCCTTTGACAAAAATCCCAAGATATATGGCGAAATTGGTGATTTTTCTTCGCACAATTGTCAAAATTATTTTTTTGAGACCATTTGTCAAACTTTACTATATCAATTTATAGTTTATATCATGTATTTCCCGAGTTATATGGCGAAATTGTTGATTTTTTTCGTACAATTGACAAAATTGATTTTTTTTTCTTCTTTATTTAGGCCATTTGTCAAAATGTACGATTACTTTAGTTAGTTTGGAAATGATTGCCTAAATTTTTCGTAAAATTCAAAACAGAATCGTCCTTGTTATATAGTTTTTATCATGATCATGTTTATATCATGTTTATGTCAATTTATAGTTTATATCACGTTTTTCCTGCGATATATAGCGAAATTGGTGATTTTTCTTCGCACAATTGACAATTTATTTTTCGAGACCATTTGTCAAATTTTATGAATTTTTAAATTTATGATAGATTTTTCTTTTTATGTTTAGAAATGATTGCCTGAATTTTTCGGAAAATTCAAAACAGAATCGTCCTTGATTTATAGTTTTTTACCATTTTTATATCATATTTCATGATCATATTATGTTTATATCAATTTATAGTTTATATCATGTTTTTCCAGAGAATATGGCAAAATTGGTGACTTTTCTTCGTACAATTGACAAAATTGATTTTTTTTCTTTTTTTTTATAGACCATTTGTCAAAATTTACGATTACTTTAGTTAGATTACATAGTTTAAAAATGATTGCCTAAATTTTTCCGAAAATTCAAAACAGAATCTTCCTTGATTTATAGTTTTTATCAGGTTTATATCATGATCATGTTCATATCAATTTATAGTTTATATCATGTTTTTCCCGAGAAATATGTGCGAAATTGGTTCTTTTTCTTTGCACAATTGACAAAATTGTTTTTTTTTCCCTTTTTGATATTTATCATAATTTACTATTACTTCAAAATTTTCAGATTTATGACGGTTTTTTCAAACTTTAGAAATGATTGCCTAAATTTTTCGGAAAATTCAAAACAGAATCGTCCTTGATTTATAATTTAACATGAATCGGAGCTTCGTCAATCGTATGTGATCCGGATAATATTATAATGGAACATGGTAAATGGTTTTTAGCATTTTTTAAAAACTTTAACGGTTGAAAAATAGTCTGCAGACGTTCTCAACTCAAATTCTGTAACATTCATTTATTGCAGGGGGAAAAGGTGTAACATTTCGCAAAAATATGCTAGATCCATAACTAAATTAGCTTAGGACTCGCTATGAAAAATAGTAAAATAATGGATAGTTCTATGCAAAATAATAGCGATCGAAATGGACACAGCAAAATAAAATAAATAATGATAAATAACAAATAACTTACTATTTCAAAATGGAAAAGCGTAAGAAGAAATTCTACGAGTGCATCTGTGAATGTAATTTGCCTGGATATAAAATGCAGGGTTTTTTTCATTTATTGAAACTTTTAATAAAAATAAATCTTAAAAAAATTCTTTCATAGCTGGAAAAAAATACGTTTTTTTCTTTGGTGCTTTCATATTGTTGCTGTCAAGTTGCGAGATATTTTTCCCGAGATATATAGCGAAATAGGAAATTTTTCTACGCAGAATTGACAAAATTGAGTTTTTATTTATTTATTTTATTTTATTTTATTTTATTTTAGAACATTTGTCAAATTTTACGAATTTTTAGATTTTTGATGGATTTTGCTTTTTATGTTTTAGAAATGATTGCCTGAATTTTTCAGAGAATTCAAAACAGAATCGTCCTTGATTTATAGTTTTTACCATGTTTATATCATATATCATGATCATATTATCATATTTATATAAATTTATAATTTCTATAATGTTTTTCCAGAGATATATGGCAAAATTGGTGATTTTTCTTTGTACAATTGACAAAATTGATTTTTCTTTTTTTTTTTTTTTTTATAAATCTGTTTAGAAATGATTGCCTGAATTTTTCAAAAAATTCAAAACAGAATCGTCCTTGATTTATAGTTTTTATCATGTTTATATCATATTTAATGATCATGTTATCATGATTATATTATCATGTTTACATCAATTTATAGTTTATATCATGTTTTCTGAAATATATGGCAAAACTGGTGATTTTTTTTTTAGGCTATTTATCAAAATTTACGATTACTTTAGTTAGATTACTTAGTTTAGAAATGATTTCCTAAATTTTTTGGAAAATTCAAAACAGAATCATCCTTGATTTATAGTTTTTGTGATGTTTTTCCCGAGATACATGTGCGAAATTGATCCTTTTTCTTCGCACAATTCACAAAATTGTTTTGTTTTTCTTTTTGATATTTGTCAAAATTTACTATTACTTCGGAATTTTCAGATTTATGACGGTTTTTTCTAAGTTTAGAAATGATTGCCTAAATTTATCGGAAAATTCAAAAGAGATTCAAAAAATTCAAAAGAGAAAATTCAAAAGAGAAGTCTTTGATTTATAATTTAACGTGAATCGGAGCTTCGTCAATCGTATGTTATCCGGATAATATTACAATGGAACATGATAAATGATTGCCTAAATTTTTCGGAAAATTCAAAAGAGAATCGTCTTTGATTTATAATTTAACGTGAATCGGAGCTTCGTCAATCGTATGTTATCCGGATAATATTACAATGGAACATGATAAATGATTTCTAGCATTTTTTAAAAACTTTAACGGGTGAAAAATAGTCTGCAGACGTTCTCAAGTGACTGTGACGAGCATTGCACCAGTGCGCCGATTCTGTACCCGGTATCATGTGATACTGGTGTTTTGTCGGTAAATGGAAAAGTGTCAGATGAGAGAAATTCTATGAGTGCATTTGTGAATGTAATTTGCCTGGATATAAAATGCAGGGTTTTTTTTCATTTATTGAAATTTTTAATAAAAATTAATTTTTAAAAAATTCTTTTATAGCTGAAAAAATATATATTTTTCTCTTTGTTGCTTTTATATTGTTGCCGTCAAATTTTGACGGGTTCCATCTAGTTTGTGTATTAAATGAAGTAGTATGCTATGAAATGTTGCAAAATAATTGCGTTTTTTTTTTTAATTGTTAAAATGATTAATAGTATATATACAAGAGAATTTCTACTGTTATTGTTTTTTTACTTATTCGATTTTTCAAACGCGGTATAATTATTGGGAATGAGATTTCAGCGTTTTGGCGCACCGGTATTTTGTTAGAGAAAATATAATTTTATTTAATCGGAAAATTTTAAAAAGAATTCTAATCGATGGTTGTTTATCTCTTACAATTTTATCATTGCATTGTTTATAAAATTATTCTTTGATTTCTGGTTGTATTTCTTAGAGTATAATAATGCAAAATCAATAAATGCCTTTCATGCCATTCTTTCATTTAAATTAATGATTGTCATTTATATTTCTGATAAAATTGCAATGAGGGTTGAAAAAAATACACGAGTGTATAAATGTTAGTCATTAGTTGTAGGCTTTGTTTTTCTTGAACAATCAAATATTTTTTTATCACTTTTTCATTTAAATGGAATTTCTATTGCTAACATGTATTATTTATAATACTTGAATATACATTTTCTACTAAATGTATTTAATATAATAAACAAAGTATCATATTATTAAATATTAAAATTGCATAATTTAGTGAAAGACATTGAGCGATCACATAAAGTAAACGTTCTTCTTCCGAAATTTCCGATGTGAATTTGAAATATCGGTTTAAAATTGGGAGCCAAATTAGTAATCCGGCACCCAAATTGTTACTCAGTTTATCATATGCAAAACCAAAAGTAGTCATTTAATTCAGAAATATGAATTCTTTCAATTTATGCTTAAAAAAGAAAAAAGAGTTGAAAGAAAAGAAGAAAAAAAAATAGATGAATAGCACTCAAAAGAATTCAATCGAAAAGTTGAATTTCAGATAATGTGATATTTTTTTAAACTACTGTAGATCTGTTTAGTTAGCTATTGTGAAAATTATTAATGTAAAAATAATTTTCTGTGACAAAAAGGAAAAAAAAATCCGACACAAAAGGATTAAAAATAAAAAGAAACTAGACATTAAAAAGTAAAACAATTTGTATTAAAATAAATCGAGCAGTAACAATTAAACGAAATGTGATAACAGGAAAAAAATATGTAAATATTTGGAATAAGTTTCTACTTGTCAATATAAATGATTACTGAAGAATTTCCTTTAAATTACCGTCATGGAAAATAGATTTTTCGTTACATTGGAAATAAGGATTGTAAAAAGAATTCTAATCGATGCTTGTTTATCTCCCACATTCTATCATTCCATTGTTTATAAAATTGCTCTTTGTTGTTTGGTTGTATTTCTTAGAGTACAAATAATGCAAAATCAATAAATGCCTTACATGCCATTCTTTCATTTAAATTAATGACTGTCATTTATATTTTTTGCATAAAATTGAAATGAGGGTTGGAAAAATACTACGCGAGTGTATAAATGTCAGTCATTAGTTGTGGGTTTTGTTTTCCTTGAAAAATCAAATATTTCTTTTATCACTTTTACATCTAAATGGAATTTCTATTGCTAACATGTATTATTTATATTATATGTATATATTTTGTGCTAATTATATTTATGCATTAAAGGAAATAATACATAATTAGATGTTAAAGAATAACTGCGTATTTTTTTATAACTAAGCTTATTAATAGTACATCTACAGATCAATTTCAACTATTTTTGTTTTTTTATTTTTTTAGAAATTTCAAACGCAAAGTAATTATATTTGCAAAATGCTGAAATTACGGATTATCACTAGAATTTATTAATGAATCTCTTACTAAAGAAAAATTTACCTTTCTTTACAAAGGCTGTAAAAGGAAAATTTTATTAAAAAATCTGGTTAGTAGATTCGAATTAGATTTGTCACGATTGTGACTAGCAACCTACAATGCGTTATAGAATTTTTTCTTTCCAAAAAAAGAAAAAAAAAGGGGGAAAGAAACCCAAAAAGGGTTGCTAGTCTGGCTTCCAATTTTATCCGGAAATGCCGAGATCGAATTAGCAATAAAGAATGGAATTTTATTTAATGGTATTATTTAGTGAGAGGGGACATTTAGCACATGTGTGAAGGGGACATAGTGAGAGGGCTGAATGAGGAAATGAGGAAATTTGAAATGAGGGCTGAAAAAATATTACACGAGAGTATAAATGTCTGTCATTAGCTATGGGCATTTGTTTTCCGTGTACAATAAAATATTTTTGATCACTTTAACATTTAAATGGAATTTCTATTGCTAACATGTATTATTTATATTATGTGTATACATTTTCTGCTAGTTATATTTGTGTACTAAATGAAATAGTATACAAAAGAATGGTGCAACATAATTGCCTTTTTTGGTAGTAAGTAAGACGACATGAAGTAACGATTTTTCTTTCGAAATTTCCGGTTTGAATTTTAACAGTCGGTTTAATCCCTTAATGGTCGCGATAAATTACGATTTAAAAATTCAAATTCATTATTCCCACCAGTTTTTTGAAAAAATATTCATTTATTTAATGACAAGTAAAATGGTACCAGAATAAAATCAATTGCACTCTTTTTTTAAACTGGTGGGAATCAAACAATTCTGAATAAAAACCGTGAAACTTGCAGCCCGTGAATGTCTCGGGCGCAACGATTAAGTGCTTAAAATTTCAAGCCAAACTGACAATCAATCATTACTCAAATTAACACAGGCAAAACCTAAAATAGTCATTTAATTCAGAAATATGAATTCTTTCAATTTATGCTCTAAAAAAAGAAAGAAAGAAATAGCATTCCCAAGAACTATATATGTTGAATTTCAGATAATGTCATATTCGTTAAATCTCGGATAGCTACCGTGAACATTTTTAACGTAAAATTAATTTTCTGTAAGAAAAAATGGAGGGGGGATCGAATACAAAAGAGTTAAAAGTAAAACGACACAAGATATTAATAAAAAAGAATATTGCCCAGTTAAACTGATGGCATCGACCTCACAGGCTACGCATTCTAATTGTATATTACAGCCTTATATTTTCAAGGGTTAATTCCTTTGGAAAAACAAATTAAGGGGGGGGGATCAGCTCTTTCCATTTTTCATTTTTATACTTAATCACTGAACCCCTTAAACTAATCAAGGATATGATTTATCATATAAAAAACCTGAATGAATAATACTAATCACGGAGGCGCCTCATCTAAATTTTGATCAAAAACTAATAATTTTACATAAAAAAACCATTTATATCAATTAAGGGAAGGGGCATGAGCTCCAGTTCCCCCTGTTTTTTCTTATCCAATGAACACCTAATACTAATCACGAAAGTGCCTCATCAGAATGATCTTACATCTAAATTTTGAACGAAAACTGATAATTCTGCATAAAAAAACCATTTATATAAGCTAAGGGGAGGGGCATTAGCCCCCGTACCCCCTGTTATACATATCGAATGAACTCCAAAAACTAATCAGGGAAGCGCCTTATCAAAATATACATACATACAAAATTTCAAGTGAATCGGATATTTTTATCATGAGTTTTCGCGTTACGCACATACGCACATACAGAACGGACCAGGCTTTGATAGCCTGTGAGCTAAAAAGTATAACAATTTATATTAAAATAAAAAGAACAATAACAATTTTACGAAATGTGATAACGAGAAAGAAATGTATAAGAATTCTGATTAAGTTTCTACTCGTCAATATAATTGATTACTGAAGAATTTCCTTTAAATTACCATTGTGGAAAATATATTTTCCGTTACATTGGAAACAAGGATTATTAAAAGTATTATAATTGATGGTTGTTTATCGCTTACATTCTATCATTCCATTGTTTATAAAATTGCTCTTTGATGTTTGGTTGTATTTCTTAGAGTAGAATAATGCAAAATCAATAAATACCTTTCATGCCATTCTTTCATTTAAATTAATGACTGTCATTTATATTTTTGCATAAAATTGAAATGAGGGCTGAAAAAATATTACACGAGTGTATAAATGTCTGTCATTAGCTATGGGCTTTTGTTTTCCGTGTACAATGAAATATTTTTGATCACTTTAACATTTAAATGGAATTTCTATTGCTAACATGTATTATTTATATTATGTGTATATATTTTCTGCTAGTTATATTTGTATATTAAATGAAATAGTATGCAAAGGAATGTTGTATCATAATTGCCTTTTTTTGTGTATTACTAAGATGATTAATAGTATATACACAGGAGAATTTCTATTGTTTTTATCTTTTACTTTTTCCATGTTTCAAATGTGGCATAATTATATTCGCAAAATTCTAAAATAATTGATTAATAGCAGAATTCACAAAAGAAATTCTTACTAAGTAAAACTCCCCCCCCCCCCTTTATTTTTCGCATTGATTGTAAAAGGGAAATTTTATTGAAATTTCTAATTTGGTAGTTTCAAATTAAAATTAGAGTTTTCACGATTATGACCAACGACCTGTAAAGCATTATAGACTGTTTTATCTCCAAAATACAAGATAAGATGGAATAGAAACTACAACAAGGGTTGCTAGTCTGGCTTTCACTTTTATTTGGTAATGCCGAGCTCATACCAGCAATAAATAATGACATTTTATTTAACGGTATTATTTAGTAAGATGCATTTAGAAATTACATGAAGTAACGGTTTTTCTTTCGAAATTTCCAATTTGAATTTGAATAATCGGTTTAAAATTGCAGGCCAAATTGGCAATCCTGCACCCCAATCATTACTCAAATTATTACAAGCAAAACAGAAAATAGTCATTTAATTCAAAAATATTATTTCTTTGAATTTGTGCTCTAAACAAGAAAGTAAGAAAAAATAATAAGAACAGCACTCACAAGAACTATATATATTGAATTTCAGATAGTGTCATATTCGTAAAACCTCAGATGGCTACTGTGAACATTTTTAATTAAACGTAATTTTCGGAAAGAAAAAAGAAAGGGGGGACCGAACACAACAGGGTATTAAAAAAACGACACAAGTTACTAAAAAATAAATCAATTTATATTAAAATAAAAAGAACAATAACAATTTAACTAAATATGATAACGGTATAAAAAATGTATAACTATTTTGATAAAGTTTCTACTCATCAATATAATTAATTTCTGAAGAATTTCCTTTAAATTACTATCATGATGGAAAGTAGATTTTTCGTTACATTGGAAACAAGGATTGTAAAACAAAATTCTAATCGATGGTTGTTTATCTCTTACATTCTATCATTGCATTGTTTATAAAATTGCTCTTTGATGCTCGGTTGTATTTCTTTGAGTATAAATAATGCAAAATCAATAAATGCCTTGAATGCCATTCTTTCATTTAAATTAATGACTGCCATTTATATTTCTGCATAAATTTGGAATGAGGGTTGAAAAAAGTATGTCAGTCATTAGTTGTGGGCTTTTGTTTTCCTTGTACAATCAAACTTTTCCTGATAACTTTTACATTTAAATGGAATTTCTATTGCTAACATATATTATATGTATATATTTTCTGTTAAATATATAGAATGTATTAACCAGAGATAAGATTTTCGCATTTCTGCAGATTAGTGGTTTTTTTTTTTTTTTTTTTTTTTGAAAAAATGCTATTCTGTTACATCACAAAAACGTTTCGACTTTTTTTCTGTTAAAATACTGGTATGCAAAAACGCGGAAATCTCATCCCTATATTTACACTAGATTGACAGTGAGGGCCCAATTTGGCCGCTAGTAAATAAATTTATTCCGGTTCGAACCCTAAATTTCTTTCTAAACTAAGTTTAAAACCTACACAGGTAAGAATGGTTAATTAAATAAAAATTCTGATGTTATATATTTTTTAAGTAAAACTCCCCGTTTTTCTAGTGTTAAAGCTGCTGACCATTCACTTTCCGAATTCCGCTACGTAATGTAATGTCTATGAGTGTCTGACGCATTCTTATACTTAAAATATATCCTGAATATTTTAATTAATATAATAATTAAACTATAATACTATAATATTATAATAATTATAATATTACAATAATTATAATAATTAAAATATTATAATAATTAAATGATAATTTTAATATTTTAATTTTCTTAATATTGCAATTAATATTTTTAACTTCTTCTTTCAGTGATCTCTTCTTAATGGACGCCACTTTTTACTTAGTTTTGAAAATGTTTCTAAAATCTATACTTAATTTAATATGCAGTGTTAAAATTTTACTTCTGGTTCGTTGTCTTAACACATAAAAACAAATAAAACTAAGGGAAAAAATAACCTCCTTTATAAAGAGAACATCGAAAGAAAAAGTTAAAAATATTAACTTCCTGGGGAGATATTTTAAATATATGAATGCCTCAAATGCCCTTAGACTTAACCACAGAGTAGTAACAGAGCCTCAACTCGGCTTGAAAAAAGCGTCCTCAGTGGATCACTTAAAAACTAAACCATCGCGTAGGCGATTTTTATCTTCGTGATTTCTGTTTAACTTTAACCTTATTCTGCTTGGCGCTTCTTGCTGAATGCTGATTTGATCATCTTTGCACATGTACTTATGCTATTTGATCTTAGATTTCCGCGCTTATATTGATTCGTAATTATTACTGTTATTATTCTTGAATTTTCAAGTTTAAATTATTAGATCATTATGTTACGAAGAGACACATGCATTGTTTGCAAGACGAATACGTCAAAGTTATTTCATAATTCTTTCATAAATTTCAAAACAAGAAGCAGCAAGCCGTCGCTGTATTTTTTTTTCCTAATCATTTGTCGCCAAGGAAGCGATGTTTCGCCGAATTAGCAACCTCTCTTATGTTATGATCGTAGTTTCAGAGTGGTCCGCTCGTGTCGCTACTGTCTATGCGTAATCCCATGTTAAACAAGTTGCCAATACAGTGTATGAAAGTTGATTCTCTGTTCCGTACTCTGTGGACTTAACATTACGGAGAAGCAGGCGGAAAGTGAGTGACCAGCAGTCTTCACCTTTTCCGGTGCAGAGCATTTATATTGCGAAAATATTGAAATGACTGATTAGACCGGAATTTGCGTACAAATTTATTTGAAAATAAGGTAAAGCTGCTTTCCATACTTGCTGTTGCCAGTCTCTCGATTTTTTAATACTATTATTTTTATACCGAAATACTTCAATTGCAAAATCACACAATTTCTGCAATTAAATAAATTATTCTTATACGAATTTACTGGTGCGTCAAATAATAGGAAGATTGGCATCTATCCATACGTGAGAAACGGAAAATATTTGTACCAGAATTCTGGTATCATTGTGGCATTTCGAAATTACATTGGTTGTTCCATGTACAGGAACACACAAAATATTAAATTTAATACTATGTTATTAAATGTTAAAAGACAATTGCGTAAATAAATAAATAAATATATATTTATATGTATATATATGTAAGATGATTAATAATATATCTACAGAGCAATTTCTTTTTTTTTTTTTTTTTTTCGTTTTAGAATTTCAAGCGCGGAGTAATTATGTTCGTAAAATTCTAAAATGGTTGATTAACACCAGAATTTACGAATGAATTTATAACATAAATGCTTGCCTTTTTTTTACAATCATTGTAAAAACGAAATTTTATTGAAATACCTAGTTGGTACTTTCGAATTAAAATTAGTATTTTCATGATTGTAACTACCAACCTGCAAAGCGTTATAGACTTTTTTCTCAAAAAAAAAAAAAAAAAAAAAAAAAGTAAGAAAAAGGAACCTTTAACAGGGTTTCTAGTTTGGATTCCATTTTATTCATTAATTTCGAACATACACCAGAAGAGCTGTCAAATCTCCGGATTTTTGAACATCAGTATTTTAATACATAAAATGTTCTTTTATTTAAATGGAACATTTGGCTGACTCAGAAACAACATTTTCTCTAATATAATAGTGATGTACAAGAAGCCGCACCAGCAGTAATGAATAGTATTTTATGATTTATTTCGTGAGATATACTTAGCCTCGCATGAAGTAAAAAAATTTCGTTCGAGTGTGAATTTGAAGTATTGGTTTAAATTTGATGCCCGAATTGGCAATTATGAACCCTAATTGCTACTCCGATTATCACTGACAATTCCAAAGTCATTCATTTCGGATATATGAATTCTTTCAATTTATACTAAAAAAAAAGGATAAAATAAATAAAAGGCATTTTTCCTAACGAAATGTATCATTCATCGACATTTTCATTACGAACGGTTAATTTTCACACCATGTATGGATTTTTCGAAATATTTTTTTAATTCTTGAGTACCAAAAGGGAAGTTATTCCGTACAGTACTATTGGAATATTGCAGGATTAAAATTTGCAACTGCAAATATTGAATTTAGTTTTAAGAATGTATTCTAATCTAAAGGACTCGTACGCCTTCTCTAATTTTCCAACCAAAAATTCCTCGACACCAGTATTTTCTTAAAGAAAATTCCTAAGATTAAATAAGGCGAAATTTTGAACGTTTAATGTAGATTTATTTTTATAGAAAGAAAATATTGATTTTACTCCTGGAAAATGCCCTAAAACGTATAAACCCTAGGTGAAGAAATTGGAAAAAATCAGTTTTTATTTTGCATATTCTTAAAATTTAGACCTTTAAGAATGTGACCTCGACAGAAAATTTTTAAATTCTAATAATTTACTATTAGTTATCGTTTTTGAAGTGGCGATGAAACTGAGCCTGTCACGCTGAATTAAATCGCAAAATGCACGATCGATTACACGATCATTTTTAGGTGCGTTCGAAGTTATCTAAAAATGTAGCATCTAGCTGTTCAGTTCTTCTGCATATAACAGAGCAAAACCTGTCAAACTGAATCGCTTTAATTCGCTTTAAAATATATAATTGTTGCATAATTTTATCGAGCCTTTTCAAATTTTACGATAACCTGGTGCATAGTTTAATTACAGGGACAATCAAAAGTATCCCGTTACATTACGGCCAATCAGGTAAAATACTATCAAGAGCATTGTTATACTCTTTCGAACATTATAAAATTGAAATGTATTTAAGAAGTATATGATGAAATATATTTTCTATATAATCTGTGGTGAAAAGAATATTTGTTACCAATTTACAGGACCACACAAAAGTATTCCATTAAATAAAGGTATAAGGGGAAAAATCGTTTGGGGCGCGTAATTTTATTACACTATTTCGCATTTTATGAAATTGATAAACATGGATGAGGTTTACTATAAGTTACTTGTTCTATGATAAAAATCAGATAATATTTACGGGGTTACAAAAAAAGATTTCGGTTACTATGCTGCATTTCATGTACTGTATATTATTACACCAAGACTTAAATATTTTAAAACTTCATCATAGTATGAACGCATCTCATTTGATATGCTTAACATGAAAAATCCAACTTGTTTTTTTTTTTTTTTTTTTTTTTTTTTCCAAGTAAATTTGTTTTATAGTTTAACCAAAAACATCTTTTATTACAGGAACTCATTGAAATTTCTATTCGCTGCAAATATAACGTTTTATTCAAGTCCGTTTAAAAATTTCGTGAAAAAATATTGTCGTCTAGTTGTAAAATAAATATGTTTTTATCTCACCTTTTTTGTGTGAGTTGGGTGTTTTAACGTAACAAAAACAAAAAATGATTCTTGTCGTTCAAGTTGTCTGAAAATTTTAACGGTTATATATGTTGCGGCCAATACCCGGAGCCTGGCCAATTCTATAACTGGCCGGCCAATACCCGAACTGGCCAAGCTTCCTGGCCAAAACCCGAAATACATGAAATGAATAGCGTATTTCGGGTTTTGGCCGGCCAATTCGCGAACTGGCCGGGAAGCCTTGGCCAACATCCAAACTATGATGCATAGGTACTAATTTTTTTGTAATTAAGATAATGTAACATTAAAATGTACAGTAAAAAAGATTCCCATTGATTCTATTGAAACGAAATATTTTTGTGTACCCAACTAAATTAACCAGAAATTGTACACAATTCCCTTTCAATGTCGAAATTAATTGATAAACCAAATACGATGACAATTACAAGTTAACCGGAAACTTTACTCGAGTTAGATCACGGACAGGCTGACGTCTAGACTATTTGAATTCATAGACACTTTCAACTATGTTACAAAGGATTAAGCCGAGTGCTTATATCTATTTCGGGAATTGGCCAGTCACATCTGGCCAGTTCGCGAATAGGCCAATTGCATCTGGCCAATACTAGAATTGGCCAGTCATTTTGTAACGTTGCTAGCCAATTCGGGAATTGGCCGGCCAGTTCTAGAATTGGCCAATTTCGGGTATTGGCTGCAACATATATATAACTCTATCAAGGCGTCTTTATAACTTCTTTTAAAACAAATATGCATATTTCGGCGAGAAATCATGATCCAAACCCAATCGAAAATGAGCCGAAACTAACCACATTTTAGGATTTCATTGATAAAAATTTCCCAGATCTTTTTTATTTTAAACTGCTTCTTCTGTTAAAACATTTCTAAAATTGTACAGCTGATGCTCTTAAAGGACCGTGTCAAAATAGAATTAACATTGAAAGAAAAAAAAGAGTTTTCGGGAAGGGCAAAGAAACCTGCAGTCTTGAACTATTTCGAAAAGGTTAGAATTCTTACTTATTAAAACCGATCAGAGCAAGGAGAGGTAGAAAGTTTTAGCTTTAAATATACGAGGCAAAACCCATCGAATTTCGACGAAAGAAAATATTTAAGGATCAACTGTTTCATTGATTTATAATAAACCTACAAAATTAGTTACAGTAAAAAATACACCTTACATTGGTATGTCTAGCTCTTAAACAAATGATATTTAACCTAAAGTTAACGAAATACTATTTCTATAAAACTCAGCTGTAGAAATTGTTAAAATTAAATTTTAATCATACATGTAAGTATTAAAAAATAATAAAGATCTGTTATTACGATAAAGTTATAAATTAAGGCTCTTATGACAGTATTCAAAATGAAGAAAAAAAAAAGCAAAATTATTTCCACTTTGACACGGTGATAGAATTTTTTCCCTGTGAAATCTAAACCCGATATCATTTTCACCATATAAAAGTTCACATATGCACCTTTCATATCTTGATTGACCTTTAAAAAAAATATGGTATTTTAATTTGATCATTTTAACTCAAAACTTGAAGTCTCTATGCTATTAACTGAAACAAATTCTAAACTATTTATATTCTCTTAAGTGTAAATGAAATTTTGCATATGAAATCAAAATGCATCGGGTTTTATAACAGAAGATAGACACAGCATGTATTTAAATTATAATTTTTTTTCACTTTTAATGAGAAAATGGCAACATAAAGATACAGCAATCATTTTTTTCCTTTTTTCCGTTTTCTTTTGATAGAAACGGAGTAATTCTGTTGCCACAATTAGAAAAAAGGTATTAAAAACTAAAAAAAAATTAATATTTCAAAAATAAATTAAGATACAGTTTTCAAATAAATTGCATTTAAAAGTCATTTTTCCCCTATACGATGGTGTAAAAATTGAAAGTATGCGATATTTAGAAGATTAAAAATTTGAAATAGTAAAAATTGCAAACCCGAAATTTCATTTCAAATTTCAAAGTGTTGCCATTCCTAAAATGACTTGAGCACTATGCACAGATATGTTTGGTTTTTATAATATAGATACGTTTTGTGAATAGGTACAAACGTGTAAAAAAAAAAGTAAATACCCGATACTTATTCATTAACAAATTATCCGATGATTTAAAATATCATGCTAAAATTCGGTATCCTATTTTTTTTTAATGAAACTTGGGTTCGTTTTAATACGAAAATGGCTCCTAAAGTAAATAACATGCAGGTTTTTTCTCATATTTTTTAAATTTTATTTTCTTATTTTTAAATGCAGCGAGTTCACTATTTGAGCCATATATTTTAAAAATAAACAAAACTTTTGAGAATGTAAAAAGTTCCCTTACATTTCATAAAATGTAATGTGGTGATTTATTTGCATATCTAATAACAGAAAACAGGAAAAGTTCCAAAATTTTCTTTCTTATGATGTTTTTCACCCAAGTCCATAATTTGCGAGAATCTCTTAGTATTTTATTTCATTAATTAAATTCTAAAAAAGCATAAGAAAACATGTAACAATCCTTTGGTAGTTAGTTTTATTAATTAAATGGTAAAAAAAGCACCTCAAATCATGAAAGAAAAGTACAACCTTGTCATTTTTAAAAACATTTTTTTTTTCTTCGAGCAGCTTCTAGAATTAACGTAGCTGATGTGCCTTTTCCCGCCTACAAAATAAATGAATTAAAAATTTCTCGATCACCTTTCTTAGTTATTTTTTAAAATTAATTTTAACGTTTTTTAATTAACAGTAATAAATAAAATTATGTAAGTTTAAAAATGTGCACTTTAAAAGAGCTTTTCAGAAACTTGAGTGTAACAAATATTCTTTAAAATGACATTAAATGCAATCATTAAACTTCACAAGTCGTAATAAAAAGTGGGAACTGAATGAATGGAATTTACGATTTATTCACAAATATGTACACTTATTGAATAAGTTGAATAAAACATTTAACAGCTTTACTCTATGTTCACATTTTCTTCACTTTATTTTTTTAAATGCTATTTTTTATTTTATTTATTTATTTATTTGTATTTGTATTTGTGATATAGATTTAAATTTTTTGTGCTATTTCTTTATTACATATGTAATAAGTCTGCATATGGAATTAGATTTCAGTTTTTTTCTAAATTTTAAAAAATTAAAAATACATGAAGATATTTTTGATTTCATCATTCTACGCTACATGTATCTGCAAAAAAATGTATTAAATGTAATACTAGATGTATCGAAAAATCATATGCAGTCTTGTGCAATACGAATTTGAAAATCTTTAAAAAACAATTGGGTAAAAATGTTAATATTTAAAAATGTAATAGAGATGTTTTAAAGAAAACCCTTTTTTTAACTTTTTTAAAATTTTAATTAATCCCTTGAAGTGTTGTGGTATGTCTATTAAACCACTTAATTTTAATTCCAAAAATCCACATTAGCATCAGAATTTCGGTAAAAAACTGTATATAAGATACCCGAAATATAACTTTTTACTTACCCATCATACCTACAAGGAAGGTCTCCATATGGGCATACTCAGAAAAATCTGAAAAAATTACAGAATGTTCTTCTCATATAGTTATATATGTTTATAAAAAAAATTTCGGCGGAACTTCATTGCAGTGTCCGTAAAAAATTAATGAAAATTTCGTTTATTTGGCGATTTATCTCCGGTTGGCGAAAAAATGAAATTTTGAAAAATACGCTTTTACGCTTCGAACACTGTTAAAAATCTGCTGCATTTTGTTGCAACGCACTCCACCGCTTGTATATAATATCTCTATCCCAACCAATGAGAAAGCTTCATTTCACGGCCAAGTAACCGTTTTCTATACAAGCAAGGGAATGCGTTGCAGCAAAATGCAACAGATTTTTATCAGTGAATACCTTTTAAAGAAAAAACTTTCTATGTTCAATTTATTTAAATAAGTTTAGTTTAAATAATTTTAGTTTTGCATTTTTACTTTACTTTAAGTGTAATTTTGTCATATACGTTTATATGTACTTATAACAAAATGAAATTAATATATTTTATCATTTAAAACACAATTTAAATTGATTAAAGTTGTTCCAAATTGAAAAATACACAGATAAAAATCTGTTGCATTTTGCCGCAACGCACTCCCTTGCTTGTATAGAAAACGGTTACTTGGCCGTGAAATGGAGCTTTCTCATTGGTTGGGATAGAGATATTATATACAAGCGGTGGAGTGACGTTGCAGTAATTCTCATTCAGCATTCTCATTGGTCAGAAGAGAGATATTCTATAAAAGTAGTGGAGTGATGTTGCAGTAATTCTCATTCAGCATTCTCATTGGTCAGAAGAGAGATATTCTATAAAAGTAGTGGATTGACGTTGGAGTAAATGCTGCAGATTTTTAACAGTGAAGTCAATTAAAATCAATTTTCAGATTCGTTAAAATCGTCTGCTTTTGGCGAGGAAATGCATTGCTTGCCAAATCCCGCGTCGCTTTCAGCTTTTCACGCCAATTATTCCAAACTAATTTATTTTTTTACATATCTAATAATGTAATTCCGCCGCTAATTTTCACTGATCCTTTATTACCTACATGAGTAGTTTAATTCGTATTTTTTTCAAAAAATTCTGAGTATGCCCCCAATGGAGACCTTCCTTGCTAGTATAGGGTAAGTCTTGCAATCGTTTTGAAAATCGAAAAAATTTTTGACGGATTTACACGTTTTAGACATTGGAGAATCCTAAAAACATATTTTTAGAAAAAAAAAAATTTGCCGTCCGTCTGTCTGTTAGTCTGTGTGTCTGTAAAGGCTCCATCTTCCGAAAAAATTGTGATAGAGACTTGAAATTTTGTATGTACATAGTATGTAAGAATGGGACGAAGCCTATTGAATATCAGCAACCTCTATTATCCGGAACTATTTTTTTAGGACTCTCGAAAAATTCGTTCTGATGAAATGTATATAAAATTTTTCGATTTTTTTTATTTTAAGGAAAGGACGTAAAGGGCAATAAAATAATACAAATTTTGCATTAAGAACAAAGTCCATCGGATTATTAGTTACTGAGATATTTGTAATCCTGTTTTCCCAGTCTTCGATTTTTCATTACAATGTATTTCATTCAAATTTTAATTCAAAAAAATATTTTAGTTTGAAATAAGATGCTTAATCCGACGCAGTAAACTGTTAGTTATTATGGTTAATACTTTTGGAGTTATAAGGATGTTTCTTTTATGCACTTCGGTACTACTTGAGTAGTTTGGCGTTTCATGTATTTGTCGAAATTGGCTCATCAGCAATTCATGAATTGAGCATTGCTAGGTGTATTAAAAATATTTAAATATACTCTTAAATTTTGTTTTGTAATTGCAAAGCATTTTGTAAATATTTTACACATATTTTATTTTCACATATTATGCATATCGATGATGGGTAAGTATTACGGTGGCCCCCAACGACTAGTTTTTATTTACAAATAAAGTTTTCAAATTCCAATGCCGTTCATTAATTTCAACACTTAAGCAATGAAAGTGCTGTTAAATACGTACTTTTTTCAAATTTTTAAATTTTTATTTTATATTTTCTTTACATTGAGATGCTGCGAGCTCGCCATTTGAACTATATTTTTACTTACCCATCATACGTAGTAAAAGGTAAATCTTGCAATCATTTTGAAAATCGAAATTTTTTTTGACGGATTTACACGTTTCGGACACTGGAGATTCCAAAAAACATATTTTTGAAAAAAAATTTTGCTGTCTGTGTGTCTGTAACAGCTCTATCTCCCGAACAAATTGAGATAGAGACTTGAAATTTTGTATGTGCTTAGTATGTAAGAATGGGACGAAGCCTATTAAATATCAGTAACCTCGATTATCCGGAACTATTTTTTTCGGACTCTCGAAAAATTTGATCTGATGAAAGGTACATAAAAATTTTCGAATTTTTTTATTTTAAGGAGTGGACGTAAAAGGCAATAAATTAACACAAATTTTGGATTAAGAACGAAGTCAATCGGATTATTAGTTGTCGAGATATTTTTAATCCTGTTTTCTACATTCTTTGATTTTTTATGATCCTGTATTTCATTCAAATTTCAATTCAATGATATCTTTTAATTGGAAATGAGACACTTAATTCAATGCAAGAAATCGTTAGTGAATATGATAATTTTTTTAGAGTTATAAGGATGCTTCTTTTGTGCAATTCAATGCTACTTGAATAGTTTGACGTTTCATGCAATTTATCGAAATAGGTTCATCAGAAATTCATTAAGAGAGCATGATGATGTGTTAAAATTATTTAAATATACGTTTATATTTTGTTTTGGAATTGTAATGCATTTTATAAATTGTTTACATATGTTATGTTTTCATATATTATGTTATGCATATCCATGATGGGTAAGTATTACAGTGGCCTCTAATGACTAGTTTTAAAATAGACAAAACTATTGAGAATGTAAACTGTTCCCTTAACTTTCATTAAATACATAGCTGCCAACTTTTACGCACTTTTCCTATTACAAAAATTTTATAGTAAATATTGTCTTATGCAATCGTCGAAATCTTACGATTAAACAAATGGAAAATTTCTGTGCAATTTTAGTGGTATCAAAAATGCGTAAAAGTTGGCAGCTATTTTAAATGTAACAGGTAATGATTTATTCTCATATCACATAAAAGAAACACGAAAAGTTCCGCATTTTTTTTCTTGTGATGTTTTTCTACCAAGTTCATAATTTACGAGAATCTCTTAGTATTTTGTTTTATATTAATTAAACTCTAAAAAAGCACAAGAAAACATGCAAGAACTTCTTAATTATTTTGTTTTATTAGTTAAACTGTTGAAAAAAGCGCATGGAATCATGAAAGAAAAATACAACTTTATCATTTTTAATGATTCTTAAAACTTTTTTTTTCCGCCTCCAAAATTAACGCAGATGATGTGCCATTTCCCGCCTACAAAATAATGAATTAAAATTTTGTCGATCATCTTTCTTAGTTACTTTTTAAAAATAATTTTAACGTTTTTTAATTAACAGCAATAAATAAAATAATGTAAGCTTAAAAATGTGTACTTTAAAAGAGCGTTTAAGAAACTTGAGTATCACGAGTATTTTTAAAGTGATCTTAAATGCAACAATTAAACTTCAAAGGTTTTAATAAAAAATGAGAACCAAATGAATGAAATTTACGATTTAATCACAAATATATACAGTTATTAAAAAAGAAAAAAAAAGAAACAATAGAACTGAAAATATAAAAACACTCTGCTGAGTACTTTATACGAATTTTAAAATTATTAATTTCATTCGAAATGATTAAGAACAATAGTAAGCAAAAATATAAATAAATAAGCAGTCAAGAGGGTTTCTAGAGTTCGCAGACTGGAAGGACTTATAAAGACCTTAACAGGAATTTTTTTTATTAAGATTGGTTTTATTTAAAGAAAATAAAATCCATTTTCTTTAGCAACTAATAACTTAAGGAATTTCTAATACTAAAACAATTAAAATCTTCTCATTTCCTTATGCCTATGAACCTTGAGTTCCGTACAATAAATATATGAATTATTGACCAATAGCGGAAGATCTACTTCTATACGTATCACTGAAGATTCTAAAAACGCTTCATTATTCCCACCAGCTATTTTTTTATTGTAAAGCTTACCTTATTTAATCGGAGTATTTTCGAGCGTTACCTACAGAAAATTATTTGCTTATATATATATATATATATATATATATATATATATATATATATGCAAAGTGATTTTGTCACGAAGGATTTAAATGTATTATTAAAAAAAACTTTACAAAAAATTATGCAACTTAGAGTTGATTTTAGATATGTATACTATAATTGTATGAATGGGTATACTATAAAAGTTCAACAACATATGAAGCCTGAATAGTATGAAATATTGCTATTCTGTATAACTCTTTTTTTTATCCAATCCCTTTCTATTTATAATGACTTTAATTCGGTACTGAGAACAAAGGTAGTTCATATTTAAACTCAAATTTCAAAAATTCTAAATTCAACTACATAATGTTTTCTCTTTTTAAGAAAAATGCTTGTTCAAAGTTTAAACTTGGTATTGTGCTAAGCGCTCTTTGAAAAAAAGTCCCAAAATTGAAAGGTCATCTTGGTCCGTGCCGCGTTTTTTCAGATAAGTGCTTATTTAACTTTTAAAGAAACATAAAGCCTTATGAAAAACCCCCTCATTGTGAATCCCATAGCTATGTTACTAATTCTAATTAAATTAGTCTGTTCTCAATAATTTGACATATATATTTGACTTTTGTACTCTACCAATATTGTGTACTCTACCAAGTGTTTCATTACACACATATATCTTTAAAAGTTATTATATAGGCTTTAAAAGCCAAAGATTTGACGAATGAAAAAATTATTCATTATGGCCACCAGTAAAATATAAATTCATAAAGAGTGATTCAAATTGAAGTAAAAGAACTTGTAACGATTTTTGCATTTTTTCTAAATGAACAAAATACTGCCAATGCTTTATTATTTGAGATAAACTCACAAGCAGTGGGTATGTTTCACTCATATAAGGTCTTTGAGCAATCTGATCTGCCATGTGGACACATCGGTAGAATGATCTACAAGCAAAGAAACGCAATTTAAACGCGTAATTTTTTTTCCAAGCCCCTTCGTCGTTCCAAGCCCAAGCTCGCACTCTGATTGGTTGTTGCTCTCGGCACTGTTTTCATGTAACTTGGCGATAATCAAACTTGGCGTAGCGATAGATGCTTCCGTCGAGGAGTTTGATTTCTTTCCGAACCGAGTACAAAGTAACTTTTCTCTTGCAGCATTGGATTGGATGGAACGTGTCTTACTGAAAGCTGTACTCTTTAAAAGTTTTTACACACAAGAGCACAAGACCACGAGGATAAGAATGAAGGAAGAATAAGAATGAGTAGGTTAGGTTTTAGGTTTACTCGTTCACTTACGAGCGAAGTATTTTTCGCCAAGTATGGTTATCGCCAAGTTACGTGAAAACAGTGCCGAGAGCAACAACCAATCAGACTGCGAGCTTGGGCTTGAAACGACGAAGGTGCTTGGAAAAAAAAAATCGCAATTTAAACAATGTGAACACAGATATTGTACTATTTTTTTAACTCACACATATTGATTCTAATAATACGAATCAACTAATTGATTCTAATAATACGAAATAATACGAATTTATACGAATATAATAATAGTAATAGTAATATAATTTATAATAGTAATACGAATTTAGTTTTTCCAGCTGAGTAGAAAATTACCCAATCCGAAATGCTAACTCTGAACTTTCCCCCTCCATTGCCAGTGCATCGTTAAAACCCTTTCTATCGTTTGCACTACTTACGCTGACAACCGGTGTGCATAATTCACTTAGATAACCTTATTGATAATGCCATCTGGTCTGCTATGTCGACAGTTCGGCAAGATAAGCCTCAAATAAAGAAACTGCATTTAACCCCTTGAAGGGCACCGGTATATGTTATATACCACTTAATTTTAATTCCCAAATGCCACATTGACACCAAAATTTAAGAATCAACATTTGTTTCATATGATATACTCGAAGAAAAGCTTTTACTTTGTTTCATATAAAATTGTTTATAAATACCGGTGTCAATCAATCATTTTAACATTTTAGTAACAGAAGTGCTTTGCCCCTCAAGGGGTTAACTATTGGAAGTTCCATACAATTCTATTTATCAGTGTGCATTATAGTGTATTAATACATTTTATTATTAACAATAGTGTGTCTAAATTTCCGTCGTTCAATCATTACCACACAACCACCCATTTATAGATCACCTTCACCTGAACAGAAGTTTAAAATTTCAGTGCCGATATTAGAGTACGGAAATTTTCACAATGTCTGATCTCAGACTTTGAGCTATTAAGTAACTCAAAATTACTACATGGAAAAATTGGTGTCGAAGGACTAAAACAAGTGTAAAAAAAATGAACGTTAGCGGGTTAAATCAGCTTTTTTTTTCCTGAAGCTTATTCTGGCGAGTTGACTATATGGCAGACCACATGTGATATCTAACCAATAAGATTCTAGACCAATAAGATTATCTAACAGAAATATGCGCACTCGTTGTCAACCCAAGCAACTCAAAAAGTAGAGCAATGACAATGTAAGTCAACGGTTCTGCGTTTGAAGTCCGGCTTAACTCCTTGAGGTATAGTGGTCTTTATATGTATCCACTTAATTTTAGTTCCAAAAGCCACATTGGCACCGGAATTTCGGAATAAAAAAATCGGTTTATTGGCTTAATCAGTTTATTATATAAATATAGCTTTTACATATTTAAAAATAAAATTGTTTTCAAATTCCGGTTTCAGTCATTAATTTCAACACTCAAGCAATAAATTTGCTCTGCGCCGCAGAGGGTTAAGTAATTTTTTGCTCAGTTGAAAAAATTAAATTCATATGATATCTTTACAAATCAGTATGATAGACTTAATTAATGAGGCTCTTAAATCCAAAATTTCTATTCATGTTTATTGATAAATGCTTTATTTGATAAAATTCAGTCCGTATTGATCTTAGTATAAGGAAACAAGTGTCGCTATCTTATACTTAAATTCTCAGATACAGAAATCCATTTGTGTTCTTCTATTTATTCCTAGCTCCATTATGCATATCTGGTAAGCATATCTGGTAAGTTACTCATACTACAATTTACGTAAAGGATATTCGATTTATTCAATTACAGAGTTGTGTCATTAAATTTATCGAATATTTCTATTTAGAACAATCGCATTCAAAATATGATATTGTCGGTATCATGTCAGACTATGTAATATGAAAACAGTTATGCCAGTTGGCTAGACTTTTTTTAATTTAGATTTCTTGATTGGCAACACTTTTTTGAAATGGTAAAATTCCCTTCGTTTAAATGTTAATAAGTCAATAAATAAAGTTGAATAGGGGGAAATTTTCCTAGTTCAAGAAATCTGAATTTACTGTTTGTTTATTGGATAGTTTGACCAGGTAATTTTTTACGTCAAAGGAATGAGAAATTTACATCCAGCATTTAAAAATAATTTTATAATATCTATACACTGAATCAGTGTTCTCGCAACCGCTCGTCATTGCCCCCAAATCGCGACAAACTGCTTCATTTGGTGAATAAATGAACAATTAGTCTTGCCAAATTGTGAGCGCTCAGTTTCTACTCCTTTCGTGCGTGTGTTTGCCAATAGAGTCAAGATTCTTATCCGCATTAGTGAGTGATAGATATCACTTTGAATATTTAATAGCGCCTTGCTATTAAATTGATCTATTTGCAGATACGCTGACTCAAAATCAATAAAATGTACTGCACCCAAAGACACAGATTTGATTATGTGATAAGTATCTCTTTATTGTCAGTTAATCATTAGCAATGCGACATTAAAAACACAAACAAAAGCACTCGCATCATGCGCAAAAAAGAGAAATGTTTTGCTGGAATTCAGCGTTAAAATTAGCTATTTACTATGCTATTTTTTATGTAGATCTGTGCAAAGTATCATTGGCCGGTCAATTTTTTTCTATCATTAGAGTCGAAATCTGATAGCAGTTGTGTGTTTTTTCAGGATGTCAAATCAAAAATAGGTGATTTTATTTTTTATTTAGGCTGCTAAAAGGATAAACTAATAGTCTAACACAATTAAAGAGATTTATAAAGTTATCAAACGAATTGAAAAAATTAAATTTGTATGATGGACCTGGATTCGATAAACGGGCTGGGCCTTTTTTTCGCTGAGTTGGAAATATTTACCGGATATATTTCCCGGATATATATAGAATAAACTACGGGTTTTCAGAGAACTTTGACATAAACCCTTGTTAAAACACTGCAATAATCTTACAAATAGAGAATTTCATATCATAATAACAGGTAATGCGGCTTCTAGAAATAAATTAGTTTTGTAATAATAGACTAGTACAAAAATGAAAGAAAAAGTCTCTATATAGAAAATATCAAAGCTACGCTTATCCAGTGAGAAAATTAGGAGCTTATTGATTTAACAAAGAAAATGATCGATTAGAGTGATAAAAGATTATGTTTTTATTCCCTCAGACGGCTGCGGTTGACAAATGAAAAAGATATCCATCTATTATATATACGTAATCTATTAAAATAGTCTGCTTTTCATTTTCTCCATACCATTAAAAGCTTATGTGAAAAAAAAAGAAAAAAACTGTATCCGTGTTAAATACAATAACAAATCCATTAAAATTATTATTCATTAAAAATGGCTTTTTGAAAAATTTTGAATAACTTTTACACTTTTGTGAGATCTTTATAAAATATAAATAACGGTCATTATGATAGCTCATGAGGGGAAAAAATGTAGCTAGAATAAACATTTGACAAAGATATAATGCGCCTAATACTTTTCGTATAAAGTTATTACTTTTAGTAAAATTAAATCAAGGGAAAACTTTGATTTTAAATTGAAATAAAACATATTTCTCGCAAGATAAAATTTGCATATTAAAAAAGAAGAATTTGTTCCTTTTAGACGGTTTTTCTATTTTCTCAAAAATCGAATCTTTTGAATAGTTTCATACTTTGTTAAATTCCGTTTAAAAATTTGCTCTTAAAACTTAAATCTTCCAGAATTTTTTTTTAGGTTAAATATTACAATGCATCCGTGTAGATCATAAAGGATAGGTCTGGTAAACTCTTTGGTTACCACTATTTCCAAATCATAAATTCTTTTTTAAAGATTATAGAAATCTTCTACGAATATTACTGCTTACAGTGTTATACAAAAAGTGTCTGTACGACTACATCCAGCTTTGATGTAAAAATTTATACAAATAGATTCCATGCTAATGTTTGTATATTCCCATATTTATTCATTTAAAATTGAATTTTTTAATCTTTAAAATTCAAAAATTGCCTAGCGACACACACAAATACAAAAACTTAATTTTTTCTTTTTCTTTAATCGTGAAAATAACTAGTTAGATGTGTCAATCCCAAAACTTTCTTCTATCTCATAAGTACATTTTAATATTAAAAAAAAAAACGTTGTGACCCCAAAGTTACTCACTATCGAATTTCCTCGAACATTTGACCTAGCCTAATGAGATTCTGGTATCCGAAAAGCCTAAAACACAAAATTTAATTAATATTCTGAGAAAATGAGCTTAGTAGTGCCTCATGTTTGGTAATTTATACTAAAACCTAATAAGCATTTATTGATGTCAAGACCTAACAAAATCTGAAATTTCATGGAATTTCGTCCATTAGTTCTTGAGATATAGTTATAACAAAAAATTTGCAAAACGTAGCACAGCAACACCATATCTTGGACAATTTATGCCAAAACGTAAAAAAGTGTCTAATTATGTTATGGTGTAAAAGAATCTAAAGTTTGATGAAATTCTGTGCGTTAGTTCTTGAGATATAGCTAGTTTTAAAAAACCGTGTAAAATATAGCACAGAAGCACCATCAGTTGAAGCATTTATAACAAAACGTAACCATCGTGTAATTATGTTATATGTTATTTTGTAACAAAATCTGAAGTTTGATGAAATTCTGTGCGTTGTTTGTTGAGATATAGCTATCGGAAAAATCGTGCAAAATGCAGCATAGCTACACCACCTGTTGCAAGGTTAATACCAAAATGTAATCAGCGTCTAATTATGTTATATATTCTAGTGTAACAGAATCTAAAATTTGATGAAGTTCTTTGCATTAGTTCTTAAGATATAGCTATCGCAAAAATCGTGCAAAATGTAGCATAGCAGCGCCACCTGTAGGTCAGTTCACACCAAAACCTTATCAGCGGCTATGTATCTCAAGGTATCGCGGAATCTGAAGTTTGGTGAAATTCTGTACATTAGTTCTTGAGATATAGCTATCATGAAAATCATGACAAACGTGGCATAGCAGCGCCCCCTGCTGGCCAATTTACACCAAAACTTAATCAGCGTCTATGTATATCAAGGGGTCACAGAATCTGAAGTTTGGTTAAATTCTGTTCATTAGTTCTTGAGATATAGCAATCTTGAAAATCATGAAAAACGTAGTATAGCAGCGCCACCTGCCACCACCAATTTTCACCAAAAACCAATAGGCACTAATTCATATCAAGGTCTAACTGAATATAAAATTTTATTAAATTTCGAGCATTAGTTCTTGAGATAGAGCGCCCACAATTTTTTTGTCACATACAGACAGACAGACTCACAGACAGACATTTTCTAAAAATAGTAAAAACGTGTTCAGGACCTTCTAAAACGTATAAATCCCTTGAAAACCGGAAGTCGAAAATTTTCATGAATCCAATACTTTCTTCTTGTAAAGATAGAGGAAAGTAAAAATGTCAGTTAATTGCAGAGCAGTAATAATAATTCGAGCAATAATTTGTTTTGATTACCAGTAGAGAATTTCACATTATAACAACTGGTAATGCGACCTCTATAAATAAATTAGTTTTATAATTATAGAGACTATAATTATAGAAAAGGAAGAACGCATTGATTTAACAAAGAAACTGATGAATTAGAGTCATGAAATATTATGTTTTTATATCCTCAGACGGCTGCAGTTGACAAATGAGAAATAGGATAGGCTCTCGTTAATTCGAACTCGACGGGGACCACAAGAAATGTTCGATTTATCCGAAGTTCGAATTATGAGAAATATGAAATGAAAACATGCTTAATATGGTACTATTACAAAGGAATTAATGTTATATGGGGTTTTATTTTTATTTTATTTCGTCTGTTTATTTATTTCGTCTAGTTTTAAAACAATATAAAACTATCATTAGAATACGACTTAATATTAAATTAGAATGTATAAATACATAAACTAATTAAAAGATTAGATACAAGCACAATGGAAGAAAAATTTAAAGCGTCACTGATGGACAGACAGGACACTAAGAAAGTGGATATCAAATGCATTGGATTATATGCATACTTGTATGGAAAGTAACAATATTTTTTTATTATTATTTTTGCATCTTTATTAAACAAAAACGTTATTTTATGTTTTGGCGCATTTTAATTTTTTATTTGTGATGTAAAACTGGCATATGATATTTTCGAAGCAAACTTTTACAAATTTTTTTTAAATTTTCAACTAAAAGCTCCTTTAAAGATATTTTTACAATTTCAAGTAGCCACTGGTGTTTTTTAATTGTTTGAAATATGCATGTTTCCAATCTTTGTAATCAACATCCGATAATCTTTGATAGCTATTTTAGAATAATGTATTTGAAGAAAGCTTGAAGAAAGTTACTTCTTCAAAATCCTATTTTCTGGAAAAAAACATTTGAAATCTGATTTCGTTGATACTATGAATTTTTAACTGTAAAACATTTTATTTTATTTTCTTCGTTTTTATACATGTTAGCGTATGAGAATTGCTGTAATTCTCTCCGCGTGGGAGAACTTTTTACTTTCTGCGAATGGCAACTCAATTAATGGAATTACCTTTTAACGAAGCGCTCTCTCATTCTCGCAGTGACGTTTTCACGAATAATTATTGTTGGGTTTGCGAACTTATTAGTCTTATTTTTCTATAAAATCCTTCTGATTAATGAGTCGATATTATTTAGCCACAATACGACTTTCGCAAAAATATTTATAAAGAGCTTGAACCAACAACTTCACGCAGATCTTTTAATTTTTCTTTTATATAACAAATTTAAGAATTAATTTTATTTGTTTACAATTATTATGTTGCCAGTTTACAAAAAAAAAAAAAAAAAAAAAAAAAAAAAAAAAAATCCATAATACAATTCTTTTAAAATGTTTAAGTGTCATCTGTGCAAACGATTTTGCGGGATAATGAAAACATGTTTTATTTAATAAATTAATCATGATTCTATCTATAATTATTTACTCCATGATTTAAACTTTTTTTTCTGAAAATATACGCGTTTCATTTTTTATTTATTTGCTAAAATGCGTCCGTATTGGAAATGCATGTAAAATAAATTATTTAAAATAATAATTTTTTTAACGTTTTACTGTAAAAAAAAAATTATATTCTGCAAATCTACAGATCATAATTTATTTTTGTGTTTAATTTGAAGTTAAAATATTGAATAGTTTTTTTGTAAAGTGTACGACAAATTGTAATTTGAGTGGACTAGTAGAGGATTCGCTTCGCTCATCCTAATAATCATTCGGCAAAGATAAAATGCTTCTAATACTTTCCGTAAAATTTCATTAAAGAAAAACTTTCATTAAAACGAAGAAAAAAAGTCGAAAGATAAAATTAATTATTATGTGTGTTCATTTCGAATGTATATTATTTCAAATATGAAGAGCTTCTAAGTTTCCTACCAATATTTTAATTCTGAAAAGGTTCTTTCATTTAATTGAAACATTTGTGCAATTTAACCCTTTTCAGCACATTGTGCCCAGTCCGGGATACCTAATTTTAATTCCAAAGTTGCAAATGGCACCAATAATATTAAAAAAAATTTTGATTTTACAATGAAAGCCTAAAATAGGGGATTTATAATTTCTAATAAAATCGTTTGTAAATTTCGGTGTCGGTCGATATTTTACGAGCAGAATTTGTCCGTGCCGGAAGCATTTTCAGAAAGAATCACGCTTTGAGCACCTTATCGCCAGAACAACGATTGGCGCGAAGATAAAGTCAATGCTACGCACCCTTTCTTGTTTGTGACGTCAAACGCCTAGCGAATAGCAACCCTTCCTTCTGCAAAGAGATCGCGCTTATTGTTCATTTGTTTTTTCGTAAATGTTATCAAGGAAAGACTATAATATGAGGAAATGGATATCCACCGTTGTTTACGATTAAAACATAGATTAAAACAAAGAGCTTTTTCAGATTTCACAAAACAGCTAAACATATGTTTTTTTTTTTTTTTTTTTTTTCCTCAATTCAAAAATATTATTTCCTTAACTTTGCTTAGTTCGAAGAAATTGAGAAGTTAATTAAAAACAGTAGTAAAGATTCTCTTGTAATAAATATAATTCTATTAATCATGTGTTTTATGACACATTTGAACTTAGTTTATTTTGTATTTGGTGATGCAACCAGCTGAACTTTCTCGCTTTTGCCAACTCGCCAAGGCTGGTGCTCAAAACGTGATTCTTTCTGAAAATGCGTGCCGAAAATGGTCAAGAGAATAAATTTTTTTAAATAATTTTTTTAAATAATTTTTTTTTTTTTTTTTTTTAATTATAGTGCTGCGCGAAAAGACGCAGATTCAATAACTCTGATTATGGATTTTGGGTTGAAATAGAGCCGAACACCATAGCAGGATTAAATGTTTTATAACGTTTGAAAACTTTTTCTGACTTGATTTGATATATAAAACTATAAGTTATTTCAATTGAGAACCATTTTTTGTTCTAAATTTTAAAAAAGTATGAACTATCAAAGAAAGTTTTTAGACATAACAAAATAACAATTTAAAAATGGTAATCCAATAAGTTATTATAAAACTATAGAAGTTGTATTCTGTGAATTCAGTGCAAGATTCTCTCTAGTTTTTGAACGAAAATAGCGATTTGGTGAATGAGAAGTAAAAAACAATAGCCAAATGAAAAAAAAAATGTTAGCAAAATAAATTCGGCATGAAATACTACAAATTTTACCTTTAACCTTTTACTGTATCTGTTTTACTTCAATATGCTGTAAAATAACCTAATATTTTTGTATTTCCTTATAAAATAAATATTCGACTATCCGCTACAAAATCTATTAAAAATAAGTAGTACATTCTAAATGTCTTTTAAAAGTGTAAATATTTCAAACATTCTTTTAGTAT
Organism: Maratus speculifer; assembly: GCA_964019185.1. NCBI lineage: Eukaryota > Metazoa > Arthropoda > Arachnida > Araneae > Salticidae > Maratus > Maratus speculifer. Next base: position 253,420,894 of record OZ025290.1, read on the forward strand.
ACGAATTAAATATTTCAAACTCAGCGAAAAAGTGCCCAACACGTTTATTGAACCCAGATCCATCATACGAGGGTTGGTATTTATAATTCTGGCCTAGAAATGAAAAAAAAAAAAAAAAACAAATATTTATAATCGATATTGGATTTATTATTTTTCAAAGTATTCTTCATGAAGATCAATACACTTTTGCATGCGTTTGAAGCAATTTTCAATGCACTTGTTCTACTCCTATGGAGGTATCTCCAAACACGCGTTTTGAACTCAACAATCGCTTCTTTGGGTGTCAAAAATCATTATCCACGTACTTTATTTTTGATATGTGGAAATAAAAAATTTCATTGGTGCTAAATCAGTGCTGTACGGCTGATGATCCATCAATTTGTTGTTTTGGCATTTCAAAAACTTCTTTGTTTGCGTTGATGTGTGAGAGCTCAAATTGTCTTGATAAAAAAATGTTGCCTATTCTTCTGTGATTTTCGAATTTTTTCGAAGACGTCTGATAAATAAATTGTCGAGTATTATTCAGAATTGACTGTTCTGCATTGCTCGCATGCCACTGTCGCCACGTGATCGGTAATGCTAAAGAAACAGGCAACCATTTGTTTCGACGTACTTCATTCTCGTACAGTTTTTGTTATGGTTGGATCATCTTGGAAGACCCATACAGTAGATAGCTGTTTTGTTCCCGGCTAATATGCATAGATCCATAATTCTTCACCCATGTATATGTTATACACAACTTTTGATGAACCTTGAACACATTTGTTCAACATTTCTTTGCACGAATCGACACAAACCTTCATTTAAGCATTTGTCAAATTATGCGGGATCCAATGCAAATAAATATACATATTTTTTTTACTGCCAAATGTTCCTGCAATATTTTACTGATGCCTGCCTTACCAATATCGAACTACCTTTTAACCTCACGGTATGTCATACGACAATCTAGCTTTATCAATGCAGGAATAGTACCGATATTTTCAGCATAATAACTGATTGTTGTAGACCTTCACGGAATGCGCCATGGAGCGAACATCGCCCACGATTTAATTCATTATACCAGTTTTTTACAGTCCTGTAGGAGGATTCTTTGCTGCTGTATAAAGAATTAAGTTTTTGGAAATACTCTCGTCTTGACAATCCACATCGAAAGTTAAAAAAATAATCGTACGAAAATGTTCACGAGTCAATTCCATTTTTTACACAAGATGAATTTTTCTATTTACAGTAAATAACACAATCAAGCTAAGATGGCAATAAATATAAATATATATAAAAACAATATAAATAGCAATCTTTGAACGTATTTGATTTTTTCAATTCGTTTGTTAACTTTATAAATCAGTTAATTGTGTTTAAATATTAGTATTAATTACCAGTAATTATTTTTTAAAGTTCTGTTCTCCTTATCTAACCTAAAAAACTTCTGCTATATATAAAAGAAAACAAAATCTATGAATACTACGGGTTTTGTGCATCCACCTTATTTACGCCACTGTATTGCACGAATTATTATTATTGGTTTGTATCGAAGAGTAATTTTTATTTTGACAGTAAGAGAAAAATAGAAATGTAAGTTTTTGCGTTTTAAATGTGTCTTTAGCAATTTTTAAAGTTTTAAATATTAAAAAAAAATCAATTTTTAATGTTTAAAAAAAAGGAATTTACAAACATTAGCATGGAATCTAACACTATAGCAATTTTTACATCAAAGCTCGGTGTAGCCGTACTGTCACGTTTTTCTCTAGCACTATATTCAAACGGCAATATTGTAGTAGATTCCTATAAAAAAATATTATTTGAGAAAAGTGGTAACCAAAGATGTAACCAAGCCGATACTTGACATTCTACACAGATGCATTGCAATATTTTACCGCAAAAAAGTACGGAAGAATTCAATTTTAACAGCAATTTGTTTTAACCAAATTGAGAGACGGAATTAAACAAAGTATTAAACGGTTTAAAAAATTCAATTTTAAAGAAATTACAAAAACAATCTAATAAGAATAATTTTTATTTTTTTAATATTTAAATTTTATCTTGTGACATATTTTCTTAAAATTTTAAAATAAAAAATTTCCCTTAATGAAAATTTTCGAAAAGTATTAGACGCATTTTATCTTTGTCAAATGATTTTTCTAGATATATTTCTTCATCTTGAACTAACATAATGGTCGTTAATTATGTTTTATAAAGATCTCATGAAAAAGTGTAAGAGTTATTTTAGTATTTTTCGAAACGTTATCTCAAATGAATAATAGTTTTAATGGATTTTTTTTTTTATATTAAACACCGGTGCAGTTTTTTTTTACATAAGCTTTTAATGTTATCGAGAAAATGAAAAACACTATCTTAATGGATTCCGTAGGTATAAGATATTAAAACTTTCTCGTTTGTCTACCGCAGCCGTCTGAGGGGACAAAAACATAATCTTTTATCACTTCAAATCCATCATTTTCTTTATTAAATCAATAAGCTCTTCATTTTTTCATTCATCTCTCTCTTTCATTTTAAATGAATAATAGTTTTAACGCCTTGGGGACGAGCGACACGTATACGTGCCGCAAAAAGGCTTAAGATTCCACGTTTATCCCCACTGGTAAATATTTATGGTAAAATTTGCCTTATTTAATCGGAGCATTTTCTCGATTTTATGAGTCACAAATTTTTGTCAACCGGTGATTGAAGCCCAGGTCGGCGCTTCACTCAGCACTGATCACCTTTCCTTCAATCGCCGTCAGCGCCACCTATTGTTTGAGATGCGAACTAAAATAAAAAATTACGGCAAAAAAACTCCTAACATTATACATAACCCTTCTGCAAAAATATTTAAATAGCTGTACCGTTTGCAAGTTATTGAATTTTAAAATCCATCAGTCATTTTTTGACACCCGGTATTTAGAATTGTTTGATCTTCGCTAGTTTTATAATATTTAGCTTTTATATCTTTTATCACTTCTATCCTTCGTTTTCTTTGCTAAATCAATAAGCTCTTAATTTCCTCATTAGATTCGCGTGGCTTTAATGTGTTCCATACAGAGATTTCTTTTTTTTTCTTTTTTCTAGTTTGTATTTTTTTAAAGGCTAATTTATTTATAGAGGTCGTTGTATCTGTTGTTATAATGTAAAACTACATATTATTAAACAAAACAAATTATTGCATGAAAAATTGTTATTGTTCTGAAACAAAGTTACATTTATTTTGACAATTGAAGAAAAATAAAAATTCGAGTTTTTGTATTTGTGCCGCCAGCAATTTTAAAAAAATTTTAAAAATCAATAAATCTCTTTTAAATGGTTAAAAATGGGAATATGCAAACATTGGCATAGAATCTATTTTTATATTTAAGATCGATATTGTCGAACAGACACTTTTTTGTCTAACGCTATATTCAAACAGTTATATTTGTAGTAAATTTGTATAATCTATAAAAGAAATTATTATTTGTGAGTAGTGGTAATCAAAGATGTAACCAAGCTGATCCTTTATGTTCTACACGAATGTATTGTAATAATGCAAAAATTGTGGCAGAATTAAATTTTAAGAACAGAATTTTAAACGAAAATTTCAGTCGGAATTAAGCATAGTATTAAACGGTTAAAAAAATCAATATTAAAGAAATTATAAAAACAATCTAATAAGAATAATTTCTATTTTTTTAATATTTAATTTTTATTTTTGCAAGATATTTTATTTAAATCTTAAAATGAAAGATTTTCATCTAATGAAATTTTACGAAAAATATTTGACGCATTTTATTTTTGACAAGTAAATATTCTAGCTACATTTTTTGTCGTCTTGAACTATCAGAATGATCGTTAAATTTGTTTTATAAAGATATCACAAGCAAAAGAGTGTAAGAGTTATTTCAGTGTTTTTTAAAACGCCATCTTAAATTAATAATTGTTTTAATGGATTTTTTGTATTAAACACGGATACAATTTTTTTTCTCATAAGATTTCAATGATATCGAGAAAATGAAAAGCAGTCTATCTTAATGGATTTGCGTAGATATACAATAGATTAATATCTTTCTCATTTGTCAACCGCAGCCGTCTGAAGGAACAAAAACATAATTTTTATCACTTCAATCCATCATTTTCTTTGTTAAATCAATAAGGCCTTCATTTTCTCATTGGATACGCGTGGCTTTAATATTTTCTATGCCGAGATTGTTTTCATTTTTATAGTCTCTATTATTACAAAATTAATTTATTTATAGAGGTCGCATTACTTAGTGTTATAACGTGAAACTCTATATTAGTAAACATACAATAATAATAATAATAATAGTAATAATAATAAAATCTCTATATTATTAAACAAATCAAATTATTGCACGGATTATTATTGTTCTGAAACTAAGTGAATTTTTATTTTGACAATTAAAGGAAAATCAAAATTTAATTTTTGTGTTTAAGTGTGTCTCCAGCATTTTTTTTTTAAGTTTTAAACCACAAAAAATTGTATTTTTAAGGTTTAGTCATCGCACTATACGAGCTTAGCAATGCACTTAGTAAGGAATCTACCACTAAAACAATTTTTATATCAAAGATTACTGTAATTGTACAGCCAGTTTTTCTTTAACACTATTTAAACAGTAATTTTTGTAGTAGATTTCTATAATTTGTAAAAGAAAATATTATTGGTTACCAAAGAGGCAACCAGGCTGATCCTTCATATACTACAAGGATGCATTGTAATAATTAACCTAAAAAAAAAAAAAAAAAAAAAAAAAAAAAGTCCAGCAGCGTTAAATTTTAAGAGCAGATTTTTAAATGATATTGACAGGCAGAATTAAACTAAATAATAAAAAAAGATTAAGGTTTGGCTACAGTAGACTCGCTCAAATCCGCTCTCCTAAAATCCGCAACTCTCTAAAATCCGCACATAATTTACGGATGTAAACAATGAAACATTCAGTTTAGATGTAGGTGCAAAATTTGACCTTTTTAGTTTTAAATCAATTCCATACATTTTTTAATTTTTAATTTTTGTTAAGGTTATTGAATTCATGTTTTTTTTTATGAAGAAAGAATTATTTATTTCTGAAAAAATCAAAATATTGCTGATATCATTGGTAATCACAATGTTACCAAATATATTTGTAGGAAATCTCCTCCACTATTAGATCTGCGTATTATTTTCTACTCATCGCAACTCCGATGAAAAGGCTCTCAGTGACGCAGACGATTTTGAAGCTGCTATTAATTCCTAAGAAGCCAGACGATTTAAGCGGCAGAAAAAAGAACTGAACTGAGGACAACGTTTTAGATGGAATGTTTTTTCGGAGAGTTTTTTGAGTGGACTTAAGAAGAATGTTGATTAAGATGTAGATGATTTCCCGTATAAGATATAATTGATTAATTAGAGTTATGATTGTTTGGTTTGTAAATAGTCATGTAAATATTTTCTTTGTAAATAATTTAAGTTAATATAAGTATTTAAAAGTTAAATGGTGTCAGATATGAATCAATTACGAGTTTATTTATTTATGTGTTCGAAAGAACTTTTATAAGAAGAATCTCCATAAATTTTGGTCTCAGTAAGTGAGATACAGACGCACGCCCACAGAAGAGGAAATATTTTTTGAACATCTTGGAAGCCGATATTTTTTAGAACTGTGATGGAATGTCAAGCTTACAAAGCTAATTCAGAAGAGGTAAAATTTTACGATGAAAGTCCTATCAAAGTTTGTGAAGCTGGACATCTGATTATGAAGTGAGTTTATTATTTCATTTTTCTTTTCAATAATGAAAAAATTAGTTGATTTAAAGGAATTAGAGTTTTCTTTAAAAACTGAAAAATCATCTAGCATTAAGACATTGCATAAATTAATTTTTGGAGAAATCGGTGACAGAAATAATCGACGTAGAATTCGGAATTTTACTGGGTTTACGTTTGAAGTAGATTCCGATGAATATCAAACTAAATTCAAAGAAATCAAAGATAATTTTTCTGTTAACGATTTGATAACCATTTGCAATGTTTTGTGTATAAATAATTCGGGAACTTTTGATGAAATTGCTGCCAGAATAATTTCTAGTTTATGTGATTTTAGTATTTTGAAAATTAATATGATACCCGATGTAGGTACTTTTAGTGATGACGAGAGTGCCGATGAATTTAATGATGATTTACATGATAAAACTAAAAATATTTCAACTGTTTTTGAGAATAATATGAGAAATGATTCTGGTAGTTCTAATTGTGAAAGTAATGAAAATCAGAAAGTTCTAATTCCTGATTATGTTATTAAACCTAGTATTTCTATAAATGACATAGAATCAATGATAATGATGTTTGAAGGTACTGAAGTACAAAATATTAATAAGTGGCTTGCCGATTTTGAAGATATTGTTTCATTATTTAACGTTAGTGATTTGCACAAATTGATTTTGGCTAAACGCCGTATGACAGGCAAAGCAAAATTATTTCTTGAAAGTGAAACAAATATTAATTCGTGGTCTAAATTAAAAGCCCTACTCATATCTGAATTTGGTCAAACGTGCAATTCAGCTGAATTACACGAATTGCTGTCCAAAAGAAAAATTAGACCACATGAATCGTTAGATGAATATTTTTTAAATATGAAACAATTATGCTCAAAAGGCAATATTGAAGATTCTGCTCTTATTCAGTATGTAATAAATGGAATTAATGACCCCATTTCTAAAAAATCTTTTTTGTATGGTTGTCCCAATATTGCTGAATTTAAACAAAAATTAAAGATTTATGAAAAAATCAGATCGGAGTATGAAAATGCAAAATTTCATAAATATGAAGGAGCTAAGCCTAAAATTAAATCCGAAGTTGAAGTTAAGAATAAATTTAAGCCTGTAAAGCCAAATATGCGTTGTTTTAATTGTGGCGGGAATAATCATAAGAGTATTAACTGTGTAAATAAAGATAAAGGGCCGCTTTGTTTTGCTTGTAACGCTTATGGTCATAAATCATTTCAATGTAATAAATCTAAAGATACAAGTGTTAAAAATGCTCAGTCACAAGTAAACATTATTACATCCCAAGATTTAATTCTGAAAGAGATAAAGCTTTATTCTTTGTGTTTAATCTCTTTAATAGATACTGGTAGCCAAAAGACTTTGTTAAAGAAAAGTATTTATGATAATTTGAAGAACTTTGTAGAATTAAAACCTACGAGTATCTCTTTGACCGGTCTAGGGAAAGCCTCAATTAAACCAGAAGGTTGTTTCAATTCAGAAATCGAAGTAGATGGTTCAAAATTTAAAGTTACTATTTTTGTCGTTAAGGACAGTTGCATTAATTTCGATTTAATTATTGGCACTGATGTTATTCATCAAGGTACATTAACTATTTCTGAGAATAAAGTGAAACTGTTTAAAGCTGAAGTTCAGTCTAATGACTTTTTAGTTAATATTGTAAATGTTTTGGATGAGCCTAAAATTGATTTAACTCACATTGCTGACAAAAAATTACGTTCAGAGTTATACTCTTTAATTGAAAATTATGTACCAATTAAAACTAAAACAGTAGATGTTAAAATGAAAATTAATTTAACTGATGAAATTCCTGTTTGTTCTTCTCCTCGAAGATTACCGCCATGCGAGAAAAAAATAGTCGAAAACCAAATTGAGGAGTGGCTAGCTCAGGGAATAATTCGAGAAAGTTCTTCTAATTTTTCTTCGCCGGTTGTGTTGGTCAAGAAAAAAAATAACACAATGAGACTCTGTGTTGATTACAGATGTCTTAACAAAAAGACAGTACGTGAGCATTTCCCCTTGCCAGTTATTGATGATGTAATAGACCAATTACATTCTGCCGAAGTATTTACCACCATAGATTTGAAAAACGGTTTCTTTCATGTAGATGTTGAAGAAGACTCGCGGAAATACACCTCGTTTGTTACTCATGAAGGACAATACGAATTTTTGAAATGTCCATTCAGGTTGACCAATAGCCCTAGTGTTTTTCAAAAGTATATTTATAATGTATTTCGAAACCTATTAAAAGATCACATTGTTGTCATTTATATGGATGATTTAATAATACCTGCTAAAAACGAAGCTGAAGGTCTAGAAAAATTAAAACTTGTACTCGAAACTGCATCGGAATATGGATTAGAATTAAATCTTAAAAAATGCAATTTTTTGAAGCGTGAAATTGATTTCTTGGGGTATAGAATCATAAATGGTAAATTGTATCCCTCTCCACTGAAGACTAAAGCAGTAATAAATTTTCCCGAACCAAAGTGTACCAAAGATGTTCAAAGTTATTTAGGATTGACAGGATACTTTCGAAAATTTATAAGAAATTATTCGGTTATAGCTAAACCGTTAAGTGACCTGCTAAGAAAAGATTCAAAATTTAAATTCGATATAGAAGAACAAAGAGCTTTTAATGAACTCAAACGTATTTTGTCGTCAGAACCAGTACTTTTAATTTATAATCCCAAAAGTGCGACCGAAATCCATTGTGATGCCAGTATTGATGGCTATGGAGCTGTTTTAATGCAACAATCTCCAGTAGATAATCAATTTCATCCAGTTTATTTCGCAAGTAAAAAAACCACCGAAGCTGAACGGAAGTACACTAGTTACGAATTAGAAGTTTTAGCTGTAATTGAAGCCCTGAAAAAGTTTAGAGTATATGTGCTAGGTATCCCATTTAAAATTGTAACCGATTGTAATGCATTTAAAATGACTATGGATAAAAAAGAAATGAGTACAAAAATAGCTAGATGGGCAATAATGTTATCCGATTTTGATTATGTTATTGAACATAGACACGGTAACATGTCTCATACTACTAGACATGTCGATGCATTAAGTAGGTATCCTATTTGTATGGTAATCCAAGATAGCTTAACTTTAAAAATTATCCAAGCTCAAGAAACCGATGACCATATTAAAACAATAAAAGAAATCCTAAAGGTGAAATCTTATGATGATTATCTAGTTAAAAATGATGTTCTTTATAAATGTGTTAATGGTAATGATTTATTAGTTGTACCGGAAGACATGCAAATGAATATAATCAAGGCCGCTCACGAAAAAGGTCATTACGCAGTTGCAAGAACAGAGAAAAGTTTAGAAAATGATTTTTACATCCCTAAAGTTAAACAAAAAATTGAGAAATGTATAGCAAATTGTGTTCTCTGTATTTTAGTTAATAGGAAATGTGGTAAACAAGAAGGCTTACTTCATCCAATAGAAAAAGAAGAAACTCCATTACATACGTACCATGTTGATCACTTAGGTCCATTAGAAAGCACTAATAAAAATTACAAACATATCCTTTCGGTCATTGACGCATTCACAAAATTTGTTTGGTTGTATCCCACAAAATCTACCGATACTGCCGAAGTAATTTCTAAATTAGAAATCCAAAAATCTATCTTTGGAAATCCAGTTCGAATTATATCAGATAAAGGTCCTGCATTTACCTCTAAAGCTTTTGAAGATTATTGCATCAATGAAAATATTAAACATATCCCGATTACCACTGGATTACCCAGGTCTAACGGCCAAGTTGAGCGTTTAAATTCTGTCATAATATCTGTTCTGTCTAAATTGTCTGTCGATAATCCTAAAAAATGGTATACACATGTAAGCAACGTCCAACAGGTGATAAATTCGACTTTTCAGAGAAGTATAAGCACAACTCCTTTTGAATTGATGTTTGGTACTAAAATGAAACTAAAAAATAACATTGAAATTACTAGTCTTCTGAATGCTGAAATACAATCTGATTTTACAAATAATCGCGAAGATATGAGAAAAAATGCTAAAAAACAGATTTTAAAAGTCCAAGAAGAGAACCGTAAAACTTACAACCTCAGACGAAAGAAAGCTAACAAATTTAAGATTAATGATATGGTTGCTATAAAACGCACACAACAAGGTCCAGGTTTGAAGTTAAAACCAAAATATTTAGGTCCATACAAAGTCATAAAAGTAAAAAATAATGACACCTACGATGTAAAGAAACTTGGATTTAATGAAGGTCCCATTGTCACCAGTACCTGCGCAGAGTACATGAAGCCGTGGACGGACGAAGCTTGAAAAAAAAAAAAGGAATTTCACCGATTTTGACACTATACCGACCATGACAAACCACTGGACTGACAACTAAAAGAATTTTAACTTTATTCTCGAAAAGACGTAAGAAAGAAGAAGACGAAAAGACGTAAGACAGAAAAAGATGAAAAGACGTAAGGGAAAAGAAGATGAAAAGACGTAAGATAAAAGAAGACGGAAGACGTAAGAAAGAAAAAAACGAAAAGACGTAAGAAAGAAAAAGACGAAAAGACGTAAGGTAAAAGAAGATGAAAAGACGTAAGAAAGAAGAAAACGAAAAGATGCAAGACAAAAGAAGACGAAAGGACGTAAGAAAAAAGAAGACGAAAAGATGTGAAGAGAGAGAGAGAGAAAAAAAAAAACGAATTTATTTTGAAAGAAATTATTTAAATTTTCATCATGATGACTTCTTTTTTTAAATTTAGACTTTGGATGCTGCTGTGTTTTTTTTTTCTTTATCTTTCCAGATGATCCAACTGCTGTTTCCACCCAACAAGAATACATTCGAGGACGAATGCCTCATCAGTATGGCCGAAATGTAGGAAATCTCCTCCACTATTAGATCTGCGTATTATTTTCTACTCATCGCAACTCCGATGAAAAGGCTCTCAGTGACGCAGACGATTTTGAAGCTGCTATTAATTCCTAAGAAGCCAGACGATTTAAGCGGCAGAAAAAAGAACTGAACTGAGGACAACGTTTTAGATGGAATGTTTTTTCGGAGAGTTTTTTGAGTGGACTTAAGAAGAATGTTGATTAAGATGTAGATGATTTCCCGTATAAGATATAATTGATTAATTAGAGTTATGATTGTTTGGTTTGTAAATAGTCATGTAAATATTTTCTTTGTAAATAATTTAAGTTAATATAAGTATTTAAAAGTTAAATGGTGTCAGATATGAATCAATTACGAGTTTATTTATTTATGTGTTCGAAAGAACTTTTATAAGAAGAATCTCCATATATTTATGCATTGATCAAGCTTTTTTAGTTATTAAGTCTGGCTAAACCTGAAATAGAGCTTTTATTATTATTATTATTATTATTATTATTATTATTATTATTATTATTATTATTATTATTATTATCTTGATGTGAATTAGTAGTGTACCTTTATGAGGCAAGTTTTATTAAATAATTTAGGAAAAAACACATTTCATCTTTTATAATGAATTTTAATTGCACATTATTGATTATTATCTTGACTTTTGCTTTTAATGTTTTAATTATTTTAAAAATTATCTAAATTTTTATTATTTTAGTTTATTACTTATTTTAATACTTTAGTATATTGTGAGCATTCATTATACTTTTAATTCCATAATTAATTATATTCAAATTACTTTTTAAAAAATATAAACAAAGTCATGACCAGAAATCCGCAAAATTCTAAAATCCGCACAACCTCTGGTCCCAAGCTTTGCGACCACGGTATTCACGTGCTGCGATCCTTAAGGTTTTTATTCGGAATTGTTTGATCTTCACTCGTTTTATAAAGTAGTGTAATTGTCATTATACTGGTATCATTTTGCTTGTCATTAAATAAGGTGAATATTTATTTTTATAAATGTGGTAGAAATAATCAATATGAATTTTTAAATCCCAATTCAATATGACCGTTAAGGGTTTAAAGAATTTATAAAAATGGTCTAATAAGAATAATTTAATTTTTTTAATATTTAAATTTTATTTCGAGACATATAATGTTTTTAATTTTTAAATAAAAGTATTGCATTAATAAAATTTTACGAAAAGTTTTAGATGCATTTTATCTTTGTCAAATGATTATTCCATTAATATTTCTTCGTCTTCAACTATCGTAGTGGTCGTTAATTATATTTTATAAAGATCTCACAAAAGAAATGTAAGTATTTTTCAGTGTTTTTAAAACACCATCTTAAATGAATAGCAGTTTTTATGGATATTTTTTTATGTATTAAACACAGCTACAGTTTTTTTACATAAGCTTTTGATGATATCGAGAAAGTGAAAAGAGGCATGTCTTAATGTATTACGTAGATAAATAACATATTATTATTTTTCTCATTTGTCAACCTCAGCTGTCTGAGAGAACAAAAGTTTTAATCTTTTATGATTTTAATCAAACTTTTTTTTTTTTTTTTTTTTTTTTGTAAAATTAATAAACTTTTCATTCTCTAATGTTTTCTATGCAGCGATTTTTTTTCTTTTTTTACTACTCTCTGTTATTACAAAACTAAATTTATTTATAGAAGTCACATTACCTGTTGTCATAACTGAAAATATATAAATAAACAAAACTAATTATTAGATTAATTATTATTATTGTTCTGAAACTAAGCGTAATTAGTACTTTGACGATTACAGAAAAACAAAAATTTACGTTCTTGTGTTTAATTGTGCCTTCAATAATTTTTTAATATCTTAAAGATAGAGAAAATTCTTTTATTATGGCAATATATGGGAATATACAAATATTGGCTTGGAATCTACCTCTAAAAAACCACAATTAACAATAAACAATGTACAATGTAAAACAATTTTTACGTCAAAGCTCGGTGTAGTCGTACAGTAAGTTTTTTTCTAACACTATATTCAAACAGTAATATTTTTAGTAGATTTCTATAACCTGTAAAATAAATTATTGTTTTCAAATAGTGCTAACGAAAGATGTAACCAGACCCATCTTTCACGTTCTACACGCATGCATTGTAATATTTAACTGCGAAAAACGTACGGCAGAATTTACTTTTAAGAGCAGATTTTTAAACGAAATTGACAGACCGAATTAAAGAACGCATGAAACGATTCTTATAATCAAAATTTAAGAAATTATAAAAAGCATCTAATAAGAACAATTTCTCCTTTTTAGGTTGATTTCGTATGAAATATTATCTATTGCGGTCGTTCTTAAGTTGGAATTTCTGAAAAAGTTTTGCATATCTACATTGATTATGGCTCCTTCATCTAAAAACTACTATCAATAAAAATGTTTATCTGTCTGTCTGCCGATTTATCTATCTATCTACAGGTGGTTATCAAAATAATGGAAACACTTGTGAATGAAAGGGACATTTAAGAATTCCCTTCGTAAGCATTAAAATATAATCTTAGCTACCAGATTTTTTTTAAGTACATGTATTAGATAGTATGAGAGAGCTCTAGAAGAGTTGTCTACATTTTAATTTTTTATTTTGTCATAAGCGTAAAATGTCAGACCTCGCAGATTTTCAGAGGCCAAATTGTAGGAGCCCGACTAGCTGGAGCAACGGTGACCGAAATATCCCAGCTTATAGGCGTTTCTATAGGTACGGTGTCTAAAGTCATGACAGCATACACATAGCGCGGAAAGACAAGCTCAGCAAAGCAAAATAGTGGACGGAAGGAGAAGCTGAGTGAAAGAGACCGACGGGTATTAAAGCGGATTGTAATGTCTAAAAAGAAAACAACTGCAGCCAAAGTGACCACAGAGCTCAATCAGCATCTGGATTCTCCAGTGTCAACAATTACAGTTCGGAGATACCTTCATAAAGAGAACATTTACGGCAGAACAGCAATTCCCAAGCCACTTGTCACAGATGCTAATGCCAAACGTAGTGTGGAGTGGTGCCACAACCACAAAACCTGGTCGATTGATAAGTGGAAGACTGTTATATAGTCCGACGAATCATCTTTCACATTTTCCCCCACAACAGGACGGATACATGTCTGGAGAACACCTGCACAAGCGTATGATCCTGATTGCCTCCGTCCAACTGTCAAGCATGGAGAAAATCTAATAAGAAAAATCTCTTCTATTTTAATATTTAAATTTTATCAACCGACATATACATATTCTTTTTTTAATTTTAAAATGTAAGTTTTTCCTTAATGAAATTTTACGAAAAGTATTAGACGCATTTTATCTTTATCAAATGATTATTCTAACTATATGTTATCATCTTGAGCTATCAAAGTGGTCGTTAATTATGTTTTATAAAAATTTCATGAAAAAAAGTTTAAGAATTTCAGTATTTTTCAAAACGCCATTTTAAATTAATAATAAATACTTTTAATGGATCTGTTTTGGCATTAAACACAGAACAGTTTTTTTTACATAAGCTTTTAATGGTATCGAGAAAATGATAAACAGTCTATCTTAATGGATTAAACGGATATAATAGATTAATATTTTTCTCATTTGTTAACCGCAGCCGTCTGAGGGAACAAAAACACATTTTTTATCACATGAATCCATCAGTTTTTGTTAAATCAATGCAGTCTTCATTTTCTCATTGGATAAACGTGGCTTTAATGTTTTCTATACAGTGACTTTTTTAATTCTTGTACTATTCTCTATTATTAGAGAACTAATTTATTTATACCGGTCAAATTAGCTGTTGCTATAGTGCGAAATTCTCTATTAGTAAACAAAACAAATTATTGCACGAATTATTAATATTGTTTTGAAACTAATTTAAAAATTTTATTTTCACAAAAAAAAAAAAAATCTAGTTTTTGTGTTTAAGTGTGTCTCCAGCAAGCTTTAAAGATAAAAAATTTCTTTCTAATGTTTAGAAATGGGAATATACAAACATTAGCATGGAATCTACCTCTATAACAATTTGTATATGAAAACTCGTATTCTGTCAGACACAAGAAATTAGTCGTATAGTGAGTTTTTATATAGCTGCCAATTTTTACGCACTTTTAACATTTACGTACCACTACAGAGATTTTTCATTTCCTTAATCATAAGATTTCGTCGATTACAATATTCATTATTGTGGTAGGAAAAATGCATAAAAGTTAGCAGCTATGGTTTTTGTCTAACACTATAATGAAAAAGTAATTTTTGTAGTAGTACTATTATTTTAACACAATCTAACTGATTGGTAAAGTTATCACACGAATTGAATATTTCCAACTGAGTGAAAAATTGCCCAGGCCGGGAATCGAACCCGGATACTTGGCTTACAAGGCCAATGCTTTTACCTGTTAAGCTAACCGGGCGATAACCGGTATATTAAATTCGTATGATAACTTTACGAATCAGTTAGATTGTGTTAAAATAATAGTATAGCTACACATCCATCGTTCTATGGAGTTTCATTACCTGTGGCTTATTCTGCCGAGCTGTCTAAATGACAGACCAGATGTTATGGCCAATTAGGTTATGTGAGCGAAAAATCCCAGCCAGTTATCGCCCGGTTAGCTTAACATGTAAAAGCATTGGCCTTGTAAGCCAAGTATCCGGGTTCGATTCCCGGCCTGAGCCATTTTTCGGTCAGTTGGATATATTCAATTTTTTAGTAGTTTTTCATAATATGTAAAGAAATTATTATTTGGAAATAGTGATAAAAAGGGTGAAACCAGGCCGATCCTTCTAGTCTTCAAGGATGCATTGTAATATTTAATCGTAAAAAATGTATAACATAATTAAATTTTAAGAGTAGATTAAAAAAAATTGACAGATGGAATTAAACAAATTATGAAACGGTTAAAAAAAATCAAATTATAAGAAATTATAAAAACTGTCTAATAAGGATATTTCTTCTTTTTTAATATTTAAATATAATTTTTCGACCTTTTTTTTAAAGTTAGTCTTTCCTTTATGAAAAAGTACGAAAAGTAATAAAATTTTACGAAAAGTATTAGGCTCATTTTATCTTTATCAAATGATTATACTAGCTATATTTCTTCATCTTGAACTATCATAATGGTCGCTTATTATGTTTAATTATGATATCACAAAACAAAGTCTAAAAGTTATTTCAGTGTTTTTCAAAACGCCATTTTAAATGAATAACGGTTTTAATAGATTTTTTTTATTATTATTATTAGACACGAATGCAAAGCTGCCACGGGCGACTATTTTTTAATTCTAACTGGCACTGCTTTATCAAAATAAAAATCCTTTACAGACAACAATTGCTAGAAAAAACATAATTTAGGATTTATATTAGAAAAATACTGGTGCGAACAGAATATAAAAATAGTCGCCTGTGGCAGCCCTACAAATATAATTTTTTTTTCATAATTTTTTAACGATATAGAAACAATGAAAAGCAGTCTATCCTAATGGATTATGTGGATATATAGTAGATTAATATCTCTCTCATTTGTCAACCGCAGTCGTCTGAGGGAACAAAAACATAATCTTTTATTACCCCAATCGATAATTTTCTTTTTTAAATCAATAAGCTCTTAATTTTCTCATTTGATGCGCGTGGCTTTAATATGTTTTATACAGAGATTTTTTTTCATTTTTTTAGCTTGTATTTTTATAAAATTAATTTATTTATAGATGTCGCTGTACCTGTTGTTATAATGTAAAAATCCTATTAGTAAATGAAACAAAATATTGCACGAATAATTGTTATTGTTCTGAAACAAAGTTACTTATATTTTGACAAATGAAGAAAATTAAAAAATTTTCGAGTTTTTGTGTTTAAACCGGGAGAACGCGCGCTTACCTTGGGTATAAATGGTTTTAACTTTGTCACCAATAAAATCAAATCATAACCGTCATTTTTTTTAGATGGAGACAACCTTTACAAATTCTGCGATAAAATAAGTTAAAGATTACTTTAAAAAAATTAGTGGTTGCAAAAACCATACTCACTCCGGGTTTAAAAGACCCAGCGCGTGACCACCCGGGTTAAGTGTGTCTCCAGCAATATTTTAAAATTTTAAAAAATTAAAAAATCTCTTTTAAATGGTTAAAATAGGGAAAATGCAAATATTAGCATAGAATCTACTTCTATAACGATTTCTATATTTAAGATCGATGTAGTCGTACAGTCACATTTTTGTCTAACGCTATATTCAAATAGTTATATTTGTTGCAGATTTCTATAATCTATAAAAGAAATTTTTATTTGTGAGTAGTGGTAACCAAAGATGTAACCAAGCTGATCCTTTGTGTTCTACACGGATGTATTGTAATAATTACCCTCCAAAAATATTGCTGAATTAAATTTTAAAAACAGATTTTTAAACGAAAATTTCAGACGGAATTTTAAAAAAAAAGTATGTAATGGTTTAAAAGAGTCGATTTTGAAAAAAAATTTAAAACCGTCTAATAAGAATAATTTCTTGTTTTTTTAATATTTAAGATTTATATTACAACATATATTTATTTAGTTTAAAAATGAAAGTTTTCCCTTAATGAAACTTTACGAAAAGTATTAGGCGCATTTTATCTTCGTCAAATGATTATTCTGGATGATTTTTTCATCTTTAACTATCATAATAGCCGTTAATTAGGTTTTATAACGATCTCACAAAAAAGTTTAAGAGTGTTTTTTGTGTTTTTCAAAACGCCTTCCTAAATGAAAAATAGTTTTAATGGATTTATTTTGTATTAATCAAGGGTACAGTTTTTTACATACGCTTTTAATGATATCGGGAAAATGAAAACCAGCCATCTGAAGGGACAAAAATATAATCTTTCATCACTTAATCCATCATTTTATTTGTTAAATCAATAAGCTCTTTATTTACTCATTGGATACGCGTCGTTTTAATGTTTTCTATGAAAATGATTTTTTTTTTTCCATTTTTGTAGTTTTTATTATTGTAAAACAAATTTATTGATAGACGTCGCATAACCTGTCGTTATAATGTGAAATAATCTATTAGTAAACGAAACAAAGTATCGCACGAATTATTATTGTTGATTTGAAACAAAGTGAACATTTTATTTTAACAATTACAACCAAATAAAAATTCTATATTTGTGTTGAAATATGTTTCCAACAGTATTTTAATGTTTTAAAGGTAAAAAGTTTTTGTTTCTTAATGGTTAAAAATTGGAATATACAAGGTGTATCTAAACTACTGGGCAAAACTTTAAGGGGTGATAGTATACATAAAGACTAATAATATTAAATGGGAAATTAAGGATCCCAAGTGTCTTCCGAAGGAGATAGGCGCCTTCAAAGTTTAGGGTCCAAAATTTGAAATGATTATAAAAAACAGAAAAAATGGTCGATTATTTTGCGGTTTTCACGAAAACTATTCTTTATGACAGTATTGTCTTGAAAATAAGTTATTAAGATAAATTAAAAAAAATTCCGATAGAGGGCGCTTGAGACTATGGAGTAACGAACAACTATTTTTTACCGTTATTTTTTGCATCTCATTAACTTTTTTTAGAAGTTTAGACATAAACTTAAATTTTGAGCTCAAAATCTGTGGTTAAGTAGTGAAAACTGAATTGTGTTCAATAGGAGTGTGTAGGTTCGAATTTCAAATGATTATAAAAAAACCCAGAATAATTGGTCAATTGATTTGCAGTTTTCACTAAAACTATTCTTTATGTCAGTATTTTCTTAAAAATAAATTATAAAGATAATTTTCAAAAAATGCCGATAGAGGGCGCTTTAGACTTTGTAGTAACGAACAACTGTTTTTGGCGTTTAAACTTTAGAGTAACCAACAACAATTTTTAACTGTTATTTTTTGTATCTAATTAAATGCTTGCAAAAGCTTAGACTCAAATTTTGACCTCAAATTCTGATTCGTTGGGAGGAGTTAAGAAGCGCAAACTGAACTGTGTTCAGGAGTTGAAATGTTACCCTGCCCAACCTACGAACACAGTTCAATTTTTCACTACTTAATTACTCACAACGATTCAGATTTTGAGCACAAAATTTAAGTCTAAGCTTTTAAAATATTTATTTAGATAAAAAATAAATAACGGTTAAAAATAGTTGTTGGTTACTCTAAAGTTTAATGCGCACTCTAACGGATTTTTTTTTTTTAATTTATCTTTAAAATTTTTTTTCAAGGAAATACTGACATAAAGAATGGTTTTAGAGAAAACCGCAAACGAATTGACCAATTTTTCCGTTTTTTATAATCATTTGAAATTTGAAGCTCCCCACCCCCATTGAACACAGTTCAGTTTGCGCTACTTAACCACTCTCAACGATTCAGATTTTCAGCTCAAAATTTAAGTCTAAGATTCTAAAAAAATTTAATGAGATGCAAAAAATAACGGTAAAAAATAGTTGTACGTTACTCCAAAGTCTAAAGTGCCATCTATCGGCATTTTTTAAATTTATCTGTATAATTTATTTTTAAGAAAATACTGACATAAAGTATAATTTTAGTAAAAACCGCAAATCAATTGACCATTTTTTCTGTTTTTTATAATCATTTGAAATTTGAAACTACCCACTCCCATTGAACACAGTTCAGTTTTTGCTACTTAACCACAGATTTTGAGCTCAAAATTTAAGTTTATGACTAAACTTCTAAAAACATTATATGAGACGAAAAAAATAACGGTAAAAAATGGTTGTTCGTTACTCTAAAGTCTAAAGCGAACTCTATCGGCATTTTTTAAAATTTATCTTTATAATTTTTTTTCAAGACAATACTGACATAAAGAATAGTTTTCATGAAAACCGCAAACGAATCGACCAATTTTTTCGTTTTTTATAATAATTTTCAATTTTGGACTATAAACTTTGACGGCGCCTATCTCCTTCGGAAGACGTTTGGGACTCTTAGTTTCTCATTTAATATTATTTGTCTTGATGTGTACTATCACCCCTTAAAGTTTTGCCCAGTAGTTTAGATACACCCTGTATATACATTAGCATAGAATCTACCTCAATAACAACTGTTATATAAATTTCAGTGTAGTCGTATAGTCAATTTTTCTCTGACACTACATTCAAACAGTAATATTTTTTAAAGCATTTCTAAAAACTGAAGAAGAAAATATTATTATCATATAGTAGAAACCAGGAAAATAATCACGCCCTTCTTTCACGTTCTACAAGGATGCATTGTAATACTTATTCGCAAAAAAATCTGTTAGAATTAAAATTTAAGATCAGATTTTTAAGTAAAATTGACAGACGGAATTAAGCAAAGCATAAAAGGGTTCAAAAGATTTAATTTTTTAAAAATTATAAAATTCGTCTAATAAGAACAATTTCTTCTTTTTTTAATATTTGAATTTTATCTTTGCGACTTTTTTATTAAAATCTTAAAATGAAAGTCTTCCATTTAATGAAATTATACGAAAAATATCAGACGCATTTTATCTTTGTCAAGTGATTAGTCAAACTAATTTTTTTTTCGTCTTGAACTATCATAATAGTCGTTAATTATGTTTTATAATGATCTCACAAAAAAAGGTGTAAGAGTTATTTCAGTTTTTTCAAAACTCCATCTTAAATGAATAATAATTTTAATGGATTATTTTATTAAACACAGGTCCAGTTTTTTTTTTTTTTTTTTCATAAACTTTCAATGATATTGAGAAAATGAAAAGCAGTCTATCTTAACGGATTACGTAGATATATATAATAGATTAATACCTTTCTCATTTGTCAACCGCAGCCGTCTGGGGGAACAAAAACATATTTTATCACTTCAATCCATCATTTTCTTTGTTAAATAATAAGCTCTTCATTTTCTCATTGGATACGCGTGGCTTTAACGTCTTATATGCAGAGTTTTTTTTTTTTTTTTTTTTATTATTATTCTAGCCTCTATTATTATAAAACTAGTTTAGTTACGTAGATCACATTATCTGTTATTCTAATGTAAATAGTTCTTAGAAAACAAAATACATTATTGTAAAAATTAGTATTATTGTTCTGAAAATTAGTCAGAGTTTTATTTTTACAATTAAATAAAAATAAAATTAAAATTTTTGTGTAGTGTGTTTCCGACAGTTTTTTATATTTTAGAGATAAGAATTTCTCTTTTACCACGCTTTTATTAACTTCACCTGTATGTTTGTGAGTTTGTGCGTATGTGAGTTTGTGAGTTTGTAACTCTCCTTATTTTATGTATGTTCACCGATTACTCCGAAACCATGCAACCGATTAACTTGGTTTTGGTGTTAAATGAAAGACGATGCTCTCGAATTGGTACCACTTCAGTTTCATCGAAATTGGTTCAGTGCTTTTTTAGTAATTAGGCAAAAACTAATAAAATTAGTGATTTTTCGCTAATTAAAAGTGTTGAATACGTCCACTGAATGGGGTGTAGACAGCATGGCCGAGCGGTCTAAGGCGCCGGATTGAAGCTCTGTTTTTCGAAAGAGATTGTGGGTTCGAACCCCACTCCTGACATTATTTACATCTATGTAAAATTAAAAAAAAATTTCCGTATTACAATTTTTATTTTTAACTGGCTTCAGAAAAGGAAGAGGAAGTTATCAATTCGACGCGTATGTATTTTTTTCTATGTATGTTCACCAATTACTCTGAAATTATCCAACCGATTAATTTGGTTTTTGTATTAAATATAAATATAGTTTAAAAAAACTAAAAACCACGCTTTTAAAGTAATCAAACTAAAAAGTGAAAAATAAATATAGCTTAAAAAACTAAAAAACACGCTTTTTAAGTATATCAAACTAAAAAGTGAAAAATAATTCGTATTATAAGCTGAAAACGAAAATAGGTGAAAAATACTATATTACTATAAAATCATTGTTATTATAGAAATCAATTAATAAGTAATAAATAAATTTATCGTGCAAAAAAAGCGTGGGGTGCTTCTTAAGAACTGATAGATGGAGCATGGTAGATGGAGCACCCCACGCTTTTTTTCCACGATAATTTTATTTATTTCTTATTAATTAATTTCTATAATAACAATGATTTTATAGTAATATAGTATTTTTCATCTATTTTCGTTTTCAGCTTATAGTACGAATTATTTTTCACTTTTTAGTTTGATATACTTAAAAAGCGTGTTTTTTATTTTTTTTAAACTATATTTATTTTTTAGTCAAAATTTGTTTAAACGGTCAATGGTTACTGCGATTTTTGAACTTATTCAATGGTGTTGCTAGGATGAGTGTCTTAAACCAGTAATATTGTAAAGTTTTCTTCTGTTTGATTCACAGCAGAAAAATTTCTGATTAGATAAGGGAAGCAAAAGTTTAACATAGCTGCCAACTTTTACGCATTTTTTCCTACCATAAAAATTTTAAAATAAATATTGTTTTATTTAATCGTCGAAATGTTATGATAAAATAAATGGAAAATCCTGTACAATTTTAGTGGTAGCAAAAATGCGTAAAAGTTGGCAGCTATGCTTTAAATAATTACTGGTATTCAGAGCACTTGTGCACCCATCCTGGTTACGCCACTGTTATTATCTAAATCAGAATTAATTTTAAATTACTATTAATTTTTCATACAATTTCCACGGGAAATTTCTAGTTAACCCATTAAGGACCGCATCTTTTTACAGACACAAATGAAATGAAATTTTATTTTATACATTTTAATGACTAATTAACTGATTATGGGGCTTAGGTATGTTTATCAAATCACTTAATTATAATATTGCAGGATTTGCACTAAAATTATTGTACGGAAAACTTCTGTTTATTATATATGTTAAATATAGAGTTATCACATTTGCAAATAATTATTTCGTAAAATCCAATGTCATTTATTCACTTCAACATTTTAGCAATGGAAGTGAAGCTTTTAAAAGAGTTAAGATAAAAAAAAAAAGATTTTACAGTTTTTTTTATATTAGGTATGATATGTTCATTAAACGCCGTACAAATTAACGACAGTACAAATTAACTACGACAGTACAAATTAACAAAATTTTTGCCTTATGAAATGCTTTGAAGAATTTACGATGTACCAGTACATTACATTTAATACACATAGGTTATATTTTAAATGCTACAATTTCTGTATCTTATAGTGCTGATTTTTTTTTAATTATTTATAGTAAATCTAGGAACATAATTATCCGAAGTTTATCAAAAAAAATTTCAAAACGTTCCATTTTATTGCATTCGCATTTTATAATTTTTTGCTACTTGAATCAATTAACCTTTTCTCTCTTAAAAATAAAAGTGCTGTACAATATGTGATCATAAATTTCTTGAAAAAAACATGCATAATAAAAAAAATCAAAAACAAAATGTTGCGAAAATACAACTTCATTCTTTAACCCCTTCGCGACGGGAGACTTTTATGAAATTTTTAATGTTTTGTCACCGGTTATAAAAAACAGAAATTTGTTCCTTCTTAAATCGAGAAAATGCGCCGATTGAATAAGGCAAATTTTGCAGTATAATTTTACCGGTGGGAATAAACAAGGATTCTTACGCCTTTTTGCGGCACGTATACGTGTCGCTCGCCCCCAAGGGGTTAATGAGCTGATATGGCTAAGAGTACGAATTCAAAAAAAAAACAACAAACAAACAAATAAGGTAAGCTTAAGTAGCTGGATCTACGAGGTATCTGGCCATAGGTTATTATATATATATATATTTAAAAAAAACGTTTAAGTCTTTCAAATTTTAACTTTTGACAACATTGTACCCCTACTTCTTACTTCTGAAAGTGAAGTGTGTCGTTTCAATGGTAACTTTGTGTTTGCTGTAATACACTGGCTAATACATTTAAATGATAATGTGAAAAAATATGACCATGTAGTTAACCTTCCTACCCTGTTGAAATTTTACTCATACCTGATTAAAATATTTCACACCAGAATTTTTATTTAAATCCATTTAACATACTTATTTAACTTAAATCTTTGCGTTATTTATTTAATTTACTTTATAAAAAATTTTCTGGTTTGAATCGCATGAAACGCATTATAGGACTGGGTCGATTAGACCCATTCAGGGTAGGAAGGTTAAAGTTGCAAGTAATGCTTAGTGCTATAATTATTTATGTTAATTAAATACTATTAAATCCAAAATTACAGTTCCGCGCATACGATAGCATTGGAAATATACAAATTAAGTGAATGACAATGTACTGCGCAATAGACGTATGTATGAATTTTGGTCGGTTAATGGAAATGTAAGGTCTGAAAGTGGTCAATATTCAATACTTATGGCTCAAAGGCAACATTTAAGTGAGGTAAAAAAAACGAATAGAAGATGGTTAAACACAAATGGAGGTTGCCCAAGAATTGAATGTTGCTTCGAGCAGCTTTTTAAGCACTGGATATGTTGATACACAGTCTGCCCCAGGGAGACCAAGGGAAACGATTGCAGCCGAAGACCGTTTTCTGCCATTTTCAGCTCAAAGAAACCGTGAAAAGACTACAAGAAATTTAGTTTCAGACTTTCATGGTGCCACAGGAACTCGAATTTGTCATTCTACTGCTGCACGATATTTTACAATTGTAGAATGTATGCGAGAGGATCAATAGTTTGTGTCACACTCACCCCAATTTCCAAAGAGGCCCGTTTAAACTATTGTCGTCATGTCGTCATCCCGTTGTTGACATCAGAACTGTTTGCTGATGATTCCAGATACATTATATTATTCTAGAAGTGTTTTGATCTAAAGAGAGGAAGGAACACACAACTATATTTCCCTTGTCCTTGAAATATCCCGTTCGAGCACAGTGTTTTTGGCTCCATTGAACATGGACAATGTTAACAGTTTAAAGCTGTAATGAGTTGGACACAAACTAATTCTTTCTTCGGCTATAGTCTACCCCCGTAAGCCTTCATATAGAAGTAGAATGGCTTATTAGAGTTCTATGACAGCCTGAAGATGTGAAACTAAATCTCTTGTAGTCAATTCGCGGTGTCTTCGAACCGAAAATGACAGAAAACGGTCTTTGGATCAGTTATTGTTCTTGATCTTCCTTGAATAGATTGCCTCTCAACGTATACAGTGCTTAAAAAGCGGCTCGAAGGTATGACATTTTAAAGAGAATTCAATTATTGTTTTTGACCACCCTCCATTCTACCAATTATTCGCCACTCTTTAACCTTACCTAAACGATGCCTGGGAGCCATAATTAATGAATACTGATAATTTTCAAACACCCCATTCTCTTTATACAACACTACTGTCCAGAAATCGAACACACGCTCATTGCGCACCACATTAACAATTAGATATAGACATTTATATTACAAATAGAAATTTATATATAGGTATTTACGACGCTAACGTATGCGCGGAAGTGAAATTTTTTATTCAATAGTATTTATTTAACGTAAATAATTGAAGCAGTAGACATTATTTCCACCATTAATTGAATTAATGTAATTTTACTCATTATCTTTTAATTTTCATGACTTGCATGGTTCAGGGGTGCATGGGTTCGTATGCTTCCTTGAATTTCATGATCAGGACACCAATTTTTTATACAGAAATATTTTTCGTTAAATAAGATGAAGTTTAACGCTTTCAAACTGTATAAACTATATTTAGATTTCTTTTTAAAATACTGATATTTCACTTGGACTCGAACTAACCCTGGTTGCCAAAAATTTAGGTTTCCTTTTTTAATAACGATGTCAATTAAGCTGCTCGTTCTAGACTTTCTTTTAAAATACGGTTAGTATTTTTACTAAGCAATATATGTTTTTAAAAATTAGGTACATAAATACATTATGTATCTATACATATTTATTTCATGTTTCAAATATAAGACTGGTGTTCCAGTTACCCCATACATTTTTCAACAGTGGGTAACTAAGATATGTGTCAGGTGTAACATGGGATCCAGTCATCCCTAGAGTTATGAATATTTTTTTAAAATTTACTTAACTACGGGAAATTAATTTCACCATTATTTATTTGCTTACAATATAGAAAATCGTACAATACATCATCAAAATCACATAGTAAGAATTTTAAAATAGCAACTTTGCAGTATCAGACCAAATTTCTTAAATAAAATATCTTGAAACCAATATAAAACCAATAAAAAAAAAGTTCTTTTTAATATAAAACACTTTTACACTTCTAACAGATATATCTGACTTATCGAACTGTGGTTGAGGTAAATAAAAAAAAAGAGAGACAGAATGAAATACTTAAATACTTAAGTTATCGGTTGTTCATTAATTAATTTATTTATTTTTAAATAGCCATGTAACCTTTTTACTTATTCCCTACTATAAAGTACGTTTATAATTACTTAACATTTATATTGGTCATATAGATAAATCAAATAAGTTCCATTTGATGAATTTTTAGACACCTTCACAGCAAAGATTTCGCTCACAACACTTTTTAGTTTATACATAATATACAGGGGTCGGAGCATATAGGACAAATGTTACTATTCTAACCAGTTTCTTTCAACAATAATCTTTGCCATATATTTCTATTTCGCACCTTATAAAAATGTATCTTGAAGATTGTTCATAAAAAATACTGGTAAGAACAATAAAATTTGTCCTATATGCTCCGACCCCTGAATATACATAATCTGACTGGTTAATTTTTTAAAAAGTAATTTACACTTTTTCAAACAGGACGTAATACTTCATATTAATATATATATATATATATATATATATATATATATATATATATATATATATATATATATATATGTAGATAATCCAAATAATTACTCATTGGCTGCTGTAAGTTCATTTATTTAATCCGTAATCATGAGAAAGGGAAAAGCTCCTTTTGCGAAATATCTCTAACCGAAATATCAAAAAAAAATATTCCATCATTTACTTAAACCAGCCGTACTCATCCAAGAAAGAACCAAGAATCTTCCTTCTCAACTCGAGGCTTCCCCTTTTAAATCTAAAAAGAAAATTCTAGAACCTTCTGTAACCTCAAACCATCATTCTTTTATGTAAATAGAATTCTTGTCCAGCTACGAGACTATTTTCCTAAGACGATAAATTTATTTAAAAAAAATATATTATTTAACCAATTTATAATCGACTCATAATTTCTTATGCAGACGATTTTTATAAATGATTAATTTTAAGAGAAAAAGAAAAGAAATGAATTTATTAATATGCACACTATCAAGGTTGACGGAGGAAAAATAAATAAATAGATAAAATAAAATAATGATATTTTTTGAAAGGTATGGTTTTGGAATAAAACTGGCTTAAAAAGTGTTGATAAAAACATAGAAGAAATTAGTTTTATTTGGAATATTAAGAAATAAAATTTAATTAAGAATATTTTTAATTTAGAGCCATCTTTTTAAGTTTACGCATACTGGAATAATGTTTTTTAAGGCAAATTAAGAATTTATATCGTCTGCATAAAGATTAACAGATTAGATTTAGAAACAAGATTTTAATTTAATAATTTGAAGTAAGTACGGAAAATTAAGATAGTATAAAGATTAGTTTTGGCGAAAAAATTTTAAATTTGTAATATATATATATATATATATACCAGCTAAAACCCATTCATTCTGAATCTGTTTAGAACAAAATTCCAACTCTCTGACCATTGATTCATAGATATTCAAAGTCAGTATGTTCTGGGTATCTTAATCTCATGGGTCAATCAGAAGGGTTCTGGATATGAACAGATAAGGTTATTGTGAACATGTGTGCCACTCGCATAATCATGAATAATGCAGCATAGTAACACTCCCTTTTGAGCAGTTTGCACCAATTTATATCAAGCTCTAGCTGAAAGTAAAGTTTTATGATAATCCATCCATTAGTTTTTGAAGTACAACTATTCTGTAAATTATGAAGAACGCAGTTTCGCAGCAATACCTGTTGAGCTATATATATATATATAAATCAGCTCCTGTTTCTATCAAACTCTAACTGAGTATAAAGTTTTGTGAAATTCCGTGCATTAATCTTGAGAAAGTGAGTCACATACAGACTAAAAAAGTAACAGTGGGACTAACAAAGTGACAGACAAACTCATAGACAGATATTTTCTAAAAACCATCAAATCGTGTTCAATACCTTCTAACACGTCTAAATCCATCGAAAAAACCGGAAGTCGAAAATTTTCGCGAATCCAATATTGTAAAGATAGAAGAAAGTAAAAATCAAAACATCATATGGAATGAAAAGTATTTTATAAAAAATAATATTTTGTAAACTCTTGAATAATAATTATTTGAAATTTAGTAGCTAGATTTAATGAGAAAAATCGATTTCATACAGTTGAGGCGATTATTCTATCAGCATGGAACATATATCTCTCAGTAATTAGCTATGAAAAAGATTTTTCTAGGAAGTTAGTCATTTATTTGGCTAATTGCAATGAAACCTAAGAAACACAAAAATAAATGAATATGTAATGTATCAGTTTAAGAGAAGCACTTTAATTTATTTTTGTAATAGAATTTCTTTAATAGAAGGAGAAATTTATTTTCATTTTATGAATTAACTTAATATTTATTATTTAAATTAATATTTATTATTTTAATAAACTTGAAAGAAAATAAAAATTAACATTATCGAAGTTGTAATATCTCCCATATAGTACCACTATCAATGTTTCGTATGCAATCAAAACTTAATGATGGGTTCAAAGTATTCTATAAATTATACTTGGTTGCCTTGATAATAAATTTTATTTAATAGATTGAACAATAGTATGACTGGGACGTATATGAATAAATAGTGAATTGGAAGTATTTACATATTTACAAAATACAAATTCATTTTACTTTGGAAATTTCAGATCATCGTACTTAATACCAGAAAAGATGATCCTATATATATTTCTGTATGCTTAGCTTGAAACTTATTCTCATGCCTTTTCAGAAAATAACAGAATTCTTCAAAAATACGTAAAACACACACGACAAGCAAAAAATATAAAATTTCTCTCTCAAAAAAGAAAAAAAATCCCTTTCCTTCTTTTTTCTTCGATAAAGAAATTGATTCTAACTTTTTTTCCCTAAATTTTTACCTCATCTCGTAAGATGAAAAATATTAAAGAAAAGTAAATAAAAAACGTCCTGGTAAACTTCGTTGCTATAGCAACAAGTCGCGTTTGATAAATAAAATATTACAAAGGCAAAACTGTAAAAACTATGAATAAAATAAATATGAATTTATCAATTCCTAATAATCAGAGCTGGAAAATTGGCGCAAAGGTAGAGGCTAATGAGGCCACAAAATTTTTATAGCATTTTTCAGCTTTATAAACACTATGAGATTCTGTCATTAAATAAGCCGAAAACTATCACTAAAATTTTGTGGTGTCAATTAGGCCTCACCTCAGCGCCAATTTTCCACCACTGCCTTATTTCCCTATAAGAATATTCGATTTATTTAACGACAGAAATTCGCGTTTAAATAAGACGATGATTACTTATTGAATATCGTAATATTCATAATACGAGAGACTGATCATTAACTGGCACATTCCTACCAATAAAATGAAACAGAAAGTTTTACCTAATGCACGACAGAAAATTCTTATCTGTACGAGGTTTAGATAAAGCGATCAATTCTATCAAAATTTGTTGGTGTGAACCCGTTAGTAATCAGGCCCTACCAGAGACTTGGCTTGTATTCTTTTTTTATGACAATGCAGTACACCAGGATTGTCTAACGTGCAACCTGAGGGCGTCATGGCGCTCTTTAGAATGATTCCTCTTACGAGTTTTTTTTTTTTAAATAAAAATGATGTTTTTTAATATCGTAAGCATACCACATGATATTTTATTAGGTACAGCATTGAATTTTCTTCTCTTTTTTCTAGAAAATATATTTTGATAGGACTCTCTCTCAGGAAAATATAATTCTAAATGTAAAATAATTTATGCTTTTTTGTCCAATTATTCTTCAAATCGAGCTCTGCATATTGGGGGATTTTATGGCTCATCTTGTGAAATGTCTGGGCATCTTATAAAAATATCTACATACCGTTACTCTTTATTAGAGTTTCTAGTATGGATTCCTTTTTCAATCAGAAAACATCCAAATTCTTACCAGAAATTCTGCATAATAATCTTTACTTTATTTAATGATAGGCATTTTAATATTACTTAAAGTAAAAACTATACTTTCAGATTTTCTGGTAAGAATTTGAAATTTCTAAATAACAAAGCAGGCCAAACTGGCGACCTTCTGTCCCTTAGTATAGTCAAACAATGCGTGTTTTTCAAACTTGTGAATAGTGACAGCCTTCAATGTTTGTAACTAAATGAGATGCACTCGTGCTTACTGAAAGGTTGGAGAGCTCAGTACATTATTTCAAATCTGAGTAGTTTCGGATCAGAATTTTTGCAGAGTTTAGGTCAAATTTTGAATTTCAATATAAATCAATGTAAAATACATTTCTAAATTCGGATATATTTGGATACCAGTATCTTTAAAAAGTTTACTAAGACACATTTAATTTCAAAAGAAAAAAAAAACTGGAAAAACATTCAGGAATTTTCGGTATTGAAATTCAACTTACAATGCAGCGTACAAACGTTGAAAAATATTAGGCCTATGATAGCCGCCATTTTTATGTCAGCAGTTATGCCTGGTATTCAAGAGGCGGTGGTAGATGTGTCTGAATTAGAAAGGTTTGTGCGCATTGTCTGTTACTGGGCTCTTACACCTCAGGTAATTCAGAGTATTTGAATACCATTTTTTTCATAAGTATCGCCATATTTATACAGAACTTTCTTCATTTACCGCTTTAGTTCCAAATATATTTTCCTGATGTTAGATAAGAGCGCGATGGTGTTTTTTGGTACTACCCAGGTCAAAATTCATGCTAATATTTGTTTGCTAGACAAGCATTACTTGCTATATACCAGCAAGTAAAATAGCACAAACTACCATTACATATTTGCTGGTTCTAGCAGAATTATCAGCATGTCATGGTGTGTTTTGGCCCACTTTGCTGCTTGGCCAGCATACATAATCCAGCATGTGTTGCTTGAATATGTTGCTGGCCTAGCAGCAGTAAAGACCATCACTTGCTAGTATTTTCTGCTAATCTAGCACAATTTTTCTACCATCATTTGCTTTAAATTTTTGCTTTTCTAGCATCAGTAGCTAGTTAAAAAAAACGCAGGTGCTGCCATCTATTGACAACACTGAAAGCGTCTACGGATAATGGGGGAAGAAACTGCATCGCACTTTTTCACTCCTGAGGGTTGAACTCGCCACCTGTGGTTTAGGAGATGCGCACGTTACTTACCTTGCAAGCGGGGACCTGTTAATAGATGCCTGTAACTGCTGGTGATTGTTGACGAAGCTAATTCTACTATGCGCTATTATTTTTAAAATGTTAAGAATGAATTTATCGATGCAACTATTTCCTCAAATTTTCAATAAATAAAATTAATTTATTGTTAATTTTTTTCTTCAAATAATTAATGAGAAATTAGAATATGATTACATTAATATAAATCAAGAAATAAATAATTATGAAATGTATTTTTGATAGAATAAATTTCAGGTAAATACTGTTTAAGATGGGGGATTTTAAAACTATAATGCATATTGGAAAGAGAGGAGGAATCAATTATGCATATTTTTAAATCGATTGTTATAAACATATTTCTTAAATGAAAAATTGCTTCTTGAATATTGAATTTTAAATGACTAAATTTTGTTTTTTACCGATTTTGAAATACACATTTATTATTTTTTAATAACTTAAGTTAATTAACACTAGCAAAATTGAAAGTTAATAATTTTCGGGTGGATGAAGGAAGTTTTGAATTTACGTTGTATTAGCCCGAAGAGAAGATCTAAAGCCTCTTCGTTTTAAAATTTTAAAAACATATTTTTTCTCTTATTTTAATAAACACATAATATTTTACTTTTCAAATAATTTAAAAGAACTAAATACTATGAGAAAGTGACGATGATTTTCTTCCATTTCATGAAGAGGGTGGGGACCCTATAAAAATTAATTGTTATTATTTTTTGTTAAGTTTGTGTGTTAAAGCAACGAGTTGAAAAGGCAGGGTTTTATTCACATGGTGGTACATAGCTATTCTTCTCCTTGCCCAGCTTTTTAAATTCAATAAACAAAAAATTATTTTCATCCTATCCTTAAAGAAATAATGAATTTATTATTTTCATGTAAGTTAAAATAATTCAACACTAAGAAAAGGATCAGTTAAAAGATCAGTTAAAAGGTCAGTTAATTTTCCGTTAGGAGAGGAGAAGAGTTACTATTATAAATCCGCTATAAAAATAAATTCTTTGTTCTGTTTTTTTCTTTTTCTTTTTTTTTTTTTTATAAGTTAAAAATTAATCTCAAATTGGTGGTTTAAGGTAATCATGAATCTAAGTGGTGATAACAATCCTTCTCCAGTATTTTTAATTTTGATGAACAATTTCTTTTTCTCTAATTTTCAAAGAAACAAATGTTAAGGTATCTAACTGCATGCTTGGAAATAGCTTAAATAGCAAATAAGCAAAAGATACTTGTACATAGCTTGTCATGCTATTTCTCCCCAAACTTGCTGCATAGCATATTATGCTGGAAAGCATTAAATAATATATTATATCATATTAAGGTACCTATCTCTGCTTGCTTTGGAAATAGCTTAAATAGCACATAAGCAAAAGATGCTCGTACATAGCTTGTCATGCTATTTCTCCCTAAACTTGCTGCATAGCATATTATGCTGGAAAGCATAAAATAGCATATTATAGCATGTTAAGGTACCTACCTCTGCATGCTTTGGAAAAAGCTTAATCAGCAAATAAGCATAAGATGCTTGTACATAGCTTGCCATGCTATTGCTGTGTAAGCTAGCTATATAGCATGTGATGCTGGCTAGCAATTTAAAGCATATAATAGCAAGGATATCTAGCAGACAAAGCAAAATATAGCAATAACTAGCATATTTTTGTTGCTGGTACTAGCATGAATTTTGACCTGGGTATAACTGTTAAATAAGACAAATATTACTTTATTAAAAAATATTGTATTGAAATTCCCAGACCAACAGAAGCCTGTTTGAGTATTAGTCATAAATTGGGCATTTTTTATGATATTTCTTCAAGAAGAAAAATATCGTATAATAATTTAGAATAATGTAAAAATCATATCTGAAAAGTATGTAAACAAATAAAAATGAAGCAGGGAAAAGGATAATATTTAAAACTGTGTTTTGTTGAAATGAAAAATCAGCAATTTCTTAGATAGTCACTGGATTTTATCACCACATTTACAGTTAATGCTATTGTATTGACCAGATTTTAAGTAATAAAAGTTGATATTTTTATTTATTGCCCTAATAGGGCTCTTGTAAGAGTACTCTTAATACTTATTTCTTGATTTCTTGATCGAGGTAGTCACACAATTTCCTCCTGAGATTAATGTTTGGTTAAAAAAAGTGCTTATGAATTAATTTTAAATGACCACTATACAGAGTGATCCTGTATCCATGGTGTAAAATTTAAGGAATAAGGCAACTCATTGTAACAATCATATAATATAAGAATATGTGAGCGCAAGTGACTTGTAGGGGAACTAACGTAAGAAGGAGACTTATGAAGAATGTCTACAGACAACGTCATTGGTATGTGCTGTGTTTATATTAAGTATTCAAAACTTCGTCAATTAATAGAAATACAAACCTGGAAACATCAACCAAGAGTCGTTTAAGTGCTTACCACCAATGCAGCGTGTTCTAAAGGAGATAATTGCACCAGATATTTGTACAGAACAGTCTGCAATGGATTGGCAGTATATTAGGCTATCAAAATCTCTTCGAAAAATGTAAGGTTACAAACTAGCAGCCTTGAATAAGCCACTTGGTTATTCCAGTCCCCCGATTTAACGAATCTGGAATATTTTTTATGGGAACATCAGAATAGTTTTGTTCATACAAAATCAATTAACTCAGATGAAGCTGTTGTTTCTGCACGTGCTCGTGAAACGATTGTACCGGGTGTTCCAAAAATGATTGATGGATTTTAAAATTCAATAACTTGCAAACGATGACAGCTATTTAAAAAATTTTTGCAGGAGGGTTATGTATAATTTCAGGAGTTTTTTTGCCGTAATTTTTTATTTTAGCTCGCATCTCAAACAACAGGTGGCGCTGTCGGCGATTGAAGGCCAGGTGATCAGAGCTGAGTGAAGCGTCCACCTGGCCTTCAATCGCCGTCAGCGCCACCTATTGTTTGAGATGCGAACTAAAATAAAAAAATTACGGTAAAAAACTCCTGACATTATACACAACCCTCCTGCAAAAAAATTTTATTAGCTGTAACCGTTTGCAAGTTATTGAATTTTAAAATCCATCAGTCATTTTTGGGACACCCGGTAAGTGAGAAGCAATCTTCGAATGACGCTTACAAACGTGGTGGATACAATTTTGAATGCATTATTCTAAACATTACATCTGTCAATGATTCTATCATTAAAAACTCTGTCTTATTTCCTGTGTAAACTCCACACTGAATCATTTGCGCCGATACATTCAATAATTCAATAAATGATTGCTACAGTGGTGTGTACCAAAACTTAAAGTTTGTATGTTGAATTCGGGATCATCCTGCACGAAAACCAAGTCTATGCAGCTTTTGGCGTACGAGTGACTGCTTTTTTACATATGACTAAATCAAAATTTTGATCACCTCTATTTCCTCACGAAAAACACGGCCCAACCTATTGTATAATTACCGCATTTTCAAAACTATGTAATTGAAGGAACTTTTAAATCAAATTGGTTCTTGCCAAATGAAATTTGTCGCCGATCTCGAATAATTGGTTTTATAATTGATTTTTTTAATGATTTTCTGCATGATTTGGAAAATCTTACTCATCATTACAATTATCTGCAGTTGATTATTGCTTTTTTTACATAGTTTTCTAATTAAACCTTATGAAATTTCATATGTAAAATTAGTTTATATATACACTTGTATAATTAACTTGTATTTACTCTTACATTGTGTATCTATTTGTAAATTGTGCAATTATTTAAATTTCAACATTATATTATTACGGAAAACTTTCAAAACTATCAGTATTTTTAAAATTTTAAAAAAATGCCTATTTAGCTTCTTAACCCATTGCGGAGCAGGGCAAATTTATTGCTTAAGTGTTGAAATTAATGACTGACACCGGAATTTGAAAACAGCTTTATTTATAAATAATAAAAAGCTATATTTCACGCATTCAATAAACCGTAGTTTTTTTACCAAAATTCCGGTGCCAGTGTGGCGTTTGAGAATTAAAATTAAGTGGTTTCATAGATATATCACCGCGCCGCAAGGTGTTAAACCGCTTATCTTCTATCTTTTTTTTTTTTTTTTTTTTTTTTTTTTTTTTTAACGTTGATGCTTGGTATGTCATTTTTTCCTTTTAACTACTTCCCTGATTTGCCCGTACGCAGGGTTCTCATTGCCGCTCGCCATTGCGACAAAATGTTTCATTTGGCGAGTAAATGTACAATCAGACTCGCCAAATTGAGAATTCTCAATTTCTGCTCCTTTTTTTAAAGTGTTTAAAATTGAGATTCTTATCTGCGTTACTGAACGATTGATGCCACCTTTCATCTTCAATCGCACCGTGCCATTTATATTATTATTCATAGAGATACTGACCTAACACCAATTATGTTTATCAACATCCAAAAACACAGAAAGAATTATACGATAAGTTATAAGTATTTCTCCGTTATAACAGAGTAATTTATTCCATTTTTCAATATTCTAATTATTCTAATATTTCTCCATTGTCAGTTTATCACTATGAGTATATATGCGCCGGTAAAATCACTGACAAAATTACTCGCATTAATTGCCAAATCAAAAAACGTTTCGTTGGAATGCGATGTTGAGAGGCCATTTACCGTACGGTTTATTAGTTGTATACAAAGTATTTTTACTCAATCATAATTTTTTTCTATCGGTTATAATCGAGATCTTATAGCAATTTACCGCTAAAAGAATGATTGAAACATTTATATATTTAGGAGACATTTAGAATGTACTTATTTTGAATAGTTTCTGTAGCGTATAAATGAATTGCAGTTTTCTAAGCGATGACAAAAAAATTATGTTATTTTAGAACACATTGATAAAAAACGGATATAAAAAGCGATAAAAGATAGATTTTTCAGTGTTTCACGCCGAATGTATTTTGCTAAAATTTTTTTTTTTTTTTTCATTTGGCTTCTGTTTTCAATTTTTTATTCGTCAAATCGCTATTGTTAGTCAGAAATCAGCGAAAACCCTGCCCGTACGTCATACGGGCAACGTGCTTCTCGAATCATCGTTGTATACAAAGTATTTTTACTCAATCATAATTTTTTTCTATCGGTTATAATCGAGATCTTATAGCAATTTACCGCTAAAAGAATGATTGAAACATTTATATATTTAGGAGACATTTAGAATGTACTTATTTTGAATAGTTTCTGTAGCGTATAAATGAATTGCAGTTTTCTAAGCGATGACAAAAAAATTATGTTATTTTAGAACACATTGATAAAAAACGGATATAAAAAGCGATAAAAGATAGATTTTTCAGTGTTTCACGCCGAATGTATTTTGCTAACATTTTTTTTTTCATTTGGCTTCTGTTTTCAATTTTTTATTCGTCAAATCGCTATTGTTAGTCAGAAATCAGCGAAAACCCTGCCCGTACGTCATACGGGCAACGTGCTTCTCGAATCATCATTTGCCAGACCATTTACGTGTAACCATAAATAGAGATTTATTATTCTCACCAGTAAATTTTTATTGTGAGTTTTGAGTTATTTAATCGAAGCATTTTTCCGATTCCATAGAGCAAAAATTTCTGTTTTGAAAAAAAACCTTTGACAGAAGATTAGAAATTCTGTAAAAAGCGCAAAAAAAAAAAAAAAAAAAAAAAAAAAAAAAAAAAAAAAAAAAAATAGGTATTTGAAATTTTTTTTTTAAATATTGATCAGTTAACTTGTTAACAATACGTGCTAGAAAAGTCAAATAGTAACAGGGTGTACAATTCTAGGTCGTTTAACCAAATTTTTTGTAAAGTAATATTTCCTTTATTTAATGAAAGGAAATTCTACCTTCATATATTTACAAGTACTATACTATATTTTTGATTCTAAAATACCGAAAATTCCCCCAAACCTTTGAAGCGTAAGAACAATAAATAATATTCTGTTAATTATTTTTATTATTTAAAGCTTAATTGCAGACCAATATGAAATATCATTAACAAATATTGTCACGATATTAATAGAAAATTATTAATAATTAATAGAATTATTTACGATATGGGTTGAATATTCATTTTTGTGATGATGTTTATTAATATATAACATTAGAGGGATTTAGTTAGGGTATTAAAACACTACTAATTCATGACATATAAAATTAAAAATCCTTTGCAGTAAATTCTTCTATTATTTGTACTTAAAAATACCAATGATAAAAGTGAGCTGATTCGTTTTAATAAAACATATTCTTAATACTAAGCAATTTAATTTCCCTGTCCTGTAATTTTGAAAATCGTTTGAAAAGAATGTCAAAACTACAGTATTATAAAGAAACTTTTAAACTTTCTCAAAACTTAAGAATAAAGTGAGGATTGTATGCTTTGGTTTGTACAATTTGCCAGAAATTCTCAAATTATTTTCGACGAAGAATATCGATTTAATTATCAACGCAGTTATTTTAGAAACAAATTACATCTGGATTACAAATTCCTTCATTGACATCTAAATAAAATTAGTGAAACGTGAAATAGTTTACAGACTTGGCAGATTAGATATTTTTTAATGTAAATTTGCTGTCGCTGACCAAACGATTCAAAAATGAATTAGTGATGTCAGGGCTTTAGGGAAGCAATAATGTTTTTGTGCTGATATAAGATTCGAGGAAATTAGTTATATTGTTAAAACTACTAATTCATTACATAAAAAAATTAAAAATTTGTGTTTTAAATTCTACTGTTATTTGTTCTTAAAAATGCCAATGATAAAAATGAAGTACTCGTTTTAATATACCCTATAATTAATACTAAACAATTTAATTTTCCTGTCTTGTAATTTCGAAAATCGTTTGAAAAGAATTTCAAAACTGTGGTATTATAAGGAAATTTTTAAAGTTTCTGAAAACTTAAGAATAAATTGAAGAATTTGTTGCTTTGGTTAGTACATTTTGATAGAAATTCTCAAATTACTTTCGACGAAGAATATCAAATTAATTATCAACACAGTTATTTTAGAAACAAATTACATCTGGATTACAAATTCCTTCATTAACATCCAAATAAAATTACTGAAACATGAAATAGGTTAGAGACTTGGCAGATAAGATGTTTTTTTTTTTTTTTTTTTTTTTTTTTTTTTTTATGTAAATTGCAGCTGCTGATCAAACGATGTTGAAATGAATTAGTGATGTTTTTTTTTTTTTTTTTTTTTTTTTAATGTAAATTGCAGCTGCTGATCAAACGATGTTGAAATGAATTAGTGATGTCACGACTTTAGGGAAGCAATAATGTTTTTGTGCTGATATTAATTTACATATAAGATTTGAGAGATTTAGTTATAGTGTTAAAACTACTAATTCATTACATTTAAAACTTAAAAATCTGTGTATTAAATTCTCCTATTATTTGTACTTAAAAATGCAAATGATAGAAGTGAGCTGCTTCGTTCTTATAAACCATATACTTAATACTAAACAATTTAATTTTCCTGTCCTGTAATTTCGAAAAGCATTTGAAGAGAATGTTAAAACTACGGTATTATAAAGAAATTTTTAAAGTTCCTCAAAACTTAAGAATAAAGTGAAGATTTGTATGATTTGGTTGAAACATTTTGCCAGAAATTCTCAAATTACTTTCGACGAAGAATATTGATTTAATTATCAAGACAGTTATTTTAGAAACAAATTGTATCTGGATTACAAATTCCTTCATAGACATCCAAATAAAATTAGTGAAACGTGAAATAGTTTAGAGACTTGGCAGATTAGATTTTTTTAATGTAAATTGCAGCTGCTGATCAAACGATTTTGAAATGAATTAGTGAGTTCACGCCTTTAGGAAGCAATTCTATTTACAATATACACATAGGAAAAAATTATTTTTTATAAGAAATATTATATTTTAAATGTAATATAGATAAAAGGCATCATGGCCCCACCAGTGGCCGCGAGGTTCTGACCTCGGAACTGGTAGACGGTAGGTGCTGGGTTCGAACCCATTCGCGACTGTTGCCCTAACCGTTCGGAGTTTTCCGTGGTTTTCTTCGAACCTTGCGTAAATACGGGTTAGGTTCCCTTAGAAAGACCCCCACGGAGGGCATCCTACCCCTTAGGGCCTATATCCCACAGTGTAGATAATTGGCCGACATAAATACAAACAAACAAACAAACAAAGTCATCATG
The DNA here is from genome assembly GCA_964019185.1 of Maratus speculifer. NCBI lineage: Eukaryota > Metazoa > Arthropoda > Arachnida > Araneae > Salticidae > Maratus > Maratus speculifer. The sequence goes on from OZ025290.1 coordinate 253,459,943, forward strand.
TATTGAAATCGAGCAGACAAATAAGAAAAACTTTGCAAGTTCAAAATAATAGAGTTATGAAGAGGAGGACACATATAGCATATTGTTTACAAGTTGTGAGTGAAGTAACTGAAGAAGTTGTCACAAGATGGCGACTGATTTTTTATGTGGGATAAAATGTTTCTGACTATCGCTGCAGCAAACTTCCAACAATAAATTTTCAATAGAAAAGTTTAGATTAATTTAGCGGTCTTTTTCATAAAACTTTTCACTCTTTTTTATTGTTAAAACTACTATTTCTTTTTATTGGTAGGAGTTTGCAAAGGTGTATATTTTCTACTGACAGTAATAGGCGGTTGTCTAGATTGTTACAATATGTCGAAAACACAAGGACTGACTATCGTCAAAGTAAATTCCCGCCAGTAAAACTAAAAAATCTATTTTCGCCATTATTTGTAGCCGAAATTTTTGCATGAGTAACTCTTTTAAATAAAGGCGAAATATTCAATTTAAATTTATTGGTGGAAGTTTATCAAGGCGGTAATCAAATCCTGCGAAACAGTTACATAGCTGCCAACTTGTACAGATTTTTCCTACCACTAAAATTAAATAGAAATTGTTATCTTGTTTAACATCGTCGGAAATAGTTAAATTTCAGTGATTTTTTAGGTGAAATTTTCTGTTGAATTTAAGAGATAGGAAAATTTTTTACAAGTTGGCAGCTATGGTGTTACAATTGCAGCTTTGCTACATATCAGTAGTTGTATACAGTATGTTCTTCGTTATGTCAGTTCTTTTTATTAATAGTTTCATTTTCAAAATAACACTTTTTTATGACTAATTGAGGGAAAACATTAAACTGAAATAATTCAAGCAGGGACACTGAATTTGAAAAGCGCACTTCTGTAAAGGGCAGTAGATTGGATGAACTTAAAGGAAGGATAAAGAAACTGATGAATTAGTAGTAAAGTTTATTTTTATTTTCCAACGACATTTCGAGAATTTATCGTAGAAAAGAAATTTGGCGCTATGATATCCAAAGAGTGGTAGCATTTAAAAACAAACCATGATTAATTCCAAATACACTTCTACTAGTTATTGCTCAGAAACAGTTCATTCTTTTGTGTATCACTGAAACTGAAAGATAAATGCACTGTATTCCATATTTTGTAGTAACAATAGTCTAGGGCACTTCGTTGAGGTATATACATTTCATTATATTTGATATAGTACAACTTTATTAAATTACAAGGCAAATGATTTTACTTCGTAAGACATGATGTATCCGATACCTTTTGAATGCCTCTCTAAATAAATTATGAATATTACACAGTACATTTTTAATTCTGAATATACCATCCAATACTGAAAATGCCACCCAATACTGAATATGCCAATTTAGGTATGTGTAGAATCCTTGACTAACGGCGAAGAAATTTTCAACCAGTAAAATGAACGAGAACATTTTGACTTACTTATGACAGGCATTATGGTTAAATAAGGAGAAATTTTGTATTTAAATTTACTGGTGGAAGTTTGCTCCTGCGAGAATGAGGCCTTATTTGCAAAGGTATATGGCACCGAAGCAGCCAAATTGTTAAATGCCTTTCGAGAAAGTCACAGGTCTCTATTTTTTAATTCTATTTCGCAGCATGTTTTCAAAATAAAAATCTTTTGCATACAGTTTAACAAAATTTGCAAGAAAAAATTATTTCAAAATTGTGATATCTTCGAATAGTAACACTCTCTAAACATAGATGGCGCAACGATACCGTGATATGTGTTTTGTGAGGCAATGCATGTTGGCCAAATAAAATCGGAGATGTAAGAATGTTTTGTTGTTCGAAATGCTGCTTAGCGGCAGTTGTATCATAATGTAAATAAATGATGGAAATATAAAGGCTGTTTCCCTGATGGAATTACAGTACAAGTAATTCGAACCCACACGATATAACAAAGTGGCGACTAAGATGGGATTATTTACCCATATTATTTTGTTAAGAAAAATATTGTGAAAAAAAAGTAAACGCCGGGAAAAGAAATGGCTGTTGAAAAAGAAATTATTTCACTGGGTCGGCTAGAAGAATATGACTCAAAGGTTCCTTGGACTATTTATGTTGAGAAAATGGATTTTTATTTCTGTGCGAATAATGTAAAGAATGAAGAAATGAAAAAGAATATTTTGCTTAGTTCTGTTGGGACGAAAACATTTACGATTTTAAGAGATATTATTGTCCCGAAGACGTTAAAGGAGATAAAATATGAAGATCTTTTAAAAAAAGCTAAAGAACATTTTTCTCCTTGTCCAAGTGAAATTGTAGAGAGATTCAAATTCCAGAAACGTCTTAGGAAGTCAGGGGAAAGCATAGCTGAGTTTGTAAGAGAACTTAGAAGATTGTCTGAATTCTGTAATTTCGGAAACACCTTAAATGACCGCCTGCGAGACCAACTTGTGTTCGGAATACAAGATGAAAAGATACAACAAAAGCTGCTGGATTCTAAAGAATTAAATTTCAAGACTGCGGTGGAGATCGCCGAATCGTTTGAATCTGCTGAAGCCGGTGTGAAATCACTACATATAGGCGAAAGTACAGCTGTCAACCAAGTGCGCGCTAAAGGAGAGAAACCGAAACCAGAAAAGTTCTCTCATCCATTTAAGCCCAAAGAAGAAAAATTCGCGTCTGAGAAACCTTGTTATAGATGTTCGAAACACCATAATCCTAAAATGTGCCCTTTCAAGAATGCTGAGTGCCATCTGTGCCACAAATTTGGCCACCTAAGAATTTGTTGTAGAAATCGAAAATTTATGATGAAAAATGATAAACAGAACAAAAACAGTAAAATTAAAACTGTTCAAGAGGAATATTGTTTTAATTGTGTGGACAACAACTCCAATAGTGTAACATGGCAAAAAAATGTAAAAATAAATGGGGTGAATGTTAAATTTGAAATTGACACCGGGGCGGCGCATACGATTGTAAGTAAAAATGTGGCAGAAAAATTGTTCTCAGGTAAGCTACCTTTAATTAAATCTAAAGTTAAGTTACAAACTTATACTAAAGATTTTTTAACTGTATTAGGTGAGTTAAAAGTAGATGTTTTTGTTGATGAATATTGTATACCTGATTTAAAATTGTTAGTTATTAAAGAGCAAGGTCCGAGTCTAATTGGAAAAACTTGGTTAAAAGCATCAAAATTATTTTGGCCTAATGTAAATATGATTAAAAGTATTTCGAAAGATGATTTAATTAGAAATTTTCCAAATGTTTTTGCTGACGGGATCGGTACAATAAAAGGTCCTCCCGTTTCAATAAATTTGAAAAGGGATGCAAAACCAGTTTTTCTTAAGTCTCGACCTGTTCCGTTTGCTTTGAGAAGAGCTACTGATTTGGAATTGGAACGATTAACAAAAGAGGGTATTTTGAAACCTGTCGATCATTCAGATTGGGCTAGTCCTATAGTAATTGTTCCAAAACCAAATGGTACTGTTAGAATTTGTGGTGATTATAGAGCCACAGTAAATGCAAATACAGAAAATGATAATTATCCTCTTCCTAGGATGGAAGAATTATTCTCTAAATTGTCAGGTGGAAAATTCTTTACTGTTTTTGATTTAAAAGATGCTTATTTACAACAACCTGTAGATAATGAAAGTAGTAAAATTTTAACTATTAATACTCATAAAGGATTATTTAATGTGTTAAGATTAGCTTTTGGCGTAAAGTGTGCTCCTGGAATATTCCAGAGAAAAATAGAGAATATATTAAAAAAATATGAGTATGTTGGTGTATTTTTAGATGATGTAATCATAAGTGCTAGGAATGAATCAGAACATTCTGAAAGAGTTGAAAGTGTTCTGAAATGCTTTTCTGAGCATGGTATAAGATTAAATAAGGAAAAATTAAAATTTATGGTTTCGGAAGTTTGCTATTTAGGACATAAAATTTCTCAGGAAGGAATTAGACCTATGCCAGAAAAAGTTAATGCTATTTTGAATGCACCTATTCCAAATAATGTGTCACAATTGCGTTCATTTTTAGGCTTAATTTCTTATTATAGAAACTTCCTACCTAATATTTCAGATGTCTTAGAACCTTTACATAGATTATTAGATAATAATGTTAAGTGGACATATTCAGAAAAGCATGATAAAGCATTTCAAAAAGTTAAAGAATTATTATGTACATCACCTGTTTTAGAATTATATGATGTTAACAAAGATATTGTTTTGAACTGTGATGCTTCAGAATATGGCATTGGTTCTGTATTAAGCCATATTATTGAGGGTAAAGAGAAACCCATAGCTTATGCTTCTAGAACTTTAAATAAAACTGAAAGAAATTATGCAATGATAGATAAAGAAGCTTTATCTGTAATATTTGGTGTTACTAAATTTCACCAATATTTAGCTGGTAAACCGTTTAAAATTATAACAGATCACAAACCTTTAATTAGATTGTTTGATCCTGTTAAAAGGGTACCTGATACATTATCACCTAGAATGCTGAGATGGTCGCTTATGTTAGCAGGATATGATTATACAATTGAGTATCGCGAAGGTAAAAATAATAAAAATGCGGACGCATTAAGTAGATTACCTCTCCCAGAAACTGAAAATATAGTTAGTAATCCTGCTGAAATAATGTTTGTTTCAAATAATAATGATTGGCCCGTTACTTCTAAAACGATTGCAAAGTGGACAACTGAAAATCCTGTAACTAAACAAATTTTAGAGTGGGTACTACATGGGTGGCCTCGAAAGGTTAAAGCATAAGAATATCAACCTTATTTTCGTAGAAGGGATGAAATTTCCTGTTTAGAAAATTGTCTATTATGGGGGCATAGAGTAATTGTGCCAGAGGAAGGTAGAGAATATATATTGAAATTGTTGCATTCTGTTCATCAGGGTATGTCTAGCATGAAAGCTAAAGCTAGAGGGGTGGTTTGGTGGCCAAACATGGATAAGGAAATTGAACAAATGGTAAATTCATGTAGTAGATGCCAAATGTGTGCGAGGGATAATCCAAAAATGAAACCCTTAGAATGGAAGTCTGAATTACCCTGGGAAAGGATTCACATAGATTATGCAGGTCCGTTTGAAGGGAAATTTTTTTTAATAGTAGTTGATTCTTATACAAAATGGTTAGAAGTAGAAGTAGTGCCCAGGACCGATAGTAGAAATACTATTAGAGTACTGAGAAGAATTTTTGCGACATTTGGATTACCTTTAGAATTAGTCAGTGATAATGGATCCGCGTTCACAAGTGAGGAATTTGAGGAATTTCTTAAAAATAATGGAATTAAGCATACACCTATTCCACCATATCATCCGTCGTCGAACGGACAGGCGGAAAGATACGTGCAAACTGTGAAAAATTGCCTTAGGAAACTGGATAAAAATGACATATCATTATCAATTGCACGACTTTTGTTAGAAAATCATTCAACTCCTCATTCGGTGACTGGTAAAACTCCTGCTGAATTAATGTTTGGAAGGCCAATTCGAACAGCCCTTCATTTGGTATTACCATCAAAACCTAAAATACAGCAACCCCTGCACAAATTTAAGCTTCATGAATTAGTTTTCGTTAAAAATTTTGGAAAGGGGGAGAAATGGGTAAAAGGAAAAATTATAAAATTATTAGGAAGTAGATGGGTTTTAGTAAATAGATGTGACGGAATAATGTGTAAGCGTCATGTGAATCAGTTGAGACGTAACAGAGAGATAAGTTACGAAAAATCTGAAAGAATTGAAGAAAATGACCACAATAACAAAAAAATGTCAGAAAGAGTTGAAAAAATGGGTTATAGTGGTAAAAATTACAATGCTTATGATAATTATGAAAGGGTTAATAAAAACCGTTTTTCTGAGATTAATGGAAAAATAAAAGACCAACGTGATAATGAGAATATTATGGAACCAAACAAATCTCAGCCTTCACATGATATTGTAGCAGGTACTGTTGTGAGTAATAAAAATGATGCTATGACAGATATATCTGTAAAGGACACTGTGACTAAAAATAATAATGAGGACCCGAAGAAAAGTGTTCCAGTTCGAAGAAGCAATAGACCAAGATTGCCTGTAGTTCGTTTGAACTATGAGGAGAGGGGTGTGATATCTTCGAATAGTAACACTCTCTAAACATAGATGGCGCAACGATACCGTGATATGTGTTTTGTGAGGCAATGCATGTTGGCCAAATAAAATCGGAGATGTAAGAATGTTTTGTTGTTCGAAATGCTGCTTAGCGGCAGTTGTATCATAATGTAAATAAATGATGGAAATATAAAGGCTGTTTCCCTGATGGAATTACAGTACAAGTAATTCGAACCCACACGATATAACAAAAATGCAATTGTTAAAAATAATGGTTTGAACGAAACATAAGAATAGTTATCTGTGCCAGCCTGAAAAGTTATAAAAGGTATTGAAATTTATTTATTAAATCCCGAAATAAAGTACATAAATTTTTTCTGTTTTGCATAAAATTTTTCTGCTCTCCTTACAGATTACCGTATGAATAATTTATGCAGTTTTGAAAATATCAGTAAATTCATTCAAGAAATCGTACTGTATCTAAAAGAAAAGAATGCTTGAATTTGATGTACTAAAAGTATAATAAAAATTCGGTTTCGTATTCATTTTCAGTCCAAATGAGAGTTTCATTGAAAATTCGGTCGAATCGAAACTATCTGTATTCCAAAAATGTAGTTTCCTCTTTCGGAAAATTTCGATATTACTCATTGATTTGAGCTGCACAGGCATCAAATCAGACTCTCTTTTTCTATTGCTGTGAATTTCGCTGTGTATGATCATATGTCATGGCTGACTCAAGACATGAGTGCAAATTATAAAACAAATAATGTACTTATGACAAAAAGTTGAAAACGCTTTTCACGTGTTTATTAAAAGCTGCAGACTTAACAGTAAAACCATTTTTTAAAAGTTTGAAACAGTAGAAGTGTTTCGAATATTTGAAAAACTTCTTGTATAACACATATTCATTTGCAAAATTATTAAAAAAGTTAAATGGATATAATCATTTTTTAATTCGGTAAAATTCGGATAAATTGCATCTTTAACACAATCAAACTGATTAGTAAAGTTATCATACGAATTAAATATTTCCAACTGAGTGCGCAATTAGACAGCTCAACAGGATCGCTTAAATTCTGTTGATACAACAAGAATTCTGTTGAGCTGTCTAAATCACAGACCAGATATTATGACCTACAAGGTTATCTGAGCGAAAAATGCTCACAGGTTGTCGTGTCCAGTTAGCTAAAACGGTAAAGCATTGACTTTGTAAGCCAAGTATCTGGGTTCGATTCCTGGCCTGGGCAATTTTTCGCAAAGTAGAAAATATTTAAATTGTATTATTCTGATAATTAGAAAGTCCTGTGTCGTTGAATTAATTATATTTTTTTACATGAAAATAAAAAGGTTTTGGTTGGAGGTATAGACAGCCAACTTGGGCCACACGTATTTTCATTAATTAATAATTTTGTAATTGTGAAATGGATAATTGCACCATAAATTATACTAAAAATATGTACTAAATTAAAAACAAATTACTAAATGGTACACTTATAAAAAGAATATATTCAAAACACACTTAAAAATTATTAACGTTTTATTGATGAAGCTAAAATTACAATTCCATGCAAAAATCCATATCTCAATAAAAATTTTAGAATCCATTAAAATCATTAAGAGTCTACAATAGTCACAGAAAAAGTACTCAAAAAGACCCGGATGATAATGTAAAGTCTATGGGAGCGTTCTTTTCTAATATCTCGTTCAAATTTTAATATTTTGACATGATGTTTTTGCATAGGATAGTTGAGGACGATCCACAACCGGCCTAGTTTTTAATTTTTCAATTTTGGTTTTAGATTTAAAAAAAAATACTTTAATTTTCAAAACCGGTTTACACCGGTTCTGAAACTGAAACTATCATAATATAAAAAATACATAACCAAAATTGAAAAAGTAAAAACTAGGCCGGTTGTGGATCGTCCTCAACTATCCTATGCAAAAAAATCATGTCAAAATATTAAAATTTGAACGAGATATTAGAAAAGAACGCCCCCATAGACTTTACACTAGGACTTCCCTCAGAGGGATTAGTCTGAGCGATATTGCTGAGAATACACATTTAATAACTTGCGATAAGCAAAGAAAATGAGATGTTACCTTTAATTGGTCATTCATTGTGATAAAATATGATGAAAATAAGCATATTGAATCATAGAATAACAAAATCTTATATATAAAGTTTCATATACTGTTTTTATAAAAGAAAAGAAAACCATGCATGGATATATAATTGGAAATATGCAAAATGTTAAAAGTAATACAGAAAATAAAACACCAAATTTTCCTATATTGGAAATATAACTCTTTAAAATGATGTCATGAGCATAAACAGAAGCTTCGTACCGATTTGAGAAACTATAAATAACATAAACTATTATGTTTGGAGAGAATGGAGTGTATTTTATATGGTGTGAAATCCGTCCGAATAGTTTATAATGTTGAATATCTGTTTTCCACGGATGCAATGAGGTTGTCGATAAGAGTTAAGGAATCCTTTTTTTAAAATTTGTCCTAAACGAGCACTTACATCTTATAAGTTACTGTGATGCCAAAGTTACAGTTTCTGACCCCATCAGTATCCTAGAAATTGCAATATTCTCAATAAATTGGGTTTAAAACTTTTTCTAGAAAAAAAATGTTTAATTTGTGAAATTAAATTGTCGAATGTTTTAGAAATCGTTCATAACGAGAATATTATATCTTAAAAGTTGCCACAAAAAAAAAAAAAAAAAAAAAAAAAAAAAAAGATTTTAAAATTTTAGTCATATTAACAAAGAATTCTCAATTTTAGAACTTTTTTTGCTCGTGCATTGATGGTGATTATTGTTCCTACACAAAATATAGTATATTTTGCAGCAAAGATGGTTACCAACATTTTTTGCCCACATTATTTTTTAAATCGGCTAGGTACTCCCAGTGATAACAAAAAACACACAAACGTTAATGCTTTATAGCATAGAAATACAGAATCAAAAGCTATTTATCTCCTATTATATACACATAAATTGTCTAATTAGTGCTAGCAGATGCATTTTTAAATATACATAGATCAATATAATGCTTCATTTTTCTTTTATTAATATTTCTTAGTATTCATTATTCATTTATTTGTATTATTCAGTAAAAAAACTCACTTTTTTAAGCCCGAATTACGTCAAACTTTTTATAAAAGCGCGTAAGTCCATATAACAGCGAAGTATTGTGAAGAGTATTAAATACAAGGTAGTAAGACACTTAGCCAAACGCAGGTAATAAATCGCCAAATATTGTTCTTTTCGGCCTCTCTCGAAATGCATTTTATCCGTACATTAAAAAAACACGATTTTGAGTCGTCTTATTTAAAATTCAAATAAATAAATAAGAGGAAGCAATAATAGCAAAAGTCAAAACATTTTATTTCAGCATCAAGGAATTGTATCGTAGTTACACATGTGGAAAAAAGCTGCACTTGGCCAAAACACGTTGTCTTCACTAAATTTGAATCCGATTAAAAAAAGTAACGTGATTAATTAAAATGTTATAGGCAGAGCTGCCCAAGTCTCCGGCATTTTGGATACCGGTATTTTAAAACAAAAAATGTTTCATTAAATTGGAACATTCTGTGGATTTAAAAAATAACTTTTCCTATAAGAAAATTCTGCTATGCAATAAGCGGGGGCTTGGCATCTCTGTATAGGGATATTTTGTAATCTACTTTTTTACCTTAAAAAAAGCAACGACCATTTTTCGGGTACAAAAAGTATTGCTAATTGTTCCATTTTGCATAGGTATTGATTGTAATATTGATACATCTATGGTGATAAATTTCCAATAATTTTTCAAATCCCATTTATTTCATTAAAAATATAAATCTTTTATTCATTTAGTTTTAAATAAATGGTTTTTAACTAATTTCATAATACTTTTGAAATATCACTTTTCATTGGCCACTTTTTAAAGCATTTAGAAAATGGTTGTTGTTTTCAGACAAATATAGACTTTGGTCTGTCCGCATTTTATTTTATTATTATTATTATTTATAAATGGTGGAGAAATATTCATACTTAATCCATAACGTATATAACATATGACTCTGTTATTACATAAGTCACCTTTTTATTATCATAAAAATTATGTTTTTACTGATTTTTATTAATTCAATAGGAAAAATTTTGTACTTTGAGCAATATATGTCCGCATTTCATTTATTTATTTATTTTAACAAAATTCTTTGTATTTAGAAGAATTTTTATTTAAATAGGAAATCCAAATACCGCTGTTAATAAAGAAGAAAGTTAAAAAAAAAAAGTTGCAAAACGAGTAGACGCATACTATCAAATATGGAAAAACGACGAATCCAAAAAAAGACGTCGTATGAAATATCATCTTTTAAAGCAAAAAAACGAGGTCTGATTATCGAGCCTACTGATTACAAAATGTGCATTACAAAAAAAAAAAAAAAAAAAAAAAAAAAAACTGCAAATATTGTTTTTTTTTCTTTTGTGCAGTTTTGGCTTCGAAAGGTGCGCTGTGTTGCAAAAAGATACAAGTGACTATGAAAACACACTTAGTAAACGTTCATGCTCAGTTTTACAAATAAACATGGCACATATATGCTCTATACATACCGAGGTACCTAATTGGTGCCAAAATGGCGTTCAGTTGCCTAACATGCTGGTTATCATATAAATACTATAATAAATTGTTTGTTCTAAAAATATTATCATTTATTGATTGTTATTTCTTTTTTTTAATAACAGAAAATATTTCGCTTATTCCTTTTTTTTTCATTTTGAAATAAATAAATAACGGGTTATTATAGCATGCTATATGTATCTGGTAATCAAAACGATGTTTTCGCCTAATTGGCATAAAAAATCTCGCCAAACCCGATGCTTATATCTCTAGTATATTATCTCAAGTATTTTATTTATGTATACTATAATTGTTTTTACATACCACTTACTTCTTCTTGTATATAAAAATAGGTAAGTGGCTCCTTTATGCAGTATAAATTGTATAAATCTTTAAAAAATAGCCCTCGTTGCCCCTTTTTGGATCGAATTAAAAAAAATCAATGTCTAATTTCAGTATTGCTCCCAGGTATGTATACATATTCCAAATTTCAAAGTTGTATGCCAACAGAAAATGGATGAAAAATGGGAAAAAATTTCACATATGCATCAGGGTACATAATTGGAGTCAAAATGGCATTATTTTACCTGAGATGGTAACCCGGCGTTATTTATTTATTAGCCTCCGAGGCTATTTCTTTCAGACAAGCTAAAAATGTCGTGTCATCAGCCCTGAATTTTCTAGTCAACCGATTTTGACAATTATTTTTTTAAATGAAAGCTATTTATTTGTAGTTGTGCCCATTTTAATTATTTTTTAATTTATTTCCATTTTTATATTTTATTTTTAATTTTAAAAGCTTTTTCATGATATTTCTTCAAAATGGTGGCAACACAGTTTAGCTTTTCTCTCGATAATAAAAATTTATTTTCTAAAATGATTGTGTATAATTATGCACTAATTGAGTTAAAAAAATACATTTACTGCGAAATAATATTAATAATGTAAATAAAATGACAGAAAATAATATATGATAAAAATTAATGTCTAAATCAAAATAAGAGAAATTTCAAATGAGGAAAATTATGTCATTCAGCAACCAGATAAATGGGAATAACAATATTATTATGGATGCCTTTTTCATAAACAGTAACTTTTAAAAAACATTTGAAGAGAAAATGACGTCACTATTTAAAACATCGTATTTTTACTCATAACGATATTAGGTACTACTCTGTTATCCCGTCGACCAATTTCGCCAAATTAATAGCCAAATTATACATATTGACATAATTTTTATTTTAAATAACGAAAAAAAATAAATAATCAGTAGAATATTAATAAAAATATTAATAAAAAGTCGAAATAAAAATCACTTAATGACATTTTAAACACATGAATTGTATTTAATGTCATTGAATGTGACATTCACGATCATCCATTATTGGCATTTAATCTTATAGTTTGGCGATAATTTTCTGGTCGATGGGATAACCTAGTAGTACCCGATGTTACTTTTTTTTTAATAAAGCTATTTTTCTGTGAGTGCATATAAAATAAAATTTCTGGATTTCGCCGGCACTCATATTACAATTTTAACTGCACTTGTGCTAATATTTGCATGCAAAATTGTAACTGGCAAATTTGACATTTACTTTGTATATATATTTATTATATATTGATTCAATAATGTAATTACTTTTGCTTTTTTTTAAAACCAAATCGATCGGGTCTTTTAAACATTTCATTCGTCGAATTCGATGGGATTCCATTCATTTTATTGTTAAATTGCATTTCCTTTTACTCAGAGTCTATAAAAAAGCGTTTAAACTAAAGAAAAAACCCGTTTTTGATGAATCTATTCAATGAAGAAGTAGCACGTCAAATTGTATCTCTTTATTATTCCGCAATTCCAATGTCTCAGAGAGAAATTGCTATTCAATTGGGTATTTCACGCCGTTCTGTTTGCTATTATACTGATAAACACAAGAAAAATGACGTTAGTTCATTGCAATCTAAACGGGGTCGCCCTTCTAAAAAACTTCTATCGATTTTTTTTTTTTTTTTCTAATCGGAGGCGAAACTGAATTCTGCAATGGTAGAATCTACATTCATCTTGTTTATTATTTGTTTATTTACTCATAAAATTGTTTATTTACTTTCTTTTCCTTTTTTTTAATTATATAAAATATTTTTTTATAGTTATTAATTATTATTATTATTTTATTTACTGTAAGTTATTTTTGAAAATAGAAAATAATTTAAAAATGTGTATGCAAGCGTTATTTGAAAACGGAGTTTTCGCCAAATGGGCTTTGAAAAAAATTGCGCCAAATCTGATGCTCTTGTGGTATCCGTTCCGAAAAATTAGTGACCAAAATTGACTTCCACACACAAACAAAATATAAGTTAAAAGAAAACATGCAATAAAAATAAATATAAAGGGAAAATGATGTCATAAAAGAAACTTTTTATTTAAAAACGTAATTGTTTCTAATTTTCACACTCGAAATATATAAAACATTCTTTTAGCAATCAAAAAATGCTATTAAGAGATTATCACAAAATCTCAAAATAAAAGTTTTTATGACTTTTTTTAATGTAAAAAAATAACAGTTTTATTTTCCTGCATGATTAAATTTTAAAATGTTTTATTGCATTCAATATTTCTGAGTGCGTAAATGATTACTATTTACTCCATGTACTGATTCGGTTATCTACGAAAATACTAAAAAAAAAATCCAGCTTGTGAAAATCACGCACACCAAATTTCTGTGACGTATGCAAATAAATTGTGCTTTTGTATCAGTTTTTTTAATATAACTTTTACACTATTTGGAATTAATTTTTAAAAGTAGGTGCATTCACCAGATTACCTTCATAGGTACCTACTGGTACAAACAGAATCAAAATCCGACAAGTACTTTTTGAGATTTGCTTGACGAAAGAATTTTTTTGAATTTTAATATCGTTACGTATCTCTGAGTATAAAGACTTCGCTTCGCTCAGACAATTAGCGCTCGGCTTTTACCGCGTGACTAGTGTGTGCTCTTAAGCTCGCGCTGCGAGCTTGTAATGATCTTTTATCATACTCCATTCATAAAATTTGGTACAATATACTATAACTAGGACTTCCCTCAGAGGGATTAGTCTGAGCGATATTGCTGAGAATACACATTTAATAACTTGCGATAAGTAAAGAAAATGAGATGTTACCTTTAATTGGTCATTCATTGTGATAAAATATAATGATGAAAATAAGCATATCGAATCGTAGAACTACAAAATCTTGTTGCATATACTATTTTTATAAAAGAAAAGCAAACCATGCATGGATATAAAATTGGAAATATGCAAAATGTTAAAAGTAATACAGAAAATAAAACACCAAATTTTCCTATATTGGAAATATAGCTCTTTGAAATGATGTCATGAGCATAAACAGAAACTTCGCACCGATTTGAGAAACTATAAATAACATAAACTATTATTAATAATAACACATTGCTCAGTGGTGCACAAAACAGGAATTTTAATATACATTAGTACATATTAAAATAAAATGAAATTTTCAACGTTTCGCGCCGTCTTCTGCGGGCGTCTTCAGGAAAATATGAAATGGAAGGACTACGTTTGCATCTTGTTCGAGAGATATTTCTACTAAATTAAAAATTAAATGAATTAAAATTTAAAAATGTTGCCAATTACACGTGAGTAAAAATTAAAATATTGCAAGGAAATAAAAATTTTAAGGTTTTATGATGTTATGCCATATTTTTGGTATATTGTAGGATAAATTATCATTACATGGTTTATTTTCACGTGCTATGATTTCGATGGATTCTATTATTTTACCTTGAACTGGGTTATTGCATGGAACTATGATTTTGGCTTCCTCAAAATTAATATGGCAACCCTTGTTCGCCAAATAGAAGCGAGCAAGGGCAGTATTCTGTTTATATTGTTCTATATCTCTACGATGTTCTTTAATTCTAGTTAAAAGTTTCCGCGTTGTCATGCCGATGTAGACTTTTTTAAGATTATTAGATAAAGTGATGGGGATTTCATAAATACCAGATTTTTGATCTATTGGAATTTTGTCTATTTTATCCGTAACGAGGTCAGTGAGATAAGGAGGAGGAATGGCGACAAGTTTTATGTTATATTTTTGTGCGATCTTTTTTACTTTTTCAAATATGTAAGGGATATAATGAAATTTTCTGTAAACTATAAGTTTATTCTGTCGTTGGCCAGATGTGGGAGGAGTATTGTACTGTTGAACTATTTTATTTATAAATTTTGCTGGAAAACCATGGTCAAAAGCTATTTTCTGTATAAAATCAATTTCTTTATTTAATGTGACATCTGAACAAATCATAAAAGCTCTTTTAATAAATGACCTGAAAGCAGATATTTTGTATTCGAAAGGCATGTTGGCTGAAAATGGGATAACTGTATTTTCTTTTATTGGTTTTCTATAAACTGAAAATTTTAAACTTGAATTGCATCTATTAATTTGAACATCTAAAAATGAAAGGGTGGCGTTTTCTTCGACTTCAAGGGTGAAATTAATACTATTGCTTAATTTATTGACATCTTGTAGAAAAACATATAAATCAGCTAAACTGTGGTTCCATAAGATGAAAATATCATCAACATAACGGAACCAACATTCAGGTTTTAAATTAAACGTATTAAAAATTTTTTGTTCTAGTGGTCTTAATGCGAATTCAGCAAACAAACCGGATACTGGTGACCCCATCGGCGCACCATGCAGCTGTCGGTAAATATTCTTATTAAAAATGAAAATGTTACTGAAAACTATTAGGTTTAGGCCAGATTTAAGGGAGGTTTTGATATCTTGAGATATATTTGAATTTTTATCTATTATCAAATTAATGTATTCTATGACTTCGTGCATATTGATGGAAGGATATAATGAAACTACGTCTAAACTAGCCATAATGGTGTTTGTATTAACTGGAATGACTTTAACTTTATCGATAAAATCTCTTGTAGATAAAATTGCAAATTCTGAAACAGGAAGTATCGATTTCAAGAAGATCACGAAAGCCTTTTCTAAAAAGTATGTGGGTGCAACACAGCGGGAAACTATGGGTCTCAGTGGTAAACCTGGCTTGTGATCTTTCAGTCTCCCAGTCAACATCGGAGTAACACCAGTATGATTGATCTTAATAAGTGATTTCATACTATCTGGCCATTTTCCAGTGCGAACCAACTCTTCAACTTTACGGAAAATTTTCTTGTTTAAATCTTCCTTCAGAAGTTCACAATCCATATCAGCAATACACGCATTCATTTTATCAATGTAAGTTAATCTGTCCAAAACTGCTATTTTGTTTGATTTGTCTGTTTTGATAATGATAATAT
Organism: Maratus speculifer; assembly: GCA_964019185.1. Lineage (NCBI taxonomy): Eukaryota > Metazoa > Arthropoda > Arachnida > Araneae > Salticidae > Maratus > Maratus speculifer. The sequence continues at coordinate 253,475,970 of OZ025290.1, forward strand.
TAGGGTCCTTTTTTAAATTATTTAATGTCCTCAAAATTACGCTCTGTTCTTTATTCTGCTTATATGAAATTTGTCTTACTAATCTGTACATTGCTGCCCGCTCTTCATCTCTATTTTTATAAAAGAAAAGCAAACCATGCATGGATATAAAATTGGAAATATGCAAAATGTTAAAAGTAATACAGAAAATAAAACACCAAATTTACCACTGAGCAATGTGTTATTATTAGTTAAAGTTTATGGTGCAACTGTCCTATATATATTTATAAACTATTATGTTTGAAGAGAAATGGAGTGTATTTTATATGGTGTGAAACCCGTCCGAATAGTTTATAATGTTGAATATCTGTTTTCCACGGATGCAATGAGGTTGTCGATAAGAGTTAAGGAATCCTTTTTTAAAAATTTGTCCTAAACGAGCACTTACATCTTATAAGTTACTGTGATGCCAAAGTCATAGTTTTTGACCCCAACAGTATCCTAGAAATTGCAATATTCTCAATAAATTGGGTTTAAAAATTTTTCTAGAAAAAAAAATGTTTAATTTGTGAAATTAAATTGTCGAATGTTTTAGAAATCATTCATAACGAGAATATTATATCTTAAAAGTTGCCACCAAAAAAAAAAAAAAAAAAAAAAAAAAAAAAAGATTTGAAATTTTTAGTCATATCAACATCAAAGAATTCTCAATTTTAGAACTTTTTTTGCTCGTGCATTGATGGTGATTATTGTTCCTACGCAAAATATAGTATATTTTGCAGCAAAGATGGTTACCAAATTTTTTGGCCACATTATTTTTTAAATCGGCTAGGTACTCCCAATGTAAACGAAAAACACACAAACGTTAATGCTTTATAGCATAGAAATACAGAATCAAAAGCTATTTATCTCCTATTATATACACATAAACAGGGGTGGGGAAATACATCATTTTGCTTGCCAGTGGCGAGTGGATTTTCTCATAAGGCGAGTGCATTTTTAGTTTTTGAAAAACTGTAGGCAATAGGCACATTATCAGAAACACTTTTTTAATCTAGATATTTTAACTTTCCAAATTATTACAGTGTAAGTATGGCACTAAGTTCTATCTAATATTAATTTTACCTTTGTTATATATATTTCTTAATATTATACAAAAAAGAATTATGAAAATGCATTGTAGCAATAGTAATTTTGTCTGTAATCGCGTGCGATTTTGTCATAACTATTTTCAACTGCGTGTGTTGCATCTTGCGGGCTGGCGAAATAAATCCTTGGCTTGTAACAATTTGGAAAATTTCCCCACCCCTGCACATAAATTATCTAATTAGTGCTAGCAGATGAATTTTTAAATATACATAGATCAATATAATGCTTCATTTTTCTTTTATTAGTATTTCTTAGTATTCATTTTTCATTTATTTGTATTATTCAGTAAAAAACTCACTTTCTGAAGCCCGAATTACGTCAAACTTTTTATAAAAGCGCCTAAGTCCATATAACAGCGAAGTATTGTGAAGAGTATTAAATACAAGGTAGTAAGACACTTAGCCAAACGCAGGTAATAAATCGCCAAATATTGTCCTTTTCGCCCTATCTCGAAATGCATATTTTTTCGTATATTTAAAAAACACGATTTTGAGTCATCTTATTTAAAATTCAAATAAATAAATGAGAGGAATCAATAATAGCATAAGTCAAAACACACATAAGTCAACATCAAGGAATTGTATCGTAGTTACACATGTGGAAAAAAGCTGCGTTTGGCCAAAAAACCTTGTCTTCACTAAATTTGAATCCGATTAAAAAAAGTACCGTGATTAATTAAAATGTTATAGGCAGAGCTGCCAAGTCTCCGGCATTTTGGGTACCGGTATTTTAATACAGAAAATGTTTTATTAAATTGGAACATTCTGCGGATTTAAAAAATATCTTTTCCTATAAGAAAATTCTGCTATGCAATAAGCGGGGGCTTGGCATCTCTGTATAGGAATATTTCGTAATCTACTTTTTAACCTTAAAAAAAGCAACGACCATTTTTCGGGTACAAAATGTATTGCTAATTGTTCCATACAAGGTACTGATTGTAATATTGATACATCTATGGTGATAAATTTCCAAATATTTTTCAAATCCCATTTATTTCATTAAAAATATAAATCTTTTATTAATTTAGTTTAAAATAAATGGTTTTTAACTAATTTCATAATACTTTTGAAATATCACTTTTCATTGGTCATTTTTTAAAGCATTTAGAAAACGGTTGTTGTTTTCAGTCAAATATAGACTTTGGTCTGTCCACATTTTATTTTATTATTATTATTATTTATAAATGGTGGAGAAATATTCATACTTAATTCATAACGTACATAATATATGACTCTGTTATTACATAAGTTACCTTTTTATTATCATAAAAATTGTGTTTTTACTGATTTTTATTAACTCAATAGGAAAAATTTTGTGTTTTGAGCAATAGATGTCCGCATTTCCTATTATTTATTTATTTTAACAAAATTCTTTGTATTTCGAAGAATTTTTATTTAAATAGGAAAACCAGATGTCGCTGTTAATAAAGAAGAAAGTTACAAAAAAGGGTACAAAACGAGTAGACACATACTATCAAATATGGGAAAACGACGAATCCCAAAAAGACGTCGTATGAAATATCATCTTTTAAAGCAAAAAAACGAGGTCTGATTATCGAGCCTACTGATTACAAAATGTGCATTACATTTTTAAAAAAATGCTGCAAATATTGATTATTTTTTCTTTTGTGCAGGTTTGGCTTCGAAAGGTGCGCTATGTTGCAAAAAGATATAAGCGCCTATGAAAACACACCTGGTAAATTTTCATGCTCAGTTTTACAAATAAATATGGCACATATATGCCCTATATACACCGAGGTACCTAATTGGTGCCAAAATGGCGTTTAGTTGCCTAACATGCTGGTTATCATATAAATGTTATAATAAACTGTTTGTTCTAAAAAATATCATCATTTATTGATTGTTATATCTTTTTTAATAACAGGAAATGTTTCATTTATTCCTTTTTTTTTTTCATTTTGAAATAAATAAATAACGTGTTGTTATAGCATGCTATATGCATCTGGTAATCAAAACGATGTTTTCGCCTAATTGGCATAAAAAATCTCGCCAAACCCGGTGCTTATATCTCTAGTATATTATCTCAAGTATTTTATTTAGGTATACTATAATTGTTTTTACATACCACTTACTTCTTCTGGTATATAGAAATAGGTAAGTGGCTCCTTTATGCAGTATAAATTGTATAAAACTTTAAAAAATAGCCCCGTTGCCCCTTTTTGGATCGAATTAAAAAAAATCAATGTCTAATTCCAGTATTGCTCCCAGGTATGCATACATACTCCATATTTCAAAGTTGTATGCCAACAGGAAACGGATGAAAAATGGGAAAAAATGTCACATATGAACCAGGGTACATAATTGGCGTCAAAATGGCATTATTTTACCTGAGATGGTATCCCGGCTTTATTTATTTATTATTTGTTTATTTACTCATAAAATGTTTATTTACTTTCACTTCCTTCTTTTAATTATATAAAATATTTCTTTTTATAGTTATTAATTATTATTATAATTTTATTTACTGTAAGTTCTTTTTGAAAATAGAAAATAATTTAAAAATGTGTATGTAAGCGTTATTTGAAAAGGGAGTTTTCGCCAAATGGGCTTTGAAAAAAATTGCGCCAAATCTGATGCTCTTGTGGTATCCGTGCCGAAAAATTAGTGACCAGAATTGACTTCCATACACAAACAAAATATAAGTTAAAAGAAAACATGCAATGAAAATAAATTTAAAGGGAAAATGATGTCATAAAAGAAACTTTTTATTTAAAAACGTAATTGTTTCTAATTTCCACACGCGAAATATGTAAAACATTCTTTTAGCGATCAAAAAGTGCTGTTAAGAGATTATCACGAAATTTCAAAATCAAAGTTTTTATGACATTTTTTAATATAAAAAAATAACAGTTTTATTTTCCTGCATGATCAAATTTTAATATGTTTTATTGCATTCAATATTTCTGAGTGCGAAAATGATTACTATTTACTCCATGTACTGATTCGGTTATCCACAAAAATGTCCAGCCGGGGAAAATCACGCTCACCAAATTTCTGTGACGTATGCACATAAATTGTGCTTTTTTATCAGTTTTTTTAATATAACTTTTAAACTATTTGGAATTAATTTTTAAAAGTAGGTGCATTCACCAGATTACCTTCATAGGTACCTTTTAGTACAAACAGAATCAAAATCCGACAAGTATTTTTTGAGATTTGCTTGACGAAAGAATTTTTTTGAATTTTAATATCGTTACGTATCTCTGAGTATAAAGACTTCGCTTCGCTCAGACAATTAATTAAGAAGTTTACGCACTCTCATCTCAACTCAACTATGCTCGTCGACATATATGTTTATATTTTGAAACTTTAAATTATATTTAATATCTTTATATTGTATCCTGACAAGTTCGTAAAAACGAATGAAACGTTGATAATTTTTAAGAGTGTTTTAAATATATTATTTTTATAAGTGTACCATTTAGTAATGTGTATTTATTTTAGTACATATTTTTAGTAATAATTTTGTATTTTTAATAAACATGTATAGCTAATTAATAATTATCTACTGCAAATTCGTGAAAAAAATTTTTAAACACTAATTGATATATTCGTAACTAAAATCGTTTTTGCTTGTTAATGTGTGACAAATGGTATTGTGCCAGGAAAAAGATTGTGCAGAAAGTATTGGTACAAATTACTTAATTTTTTTCAGAAATATAATTATTGATATATATTGGCAAAATTATTCAACTCACTCAGTAATCTCCTTCAATTTTATGTATAAAGCAAACTGCTCTTATTTCCTTTTTAAAATTGCGTAATTTTAAGGGTCATACGACTATTAAACCGCCAAAAAAATTCGATTTTTTTTAAAACAATTATATGAAAGATTAGCCTTTTCTGCATATTTTGAGACAATCCGCTTCGAAAAATTCCCGCAATTGCGAAAGTTATGATTAAAAATGTGTCAGCTGTTTGCTGTAAACAGATTTAAAGAGCCAGTACTTTGCCGAGCAAATTTAAAAATGTGTTTTTTTTTTTTTTTTTTTTTTTTTTTTTTTTTTTTTTTTTTTTTTTTTTTCACATAACGCACATGTTATCTCAAAAACTATTTAATATTTTTGCATGAAATTTTTACAGATGATACATAATGCCATTTTCTTGAAACTGAACCTAAATTTGCTTTGAGATTGCTAAAGGATACATTTTCTATGCATAGATAAAATTTAATTTTTTAAGGGAAAAAATACATTATTTTCAGTTTAATAAAAAAAAAATATATATATATATGGTTTAAATATATACAAATTTAGGTTCAAATTAATCTTTAGTTTTTGTACTATGTGTAAAAAACAGAAATTTTGTTTTAAATTCAATATAATTCGAGTATTTAAGTGCATTATCTTTGATATCACATTTTTTCCACAGCAAACTACTTATTTATGATTCTCTAAAACAAATTATTTTTAACTTTCAAACAAGAATAAGGTATATGTGTATACATAAAACATTGATCTGTTAACATAAAAAAATATCATTTTAAAACTTACACTTTTCAAGATATAGAATGTCGAAAAAGCTACAAACTTTGTAATTTTTCAACTTTTAACAGTCGTATGACCTCTTAAAGGAATCATGTAAAATGTGTTTTGAAAATGTTTTAGATATGTTGCTTTTATAGTGTTCTAATTTATATGCTGTTTACAATGAGTTGTAAATTTGGTGACAAATATGGTGATATTTTACACAACAATATTGTAAGAAAAACAAAATCAATACAGCTTAAAACACTGTTACAACATTATTGTAAGAAAGTATTTTATCAACACTACTTTGCAACACAATTAACAATACTATTTTTAACACATTTCTAGATTTCAACACTTTTGCAACATATTAAAAATATAATCACAACAAAAAAAACGTCTTGTATATGACGTTTTCTAATTCACAATACATTAATAGCCCCACCAGTGACCGAGAGGTTCTGACCTCTCAACTGATAGACTGCAGGTGGTGGATTCAAACCCAGTCGCGGCCGTCGGCCTAACCGATCAGAGTTTTCCGTGATTTTGTTCGAATCTTGAATTTCCTTGCGTAAATACGGGTTAGGGTCCCTTAGAAAGACCCCCACGGAGGGCACCCCCCCCCTTTCGGACCTATATCCCACGTGTTGATAATCAGCCGTCATATAACAAACCAAACCAAACCCCAACATATTAATGTTTTTCAAATTTCGTGACAAAAATGTTCGAAAATGTGTTTATTTTTGTGCATTGAGAATTTGAAGTGTCAGTAATAATTACTTTTAAAAAGTTTTGGACATTTCCATTTTCTTTTTTGTTTTTTGCCAAAAATAGGAAGATTATGGAATTTAGATTTTGGTTTCGGTTTCTATCTAGCCTTAATCTGAATATCGACAAGGTTTAGGAAAATAATACTGCTTTCATTGTGTAAAAGACATTATATGTGACAAAGAATCTATGTTCCAATTAGACAAATTCAATTTTAATTGCAATAGAATGAAAGACAAGAGCATATCAAATACATGGAAGTTTTTAAAACTTTTGAAATTAGTTTATTGTAACTTTCTCTACTGAATTCCATTTCGATTGCTTAGCATATTTTATTTGTAGCTGAAATAAAACTTTCAGCATTCATTTATTTTGTAAAACTTTCGAATACTGTATAACAAAATCCTTTATTTTATCTTTGCTAAAATCATATTTAAAATGAAATTTCTGCTATACTTTTCCAAAAGCAAACAGAAAACTTGAATTACTTTAATCATTCTTGTGCTTAAAATAATGATTTCACTATTGAAATAGTCACTTGTTATCATCATATGATTCCGGCAAGCACGAAATAATTTTGGTACCATTTGTCTTTTGTTTAGTGTATAAATAAGAATATTTACCGAATCAAAAGTTTAGAAGATTATACGTAATTGGATACACTCAACAAATTTGAAATATTTATAAAGTAGCATTTTTTTTCATAATATAAGTGCAGCTTCACAAATTATTCGAGTTCACTATCAACACTTAAAAACGTAAAAGACAAAAGTTTTGTGGATTTTTGATAAGATCACCGTAATGCGTTTAAAGATTAAACGGAATATTAAACAGAAAATATATTAAATTTTTTTCCGAATTCAAATTCAAAGAGCTTATGCGTGCGTGATTGGATCCCTCCACAAATTTTCAAACTTTTATAAGTAAGAGTAAGTAAAGTAACTTCCTAATAAATCTGCCAAATTATTCAACCAGTTTAATAGTCCATATCAGCTTAAAAATGAATATATATATATATATATATATATATATATATATATATATATATATATACATATGCATATAATAAAAAGTTAGCAAGAAATAAGTTATCCACATCAGGGAGTTCTGAAACGCATTCTATTGGTCAAATGAGATGAAATTCGAACTACAGATAATTAAAATGATGCGCTTGACATTTATTTTTAAAAATTACAAAAATTGAAAACAAAATAATCCGCCAATAGGGAGCGCTGTAATGCACAGAAAACATTTAGTTCGCATTATAAATAATAAATAATATTAAAAGAGTGAAACTGGTTCATAAAAATTTAATATCCGCAGTAAAATTTTTCGTACAGTGGAATATGACGTATCCAGTACTCGGGAAACAGCTGGCACACACACACTATCAAGGGGAAACTGCTAGAAATAAGTTTCCCGATAGAGAGGGCTTGATACATTTCAGAAATCAATCTTTGCATGGTAGTGTGTGTGAACCAGATGTTTCCCGAGTATTGGAAACAAGCCTAAAAACAAACCAATGCCGACATTTTTTGTTACACTGTTTGAAGTAAAATTAAACCAATTATATATAATATTGACTCCACAAAAGGGATTATTATTGCCATTTTTCGATTATATCGTGCTAGCCAAGTTTAATATTTCTAATATACTGTCCGGTGTAAAAATAGATGAAAATCGTTTTTAATTAAAAAATCCTGTAGACTCCAAGTTACTTCTGATATAGTAAAATTTTCATCTTTATTTCTTTTTTTTTTCTCCTTTCTATCGAAATTTTTCTGCTCTGCAGGACACGAATTATCATCAAAATTGTAAAGATTTCTTCTTTTCAAGTCCATGGATCCAAAATAGTAAAATTTCTGTTTGATTTTCTTTTTTACTTATCGATAGTTGGACTTTTTGGATTTGTAGTACTAGGATTTGTAGGAATCAAATATGAAAAATTGATAAAATTTATTTTTTTTATTTTTTTTTTCAAAGTTTTAATAATTAATATCGAAATAGCGAAAATTACGCTTTCTTTTTCTTACGTTCCCTGATAATTTTAACAAACAAGAACACTAGTATATTAGCCACCCCAGAGTCGGAGTTGAAGGTACTAAAATTTACGCAGTTGGAGTTGGAGTCGGCCATTTTTTTCCTGCGACTCCGCAACTCTGAACAGAACTAGTTCATATCACGGATTCACTGGATCTGAAGTTTGATGAAAATCCGTGAGATCTTGAGATTAATGCGGAGCTTTTGCGGAAATAGTTAAAAATCAGAATAGCAGCACCACCCGTTGAGTGATTTTTACAAAACCTAATCAGCAACAATCTATATCAGGGACTATCTGAATATATATATATATATTTTAATTGTGTGCATTAGTCCTTGAGATAGAGCTATTGTGAAAATCGTGAAAAATGCAACACGGTAGTTTCAATTTTTAATCAATTCACAAGAAAATGTAAACAGCCTCGATTCATATAAAGGACTAACTGAATCTGTGGTTTATTGAAAATCAGTGCATTAGTTGTTGAGATATAGCTGCAGTGTAAATCAACAGCGTCGTCTGTTGAGGGATTTACTCCAAAAACTAATAAGCCTCAATTTAAATCAAGGACTTCCAGAATATAAATTTTTATTTAATTCCGCGCGAAAAAAAATTAAAAGATTCAATTATATAAATAATGATAATAATAATAATAATCTGTATTGCATATTCCATGTGAAGTTCTTGAGAATTCTCTTAAGTTCTTGAGATAGAGCACCTACAAAATTTATGTCTAATAAACACAGGAGAGACAGACAGACATCTTGTAGAAACATGTTTTTGAAATCTCTGACACCTAAAACATGTAAACCCTTCAAAAACCAAAATTCGAAAAATTTCAGAAATTCAAATTTTTTTTCTTGTAAAGATAAAAGAAAATATAATTTTTATATGGTCAAAAGTTCTTATAAGTTATATTTAGTAAAACTATCCTATTGCACTAAGAAGTGAGATAAAAAAAAAATACCATTATTTCTGGAACTAAACTAGCGGATAAATAGCAGATAGAAAAGTAAAATTTACTATAAGATTTTTGTGTCACAAAAAAGCGTAAGAAGTTGGCAACTATGCTATAGTTGTTGCGAAAAACAATATCGGTTAAACTGAAAAATTGAAAAAAAAGAAGTCACAAAGGATGCTTAAGAATATTTCTCTATACAAATTTCGAATTTAATCCTTAATTAGATAACAAATACCTTGAAAACCTCTTTTCCCCCGAATTACATAGCTGTTTATATACATATAAATCCAATTACCTTTCTTTCAGAAGTAAAGACAATTAATTCTATTTTAAATTTAAATTAGGAATTGAAAAACACAAAAGCAGCTTTTCGATTAATAAGGCAAAGGAAGATAGTACGCTTAAAGAATTTAAACATACCTTTTTCTGTGAAACATAGCTTGTCACTACTATCTCTTGTTGTCAGTTACGTTGTCACCCGTACAAATACCAGGAATGATATGCTTCCCTAAGTAAGTCACTCAACTGACACTGCTGAACACAGAAATTCCATTGTGTCAGTTGTCACAGGTTATATCTTCCAAGATAATTAATCCAAGATCAAAAAAGAAATCAGCAGCTTATTTAAAGAGTAAAGAAAAACAAAGCATGTTATTAAAATACATATATAGAATTGTAGTTTCACATTCCATTCATTTGAAATCTTTCCGTATGTTTCTAATAATTTCTAATTATAATAATATGGTCAAATAGTCCTATAAGTTATATTTAGTAAAACTATCTTGTTGCACTAACAAGTAAGATAAAAAAAACCATTCGTTCTAGAATTAAACTGACCGATAAATAGCTGCTGATTACGGCGATTTAAAAAGGTAAAATTTACTATACGATTTTGGTCGCACAAAGAAGAGCGTAAGATATTTGCAGCTATAGTATGTTGTTGCAAAAAAAAAAAAAAAAAAAAAAAAAAAAAAAAAAAAAAATCTGAAAATTTCAAAAAAAAAATTGTCACGAAGAATGAATGTTTAAGCATATTTCTCCATGATATTTTAACATATAACCTTTAATTAGATTATAAGTACCTTGAAAATTTTTTTTCCGAATTACATAGCTCTTTATATGCATATAAATTTCATTATCTTTCTTTCAGTTGCAAAGAAAATTATTTCTATTTTAAAATTAAATTAGGAATTGAAAAAAAAAAAAAAAAAAAAGCAGTTTCCCTATTAATAAGGTAAGGGAAGATAGTACGACTAAAGAATTTAAAAATACCTTTTTCTGTGAAACATAGCTTGTCACTATTATCTCATGTTGTCAATTAGGTTGTCACCCGTACAAATACTAGGAATGATATGCTTTCTGAAGTAAGTCACTCAATTGCCGCCACTGAGCACAGAAATTCCATTGTGTCAGTTGTCACAGGTATATCTTCCATGAGGGCCTCTGTGGCTGAGTGGTTAAGATATCACGCCGCTGATCGTGAGGTTGTGGGTTTGGATCCCACTGGCTCCATTGCACACACTCCTTGTGTGGGGCTCCTGGTTGTACTTCTCCTGTGTTGTAATATTTCCTTGTGTGCTATCTCGTCCCTGTATATTGACGATGCTTATAAGCAGGCTTTATGTCGAGCACACAAGTCAGATGTATGTTGTTCAATAAACAAACAAACAAACATATCTTCCATGATTATTAATGGGAGATCAAAAAAGAAATCAGCAGCTTATTTAAAGAGTAAAAGAAACAAAGCATGTTATTAAAGTATATATACATAGAGTTGTAGTTTATCACTCCCATTCACTTGAAATTTTTCCGTATGTTTCTAATAATTTTAAATTTTGCTATTTAATATTCGAAATTTTTCGAATTTACGTTGTCAATAAATATAATATAAAATTCGTTGAATAAGTCCGTGGGACGATGCGGACAAATTACAAAATATTTTTAACAAGGAGTATAAAAATCTAGGAGTCAACGAGCAATCACTCACCACTAAATTTTAAAAGCTTTCTTCGCCTAAATTTTATTAGCATTCCTCCAAAGAAAAAAAAACGAAACATTCGACGAAGAAAAACGAATAAAATTTAATGGTGGGAGACTGCCCGCTGGCGCCTGGATTTTTACACCCCTGTTTTTAACAATGAAATACCCATCACAAAATTTTATTACAGGAGAAATAAAAGAAATTAGTATTATTTATTACCGTAATTTCCGCCGTATAATCCGCGGATCAAACATTTCTTTTTTGGACTCAGAAATCTTATTTAGTGATTGAAGACAAATGTTTACGGCGATGAAAACCGTTACATTTCTTTTTTCAAAAAGTCTGGATTGGAAAATGTTTGCTTGAACCGAGCATATATGCTGAAAATTGCAGTAGCTTAATATCTAGTCGGTCGAGCTTCACTCAGCATGAGGTGGAAAAGCATTTTCTACAGTTCTTCTTGACAAAAAAAATATAATTTTCTGGGATACAACGATTTTTTTTATCAGTTTCCCCGATTTGTCAGTTCGTCATACGGGCAATGTGATTTTGTCATTTATTTGCCTATACCTAGTGCAGGCATACATATTACTGTCATTATTTATTATTCTCACCAGAAATTTTTATTGTAAATTTGATATTACGTTATCCGAGAATTTATCTAATTCAATTAGATAAAAATATCTGTCGTAAAAACCGATAAGAAAGATGAAAAATTCTATAAAAAACATAAATGAAAAAAAATATTGCCCAGTTAAACTGATGGCATTGAGCTCACAGATTACGCATACTTAATGTACATTACAGCCTTATATTTTCAAGGGTTAATATCGTTCGAAAACCAAATTAAAGGGGAAAATAGCTCTGCACATTTTCCATTTTTATTGTTAATCATTGAATACTGTAAACTAATCAGGAATATGCTTAACCATATAAAATATCAATATCCAAAATTCAGAGCAAATCGAATAATTCTTAATAAAAACACATTTATATAATTTAAGAGAAGTTATCCTCCACGTTTATACTTAACCATTAAACTTCCAAAACTATTCAGATAGTCGCCTTATCAGAAAGAATCTACATCCAAAATTTCATGCACATCACATAATTTTACATAAAAACCCATTTATCAAATTTAAGGAGGGGGAGTTAATCGCCCGTACCCCCTTTATTCTTAACAAAAGAACCCCACAGCTAATTAGAGAAGCATCTTATCACTATGAACATACATCGAAAAACTGAAGGTAATCGGTTAATTCTGCAAGAAAAAACATTTACATACATTAAGAGGGGTAGTTCCACCGATATACTTATCCAATGAATTGTCAAAAAAAATCAGGGAAGCGCCTTATCAGAATGAATCTATATGTAAAATCTGAAGCAAATCGGTGAATTCTACGTGAAAAACCATTAACCTGAATTAAGGAATGGCGTTACCTCCCATTTCTCCCCTTTTAGACTCATTTAAAGAACTCGAAAAACGAATCATAATGCTATCATTCTTTTTCTAAAATTTGAATGAAATCTGATAAATCTATATGAAAAACCCATTTATCAAAATTAAGGGTGGGGGATTAGCCCCCGTCCCCCTCTTTATACTTATCCAATAATCTCCCAAAACTAATCATGGCGGTGTCCTCAACAGAATGATACTGTATGTAAATTTAGAACGAAAATCGATAATTCTGCATGAAAAACACATAAATTAAGGGAGGGGCGCTAGCTCCCCGTTCCCCCTCTTATACTTATCGTATAAACTCCCAAAACTAATTAGGGAAGTGCTTTTTCAGAATATACCTATATCCAAAATTTAAGTAAATCGGATATATTTATAATAAGTTATCGTGTTACGCACGCACATGCATACACAACGGGAGGCAAATTGGCTCAGCCTTTGTACTCAAGCTTTGATAGCCTGTGAGCTAAAAAATAGACGTTATTTGAAAGTTTTTTTTTCAAAAATATTGATCATTTATGTGGTTAATATTAATACCGGGTGATCCAGAAGTTCCGGGAGTTTTCAAATGCTAATAATTAACAAACTATAAACAATAGAAGTATGCGGTTTTCACAGAAATGCTTAGAAACTTATGGATTTGTATTTTTGGTGAAACAAACAAATTATGTTTGTTACACTTTTTGCCAACAGGTGGCGCTAAAATTGACAGTATTATTTTTATGGTATGATATAGCTCGCTAAAAAGAAAGACTTAGTGTCCAAGAGTTACAAATTTTCATTATGACGCCCATAGCTTATAAGTACCGCTGTGAGCCGACGCAAAACAACGTGCACAGTATCCTCAAAGGAGAAAAAAATTCCAGATGAAATTTTAAATTTATCGTGATATTACAAGTGTACTGATTCATTATGAGCTGATGATTTCCACCGAGTATTGGCATCGAATTCTACCTCATTTACGATTGCAACAGACATTTGGGATCTCCTGCTTCTATTTCGAGCTTTCAGTTCGACTTTTTCTCAAACCTTTCTTACCATGGAATTTCACACTTCTAATCACCATCGAATCTTTTTGTATTTTAACTCCCGTATTGTACGATAAGAACACAGCTCGACATGCAAAGAAAGCATGTCTAAACATAGCAGTTACTCATCAAATTTTGTATCAAAATTCCCTTTCAATTCAGTTTCAACCACTTTAAAAAAAGTGATTGAACATAAACCACCCTTAAAACGAAATCTCATTAATAACCTACAAAAGATGTTTCGTTTGACGTTCATACTCATGTGTCTATAAAGCATATTTTATAGTTACATCCAGTGTTGTACAGCAGCGCCACCTGTTGCTAAAAATTGTAACTATATACATGTAAAAAATCATGCTAAACAAAATCCCACTTGTTTCTGAGCATATATCTGAAAACCGAACCTTTGTATTGTACATAGTTTCCAAATTATTAACATTTCAAAACTCCCGAAACTTTTGGATCACCCGGTATAATGCTCATGCAGCAACAGGGCTGACACAGGCAACCTATTCTACCTTCTACTATTCTGCTTAATTCTACCTCTCATCACTTTTTCAAAATAAATATAATAAACATTCATTTTGATAACATTTACAAGAGAAATATACTATAAATTATTTTTTTTAAGTAGTGGTGTGACTTGAAAAATAGTCACCCAGGTGAGCCCTGCAGTAATAATATTAATGCAGCATCATTTTTGTTTGACGTCAACCCTACCCACGGATTCGATTACGGAATATTAGGTATTTTCACAGAAGTAATGGAGCATTATAAATCATTTCACTTCGCATACCACAAACTAATTTGAAATATTTTACATTTCATTTCAATTTTCAGTTTTGCAATGATTTTCAATCATATGGAAAGGGGGAATTTCACGAAAAAGATTTTTCACGTAGATGATATATTGAGAAACTGATTTTCAGTTTTACAATAATTTACACTCATGTGAAGAACAGGTACATATATCATGAAAACGATTTTTCACATAAATGGTATATTGAGAAACTGATTGATAGATTTAAATAAAAGTTTAATCGGTCGTTTTAATCGAAGATTGTGTTAATACCGCTTTAAGGAAACCCAGGAAAAAATATTTGGAGAAAAATAATAAACGATTTCTTTCTTTTTTTCTTTTTTTTCGAAACTTTTAAATGCTTTATCCTCTTGGCCCCACCAGTGGCCGAGAGGTTCTGACCTCAAACTGGTAGACGGTAGGTGCTGGGTTCGAACCCAATCGCGACCGTCGGCCTAACCGTTCGAAGTTTTCGTGGTTTTCTTCGAATCTTGCTTAAATACGGGTTAGGTTCCCTTAGAAAGACCCCCACGGAGGGCAACCCACCCCATAGGGCCTATATCCCATACCGTAGATAATCGGCCGACAAAAATACACCACCTTTATCCCCTTGAGGGGCG
The DNA here is from genome assembly GCA_964019185.1 of Maratus speculifer. Classification (NCBI taxonomy): domain Eukaryota; kingdom Metazoa; phylum Arthropoda; class Arachnida; order Araneae; family Salticidae; genus Maratus; species Maratus speculifer. The sequence continues at coordinate 253,491,241 of OZ025290.1, forward strand.
GTGCTATACATTATAATCTACATATTTTTAATTAAGATTCGCACCAGAAATATTTAATTTATACTTTTATTACTTTGGTGAAAAAGGAGCTGAAGATTTGCATTCCATACAGTGAAATAAAATATTTCCAAATTTCCGGTCGGACTTACCGAAGCACAAATGCTTGCCTCTAAAAAAGGTTAAACGCTTTCTTTAACACTAGAACAGCCGGGAATTTTACTCAAGTTTTATAAAAAAAAAAGATTATCACCAGAATTTTAATTTTAAATTGTTACTATATGGAAATTTCTGGTTTGAATCGGTTATTATCAATCTGACAGGGGTCATTTTGACCCCTAATGGCGGTTCTAGTGTTAATTGAATTGGTCATTTTAAAACCACATAAGTAAAATTATATCCAAACATATCTCAGGAACAGTTTTTATGTTATTCTTTTTTAATATTCATAAATTATATAAATTATTCAATGCTTACAAACTCTAAAGTCCAATCTCTTTAGTCAGCCCAAAAAATTCCATAGAAATAAGTTTAGTTGTAAATAATACAGTTATTATTTTATTTTATTTTATTTTATTTATTTACTTTATTTCTGAAATATTTTTGATTCTGTGACATGTGTGGTTTTTGAAATGACCGCTTCAATTCTTTATTGAGGCAAACATCCATAATTTGCAAAAAATAATTTATTTTTGTAATTATTGGTGTAACTTTCATAGATTTAAAATTGCATATTAATGTCTTGTTTGTTACAACTTTAACCACGAATTCTATTACGGAAAATTAGACATTTACCCATGCTAGAATATATATGCTAGCGAATATAACAAAATAGTTTAATTTTGAATCGTACATACTAGTTAAAATATTTTTATATTTTGCTACAATTTTTTAAGTACTTACACAATTTTGTGCTTCCTGCAATGTTTTTCATTAGCGCCATTTGCGGGTATTGCACGAAAAGTCATAAAGTTTCTAGCGTTCCGTGCATAAAAAGTAAAAACGGAACCATTATAAAATCACACCTGTGTTTGTTTGTCTGTCGCAGCATTTTACTCGTAAACTATGGAACGTAGAAAGTTCAAATTAGAAGAAATAAGATCTAAGACTATTGACCCATATAATTTAGAGATTATTAACATTTACAAATATTTTTAGGAAGAATGTAAAAGTTTAATAAATTTCTTTTATTTTATTTTATCTTTTTTTTGTGTGTGTGTAAGAAAGAGTGAGGAGGGGATTGCTTAATCATTTCGCGACGGGAGCCTTTTAGAAAATTTTAATGTTTTGTCACTGGTTTTTAAAAACAGAAATTCGTGCCTTATTAAATCAAAAAATGCTCCGATTAAATAAGGAAAATGTTACAATATAATTTTACTGGTGGGAATAAACAAGGATTCTTAAGCCTATTTGGGGCATGTATACGTGTCGCTCGTCCTCCAAAGGTTAAAAACTCACGTAACGCTAAAATAAAAATATATTTATTTTAAATTAAGATATTATATTTTCAAAGATCTTTTCGAAAATGCAATGAGAAAATATGCATGAACCCCCATCTATTTCCGTAACCACTGAAACTAAAATAATGAATGAATTAGCGGTAGTAGACGTCAATCTAAACCCTTTAGAAAAACTATAGCGATTATCTTAGATCGAATAGTTTTAGAGAAACGCGTATTTTTCCGTAACACATAAATTTCGATTTGCAGGAATTCAGCAAAGATGTTGTTGAGGAGCGTTGAAAGTCCTGTCATAGCAGAAGTATAAAAGCATTGTTAAAAAGGATTTTTGAAAATAATCCTCGGTAATTATCCGATATATCCTTAAACATACGGATTGTTCGAACATACACGATAACAGGGATGTCAAACTCTATGTACCATCGACTATCACGACGGGATTCTTTTACGAAATTTTCAATCTTTTGTCACCGATTTTTAAAAACATAAATTTATAGATTACGGAATCCAAAAAGTACTCCGATTAAAAAAGGTAAATTTTACAGTAAAATTTTACTGGTGGAAACGAACAAGACGGTTAAGTGTTTTATGAGGAACCCATACCAATCGCTCTTCTCTAAGGAGTTAACCGATGGGATGCAATTTACGAAATCTTTAATGTTTTATCACCGGTTTTTAAAAGCAGAAATTTGTGCTTTATTAAATCAAGAAAATGGTCTGATTCAGCAAGGCAAATTTTACAGTAAATTTTTATTGGTGGTCATAAACGAGGATTCTTAAGCCTTTTTGCGGCACGTATACGTGTCACTCGTACCCAAAGACATTAAAGCCTACATAACTTTTTTTATTGATATTTTTGTGTAATGCATTGACCAGTCGCAGTATAACAGCAGTTAATGTCGAATTATTAAAACCAAACTTATTTAAATATTTAATAACATGAGAAATTGAACTAAACAATTCACATAAATAGTATGGAATTCGCTAGTCTAGACTGATTAGATCTCTAAGTACGCCTACCGTGTCTTTAAAAGTTAATTAAAAGCTTGTTTAAGAAAACGCGGCATGGATCAAGGAGGTGCTGCAGTAGATTTAAATAGTTATAATTGTTTCATAAGATGATAGCGATGAAAAGTAGAGCAGCTTCGAATGGTTACCTTCTTGAGAACAACTTTACGCCTAGTCTGTGAAAATGAAATATCTTATGTTGTTAAGAGACATTGGGGAAAAGAATATATGTAGATAAACTATCTAAAATGAAGATAAAGAATTTAAACAGAAAAATAATAAATTTGTTTTTTATGAGAAAAGTTAAAGTATGGATTAAAATAAAGATTTAAGTATTGTAAAATAGTGAAAAAGATTGTGGGTAATGGTATAGCTGCATCTATGAAACTACTATAAAAATTAAAAATAAAAAAATAAAATAAAAGTTAGTACTGTTTAAAAGTCACTAAAAGCTACATTGACAAAAAATACACGAACAAGGGCTATATATATATATGTGTGTGTGTAATATATTTTTAAAAAAATTCGCCATTTTGCCCGTCCTGAGTTTTAAATTCTAACGTTTTGTGGAACATACTTTTATTCTCAGTTTCCGTAATGTATTAATATTTTAACAGCTAAAGTTCTTTTATTTTATTTTATTTAACTGAGTAATAATCTATTGAATATTTTCTTAAAAAGAGCGGGAGTGTTTTTGAATCCCAATACCTTATTGCGAAATCTTCCTTTTAGTACACAAGTCCATTTTCCTTTTTAGAACATTTATCGAAACTTTAATTTTGTTTTATTATTTAATTAATCGTCTGCTAGGGGATATTCATACGCCTTGCGCGTGAGCAGGTTACGCTATTACGCGCTCAGGTAAAGCTTCAATGCTTCTAGCCACGCCTACCGACCAATAGGAGATAATGAGTTGGGTTGTCTTTGCGTTGAAAATAATCCTATTGGATCTTTAAATTTCTTACGTGGAAAAGGGGAGGGGCTGGATTAGCTTGGAATTTCAGAGACTCATTTTTGCTTTTCAAGAGCGTTCAGAATGCAACTAATCTTTCAAATGCTAGGAGGCCCGTCTCAGATTTGGAATCATTTCGAATGTTGGAGATGATAGAGTCCTAGAAAAGTTGTCTAGTGTGAATTTGAACAGAATGGTGAAATGTGAAGTAACTTATGGTCGTATTCAAAATTAATAAAGAACTAAAAACTGATTGTCTTACATTTTATTTGGAAAAACTCCCGAGAAAATTAATCTATTGCTTACCACGACGACTGCTGATCCTGTTTATTATTTTCAAGTGAATCGACTTAATCTGACACCAATGATGTTGTCCCGCGGGAGCCGATGTGTTGTTACAGCAAATTGCCATATTACTTCATATATATATATATATATATATATATATATATATATATATATATATATTTCTTCTGTTAATGTAGAAAAAAGAATATTTATTTTTTATGAGAAAATATAAAAAGATTTAAAAAAAGAGAAAGTATTGGCAGAGAGTAATCCAATGTGGTAAACACAAAAACCATTGGATGTCCATAATGATGAAATATCCTCAAATAATGTAAAAGAATATTGTTATTCAAAAATTTCAGGTGTTAATTTCTGCACTAGTAAGAAGTGGGTCGATTACTGATGCTGTCACATTTCGTGTCTTCTGGCCTTGAGTATTTCGATGGCAGCAATTTATGCTGTAAAACACAACTTAAATTTTAATTATAATGTAAATATCACGAAAAACTTTTTCCAAAATACATGTCTTTTTTTCTTCCTTTTCATTTTTCGTAGCAAAACAAAATCAGTTCTGCTAGGAAATATAATTAAAGCTAAAAGAATAGAAATTTCTAGAACGACGAGATAAGGTTAAAATATATGTTCGAATACTGTAAACAATCGCTTTTCTGTGTTTCATTAATTTCAGATTTTATTTCATGCTGTCAACTAAGTTGTTATCAAGACAAGCACTTTGAAAGGTATTCCACCCCAATTATCTTACCCAACATTGTTGTTGAATGTAAAAAAATTATATTTATCACTTCTTATCAATTATGTCTTACAAAATAATTGACAACGAAAAAGAAATTAGCAGCTTCTTTAAAAAATAAAAAGCAAAAACAGACTACTTAAAAAAACTAGATAAGTTTTTGTTTTAGATCCATTTGAATTGAATAGATTCCTTCCCGTATTTTTTTAGAAAATATTTCATGATTTTTTTTTATTTCAATTAGTCAAATGAATGCCTTTATGCAATGTAAAACATCCTACGAAAATTCTTGAAAAAAGTATAATTATTTATCAAATTCTTGTCAGAGATTTTCTCTCGGGAGAAGTATAAAGAAACTTGTCTTTAAGAAAATATATTATATTAATACTAGGCACATGTATGAAAGACGTCGACTAGTCATAAATTCTCGAGAAAGCTATACAAAACATGAATACCGTACACATGCAGAGTTGGTTGGTTGGCGTCCATTTTTATTTAGAAATTCTTAAATTGTACCAGCAAATGCCATTAGTGTAGTTTGCTTTAGTTAATCCTTTGAAGGGCAAGCGATTGCGTTGGTGTAATTCTTCCACCAGAAATTAGAAAAAAAAAATATTTTAAAATAAAGAAAAGCAATTTCGCAATATTTTCCCACCAAAGTTAAAAAAGTAAAGTTTAATGTATATATATTTTTTTGTAAATATTCATTAATCATTAATAATTCATAATTCACAAAGCGACCAGCCTCTTGCAATTTTACATGTTTTGTTAAATATTTCGAAAAACACGCGAGAAATTATTCTGGAAATCTAGGTGTGTAAACAGAATAGTACAAGTAATACATTTCCATGAAAATTTTTTCACCATATTGCATAGGGGACCGTCAACAAACTAAAAAATAACGAAGATCTTTTGCAAAACCTTGTGAAAACTGATATAGCCAAAGCGTCCAAACTCCAGATTATGATTACGTTTCTTATTGTAATAAATTGTGTTTATTTTTATGAAGATAACATATTTACTCCTAGAGAAATTAAGATTTTTATCAAAATAGTCCCAAATTTTTTTCAAGTTTTTTTGCTTATAATTTGCAGAATCCTTAAATAAAACATATTTCTTTTTAGAAATTATGACGAATAATATTCTGCATAATACCTTTTCATTAGAATTAAAAAATAGTATAAATTGTAGGAAAAATGAATAGCTGTACAAAATAATGTTTTACTGCGCATGCGTCACCGACATTAAAATGAAATTTACATAATATGTTAGCTAAACGTAATTCATCATATACTTTTCTAGATACATTAACAAAACGTTAAAATCACAAGTAGCCGCTCACCTTTGGCCATACAATGTATCCCACCGCCGCTCAAGGGGTTAATGACAGACATTTCATGATTACATAAAGTCAGAATTTTTATTTTTTGAATTTCCGGTATGAATTCGAAATTTCTAAATAAAGATGGAGGTTAAACGGGCAACCCTTATGTACAGACGAGCAAAAAAAGGTATACATCCACAACTAACTTTACAAAAAATTATCGTAGAAGAAAATTACTGGCACCAAACGATTCGAAATAAAGTCTACTTTTAAGTGATGTATATTAAATTAGCTTAGAGGGCCATCTACATATTTGAACGACCCCTAACTTTGTGTTTTTTTTTTTTTTTTTTTTTTTTTTTTTTCAAAAGTAGTAAGTACTCAATTCTGACCGTATACATGAACTCTACACCCTACTAAAAACAAGTTATTCAATTCGTATTATAAGTTTCCGAGAAAATAATTATTTTATTTTACGGACTGCATCCAAATCGAAGTTCAGTTCTTGATTGTTGACCGAGAGATTTCCCCCCCCCAGTGTTGAATTCAGGGGATGGTCTGGGAGGGACATTCTCCCCCCGGAGCAATGAAATGTTCCCCACCGGAAAACATGAGATTTTGTATTTTCAATTGTCAAAAGTTGTAATTCCCCCCTTCCCGGAACTTTATAATGCCCCCCACCCGGAGCCACAGAATTCCCACCCGGAGAAAAGTGTCTGAATTCAACACTGGATCCTCCTTCTTGATGAACGCATCGTAGGCGTTAATCAAGCAGTTATTGAAGGCTGTTAGATTACAGGATAGCGTAAAACATTTCTAAAAATAGTCACCTCTGTCTTAGACGGCCCCATAAACCAACATTTTGTCGTTTTTTAAGCATGATTTAAAAACTACTTGGAAGAAAAATATGAAATTTTGAATTTCTATAAAGCAGGATTTTATGAATGTAAATCCATAAAAAAACTAAAAATTGCAATTAATTTTTTTTTTCGACTATTAATTTTATAATTAATAATTCATGTAATAAAATTATGAAAATTGCGAATTCAATGAATTTATGTTTGTGTATTTTAGTATCATTGCTACATAAAAAATTAGCACATTAGGAGTATAATTTCAGGAGATATTAATAAAAATGTAATTTGACTTTAGAAGCAGTAAATTTTGAATGTTTATAATTCAAAAACTTATCATTCAAATGACCTGAGACTTTGATGACTAGGATTAGTTTGAACCGAAGATTTGAAATATCTTGTTAAAATTGAGGATTGTTATTGAAAAAAAAAAAAAAAATTTGGGTCCATTTTAATATGTAGATCATCCCCAAACAAATTTCATATACTATTTTTACATTCCGTTAGTACCTGTATTTTTCTAATTTAAATTTTGAAGTAGATTTTCCTTGCGAATGTTGTCAAACTGTTTTTTAAGGATTCCTATTTTAAGTAAGTGGTGCCAAATATAATAAAAAAAAATAGTCACCTGTGGCATCCTGTATACATTATTTAAAACTATACATATTTGCTATCATAAGTGTTCCCGATTAAGTGGATATTTTAATTCCAATATTCCATATTCACACCAAAAATTTAAAGTAGAAATTTTTGCTCTATTAAATAGCAGAGATTTTTGTTACGTAGATGTTTGTTACTTCGAACGAAGTTTGTAACGAAGTAAACGAAGTTTGTTATGTAGAATTTCTAATATGTATTCCAATTCTCTGAATAACGCAATTTTTGGAAGTACAGGGTGATCAAAAAGTCAGTATACATTTGATAAATTAATAATTCACTGAATAATGTAGGTAGAGAGGTAAAAATTGACACACATGCTTGGAATGACATGGGGTTTTATTTAACAAAAAATAAATAAAAAGTTCAAAAAATGGCCGACAGATGGCGCTTCATGTGATAAGAAAATCATTAATTAGCATAACAAATTACGGCAAAGCAAAGACGATGTTCTTCAGACCAAATGTTCAACATGTCCACCGCCATTCCTCAACAATTGCTGTAGTCGAGGGACAATGTTGTGCACAGCACTGTACAGCATATCTGAAGTTATGTTGCGAAATTGCCGTAGGATGTTGCCTTTTAGCATCCCTATTGATGTCGGTCGATCGCGGTAGACTTGCGACTTCATGTAACCCCAGAGCCAAAAATAACACGGAGTGAGATCTGGGGACCTGGGAGGCCACGCATGAGGAAAATGGCGGCTCAGCACGCGATCACCAAACGACGTGTGCAAGAGATCTTTCACACGTCTATGAATATGGGGTGGAGCGCCATCCTGCATAAAAATCGTAGTTTCCAGCAGATGTTTATCAGCCAGGCTAGGGATGATGTGATTTTGTAACATATCGGCGTACCTCTCACCCGTCACGGAAACAGTTACAAAACCAGAATCACGACTTTCCTGGAAGAAAAAAGGCCCGATAACGGTAGATGTGGTAAATCCACACCACACAGTGACTTTCTCGTCGTGCAATGGAGTTTGCACGAAAGTTCTGGGATTTTCGGTAGCCCAAATTCTGCAGTTGTGGGTGTTGACAGACCCTCGGAGTGTGAAATGGGCTTCGTCGGTCCATAACACGTTAGACAACCAATCGTCTTCTTCCGCCATCTTTTGAAACGCCCACACCGCAAATGCTCTTCGCTGCTCAAAATCGCCGGGTAACAGTTCATGATGCCGCTGGATTTTGAACGGATAGTACCGGAGGGTACGCCTTAGTGCTGCCCAAACAGTACTGTATGGAATGCCAGTGCGACGTGCAACATCACGAGCACTCACTTCTCCATGCGTAGACGAACCCGCTACAACCTCCATTTCGTCCTGAACAGTCTGAGCAACATTAGCACTTGTGGTCGGTCGGCCACTACGGGGTCCACCGTCTAAACAACCTGTGGCTTCGAACTTCGACATCATCCTCTTCAGAGCTGCAATTGTCATAGGACCTTTACCCGTTCGAGTACCCTTCGTATGGCGATAGGATCGTAAAGCTGCAGTAGCAAATTCCCCTTTCTGATAGTAGAGCTTCACTAACAATGCCTTCTCTGGTAACGTCAACATGCTGCGATTGCTGGTGCATCTGATTCTCTGTCTCATTTACAGCGCCTTTTATACACGATTCTCAGGCAGCGTCACTGACGTTTTGCTGTGCAGCGCCATCTGTCGGCCATTTTTTGAACTTTTTATTTATTTTTTGTTAAATAAAACCCCATGTCATTCCAAGCATGTGTGTCAATTTTTACCTCTCTACCTACATTATTCAGTGAATTATTAATTTATCAAATGTATACTAACTTTCTGATCACCCTGTATATCTACACCGGGAATTACAGGTTTAATACAAAAATAAAGTTAAATTAAGTAAAATAATGCAAAAATAATTTAATTTAATATCTTTCAGATAATATTTACACCTTCATATATTTAAATTATTTTCAGATCACTGTCTGAACTTAATATATTTTTACATCTGGCTGAAACCTGCTTATTATGTTATTAGGATAACTGGAGTTTCTAAAAATATTTTCAGAATAGTTAATTGGTTTTCGCTGTATTTCGCATCATAAAAGAATAATTCATATATTTTCTTCACGCGTAATTTATTTTGTAGAAATGTAAACACGAAATTCCTAACAGATGTTTCTCCGATATTTTTCCTTATAAATAGAAACAGAATATAGAATTTATTATCAAACAAGCTTGTGTAGATCATATTTTTTCATTTACTTAACCAAAGTGAAAATATAATGAAATCATATAAAAATATTCTATAAATATTAAATTCAATATTTTTACTTTAACTTTTTTTACCTGAAAAGTATGAAAAGTTATAAAAGATATTTAAATTAAAAACAGTTAATTGAAGTAAAAAATTATATAAATAAATAAATGGCAAAAAAATGTATGTAATATATGACAATATGATAATTTAAAAAATAGAATTATTCTTAACACAGGAGGCGCCAAAAATTAATTGCAGCAAAAAAAAAAAAAAAAAAAAAAAAAAAAAAAAAACTAGTCGTTGGGTGCCAACGTAATACTTACCCATCATGGAAAATCATACTATAAAATATGAAAATAAAATCAAGTAACACTGAATTACATAAAAGAAGCATCCTTAAATCTCCAAAGATGAAAATTATATAATGGGTGTATTTCGATTCAAACTGCTTATTTTCCGATTTATTTTTGAATTCATTTTTGCTCTCAAATACACCAAACTTTCAAAATCTCTTCTTAGGAAAGCACACAAGGTGCCGTGATTGTCAATTCTTTGATAAATGCAGAAAATATTGCAAAAAAAGCAATAAAAACAGCATTTCGAACCAAATTTTTCCTAGTGGGAGATCTGGGAACGAAAAAAAGAGTCATACTGATAAGGTAATTGTTTATAACTCAAATTTTAATGAATTGAGCGTAAAAAAACATCACAGGGCACCTCATACGTCCCTTCAAGAATCCCCTCAGCAAGTTTCATGTTTCTACTTTTAAAAATGTGTCTGAAATTGTATAGGAAAATTTCGAGCTGATGAAGGTGGAAAAGCGTTTTTTCGAACTGCGTTAGATTAAGCGTTTTATTTCCAAATAAAATATGTTTTTGAATTGAAGTTTGAATGAAATACAGGGTCATAAAAAGTCGAAGAGTATGGAATACATTATTACAAATATCTCGACAACTAATTATACGATCGACTTCATTCTTAATGCAAATTTTATGTTTTTTATTGCTTTTTAGGTCCATTCCTTAAAATAAAGAAATTCGAATTTTTCTACATACCTTTCGCCAGAACCAATATTTTAAGTGATCGAAAAAAACCTAGTTCCGGATTATCGAGTTTACTGATATTAAATAGGCTTCGGTCCATTTCTACATACTACGTGCATACAAATTTCAAGTCTATCTCTCAATTTATTCGGAAAATCGAGTCTTTAGAGACAGAGAGCAAATCGAATGCAATGAATTTATCCAATGAAACCGTTCCATAGTCGTAATGGAACGTTCACAATGGTCAGATTTACAGTGGAAGCTGTAAATGACGTCACTACATTTTACTTCGCTTTGAAATCTTTTCACGATTTCAAAAACAATATTTAATTAAAACATTTTATTTAAGCAAACCGCGGGTGTGTTTTAAATTTCATTATAATCCCCACCCCTATCTACCAGATATGTTTTGCTATAGTTTTAAATGCAGATTTCTGTTGAAATTTTCTTTCTTTCTTTTTCTTTTTTTTTTCCTTTTTTTTAGATTTTTTCCTTTCCAAGTTTAATTGCTGCATTTATCAAAATTGTTTCAGCCTAAAGTGGCTATGATTGACCTCAGTTGTCGTAATTTTTTATCATCCTTTAAAAATGCAAACACGTCATTTTGACGGGCTATCTTCTAGTTATAAATAGCGAAGTTCGTTGCAATAAACAGTCTCATTTGAGCCGATACAACTCATATGAATAATGTGGAAAATATAGATGTGGGTGGAAGTGGGTGTAATATGGATGAATAATGTGGAAAAGTTCCGACGGAAGGAACGAAATTTTTGAAATACTGGTAGTTTCGATTTGACCGAATTTTACGCCGCATTTTCACGAAAGTGAATATTCGGCGAAATTAAGATTTTAGGCCGAAAACGAATACAAAATCGAATTTTTGATCGATCTCTATATTAAAATATCGGTCAAGAATGCATTCGCACTGTATAGGCTGTAAAGAGTGTTGCCAAATCTCACAGTTCCATGTAACAACATAAAATTTTTAATACTAATATTTCTTTATTTTATTCACGATATCAATATTTATCAGGGGACTTTTTAATTTCTTAAAGAAACTTTTATAAATGACCCCCCGATCCGTCTAAAGGCGATATAATGTTAATAGGCTTAATTAATTACAGAAACCAATTGTTAAAAATTTCAGCACTTACTGAAAACACGCATCACTTACGAAGAAGCTCTTACGCATTTTGCTTACAAATATGATGTTTAAAAAAAATACTAACAGCATTATTACTCCAAAAGTTCTAAATATCGGTCGAAACGCATTTAAATGAATCAATTTATCCAGTGCAAATTAAAACATTTTTTACGATATTTAGAAATGGGAACTTATTACCAATAATTAATATTAAAGATGGGCTATTCTGTTTTGATTTAATCGATTGTTGGAATATCTCGATGGTCATCCAATGTTTAAACAATTTCGATTGCGGCTCGTAGTGTCGTAATGTCGTATTGTCGCAAATTCTGCACTAGTGATTTGAATCCAAACCAAACATACCATGTGTATATACATACCACATTCGTATGTTTGAAATCTCTCATATTTGCCGCCAACTAGTGGCTTTGGACAACAACTGTCAAATCATTTTCTTTTTTATAAAACATGGACAATACTACTCGAAATACATCTGTCATCATAGCACTGGGATAAAAACATTGGTTTTTATACAAAACGATCCGAATTTGCTGCTAAATACAAAGATTTTATTATTTATTATTATTATTATTTATTATCAATGAAAAATGAATTGAATATTCCAACAACTAAACAACATCGTACTTAATGACTGCATAAATAAGTAACAAAAATTAATAACCTTTTGATGTATCGAGAAAAAGGACTAATAATGATAAATAAATAACAAGTTCAAAATACGCATTGTCAGTACTTGTTATAATTACTTTTACAAACAACTGACATTTTCAAATAGAAAAAAAATTATTTTATAGTATGAATATATTTTTTCATACAGTATCTAGCAAAAATAATCACCCAGCTAATTTCGGTGAAATCAACTACCGTTAAATTACGCAGACAAAATATTGAAACAGTGATTTTTGAATACCATTTTGTGTGCGAATAATTTAACATGTAGTTAGGACATTCAATCATTTAGTACATATGAAAAGTACTTATTTTCAAAAGAAAAAGCATTATTTCGTTAGTTGATTCGAAATTTATTTAATCTAGAGATTTATTAAGTAATATTATTGTATAAAACTTAACTATTCTATATTAAAGAGCATATAAATCAATAAAAAATAAATCGTATAAGATCTAATGATAAGAATGCTCAGACTATAATATTCATAATTCGAATGAGCATTGCATATTCTCAAATAAAGTTAATTAAATGGAAATTAACAATATTTGGAACGACTAATGTATAAACCAAAATATTATTATGATGCTAGTACTGGTAGTGCTTAATCATTATACTCTCTAAAATAACTAATGAGCAACGTCGAACGAACTTAATAATGCTAATGTAGCATAAAATTATCCAATAAAGCAAGGATAGGCAGATGAATATGGTAATAATTAAAGATCGACCGAAATAGGTTTTAAAGCTAAAACAAAAACTAAATTTTAATAGTTTTTTTTTTTTTTTTTTTTGACAGAAAGCGAAAACGAAAATGTCCCAAAAATTATTTTTAAATACATAACAAACATACATAAGTATACATAATTATTAATTAATTATATGTGTAATCATTTGTATACTCCAAGTTGACTAGCTTCGGCTCTGACCAAAGCTCCTTGATTTCCATTTAAAATAAAATCCAATTTAATTCATCAACGTCACTAAAAGATTTTCTAACTATGCGAATTTCATCTACTTAAAGAATGCTTTAGGCATGCAGCTTGTTATGTCTTCAGAGATTTTGTTTGTTTATTTCATGGCATCTACACCCGCGCACTGTAACTCTAACTCAATGTAAATATTAAGCAAAAGTTTTGTTTTTGTATTTTGGCAATTTCGGTTTTTTAGTTAAATTTTTTTTGAGAGTTCTTGTTTGTATGAAAATAAATGTGTTTTTGATTTTTTAAACGACTGGATGTTTTTCGTTTGCAGACTCCAGAATTATTTTAATGTTATGATTTCTTAAATCTATTTTAAGCCTTATTCAATTACTGGTGATCCAGATACGCTGCTAGCGTAATAGAATTATCGTTGCATAAAAGATAACGTAATATTTTTTTTGGTACCCTCGGCGGGACCGGTGATTGTAAAAATGGCTAATATTGAAGATCTTAAGAAATTGAGAAAAGGTGAAAGAGCCGCTTTTACGAAAGCTTATAATAAAGTAGAAGAGCTAATAGCCTTAGAAAGTGTTGATATTTGCGAACTGGAAGCAGAACTGAATGTTTTTAAAGGGAAAGCTGATCGCTTAGAAAAAACCCATTCAAATATTCTTGAACTTCTGCCCGATAAAGAATTTGATGCAGAATTTGAAGTTGTAGAAGATTTTCGGGATAAAGCTATACGAATTCAAACGAAAGCAAGAATAATAATCAACGGTCAACAAAACGTGAGTAGTGTTTTAAATTCAACTAATGATAACTCTGTTGTAAATTAATACTGTCGAAAATATAACTGTTGATAAAAGTAAGTTTAAATTGCCTAAATTAGAATTACGAAAATTTGATGGCGATATTAAAGAATGGCTTTATTTTTGGAGCCAGTTTGAAAAAATTCATGTTGATTCTAGTACTGAAGATTCACATAAATTTCAATATTTGTTACAGGCTACAGTTGAAGGGTCTCGTGCTAGAGAAGTGATTGAAAGCTTTCCGCCAATTGACGAGAACTATCCAAAAGCAATTGACTATTTGAAAAGTCGTTTTGGTCGCCATGATTTACAAGTAGAGGTTTATGTAAGAGAATTATTGAAATTAGTTTTAAAAAATGCCAATTCAAATTTTTCCTCGAATAATTTGTGTGCATTGTATGATAATCTAGAAACCCAAATTCGTGCACTTGAAACGCTTGATGTTACAACTGCCGAATGTGCATGTTTACTTTATCCTTTAGTTGAGTCTTGCATGCCAGAGGATTTGCTTAGAGCTTTTCAGCGAGGTTTGAATTTTGATTCTGGCGATGATTCCAAAAAGAGATTAGATGCTTTATTAAAATTTTTGAAAACTGAAGTTGAATCAGAAGAGCGGATTAATTTAGCTATGACAGGTTTCGGTTTGACGGATGCAACGTCATATAAAAGAGGAAGCAAATTAAAGAAAGACAAAATATTTACGTCGGCTAGTTTGTTGAGCTCTACAGATGGTACAGAGAAACTTTGCGTTTTCTGTAGCGGAAAACATGAGCCGACTAATTGCTTTAAGGCTCAAAAAATGTCCTATAATGAAAAATTAAAGATTTTAAAAGATAAAGGTTATTGTTTCAAATGTTTAAAAGTCGGACATAGGGTAGGAAAATGTAGGTGTTTTGTGAAATGCATGATCAGCAATAAGAAGCATTATGCAGTTATATGCACCGAGTCAAATAAAAAGGTAAATAAACCTGCATCAAATAATGTGGAAAAAGAGGTTAAAGAGCAGGATAAATCACTAAATTTGGCGAGTATTTCGAAAGCGCCACAAGTTTTGCTGCAGACTTTGAAAGTTTAAATAAAAGGTAAAAATTGTAATTTAATCGTAAGAGCTATGTATGATTCGGGATCGCAAAAGTCTTATATTAGAAAAGAAATAGTATCCGTTTTAGGATTAGCACCTTTACGGCAGCAACATTTGTCGCATGCACTTTTTGGAGGAGAAAAGATCAACGAGAAGTTTCATAATGTATACAAAATTGAACTAGGAAACTTAGATGGAAGTTTTAATTGTAATTTTGACGTAGTTGATCAGGATATTATTTGCAATGATGTTCCTTCTGTTTCGTACGGACCGTGGATTGAAGAATTGCAATCTATGAATATACAAATGTTTGACATCGAAAATAATTCTGGGCCAATTGATATTCTTGTTGGAGCAGATGTTGCTGGTAGACTGTTTACTGGAAAGAGAAGAGTTCTATCCAGTGGATTAGTAGCCATGGAAGCCTATCTAGGATGGACTCTCATGGGGAAAACTGAATTGCGTTCTGAAAAAGAAGATACAGCTATGATGGTAATTTCGATGTTTGTACGAGAAGCTACTATTTCCGATCTTTTTGGTTTAGAGGTTTTAGGGATAAGTGATCCAGTTGAAATGAAAAACAAAAAAGGAAAAAGAAAATCTTACTAAATTGCATTTCGAAGAAACTGTTCGAATCAATACAGATGGGAGATACGAAGTTTCACTACCTTGGAAAGAGAATCATTTGCCTTTACCGAGTAATAAAGAGATTGCTATGGAACGATTAGAATCATCGACGAAAAAATTGCATCAAGAAAACTTGTTTACAGCTTATGATGATGTGTTCAAAGAATGGGAATCGTTAGGTATAATTGAAGATGATCCAGTTGACTCTCCATCTTCCCTGCAAGAACACTATTTGCCACACAGACCTGTTGTAAAACAACATGGAACCAGAGTTGGGCAAATTCGTAATCTAATTACTTTGTAACTTAATTACAATGTAACGGCACGCAAGGGATTACAATTTTAGTTACATGTATTTATAATTTGAATTTGAAATTAAATTAAAATTGTAATTGTAACTATAAATGCTATGATTATCTTTATATAATTGTAATTATAATGGAAAAAAATCTAATTACGATTAAATACAATTATAATCTGAATTTGAAATTAAATTATAATTGTAATCCTAACTAAAAAAATTCTAATTACGATTAAATGCAATTATAATCTGAATTTGAAATTAAATTAGCATTGTAATCGTAACTATAAATGGTATGATTTTCTTTATATAATTGTAATTATGATGGGAAATAATTCTAATTACGATTAAATGAAATTATAATCTGACTTTGGAATCCAATTAACAATGTAATCGTAACTATAAAAGCTATAATTACTAATATAAAATTGTAATTATAATTGAGAAAATTATAATTACGATTATGAGTAATTGTATTCTGAATTTCAAATTCAATTAACATTGTATTCATAATTATAATTACAATTACGGATAATTCCAATGGTTTTTTTTTTAAATTAAGATATGGTTGTAACTGCAATGCAGGATTTTCATTGCGGTGCGGTAATGCTGTAACTGTGAAATTTTAATTACAAATACTTTTAATGCGAATGGTATTTTAGATTATATATTTGATTTTAGATGTATCTATGATTATTATTACCGTTACGGTGTTGTAATGGTAACTAGCAATTTTAATTACAATTAATGTGCAATGGAAACAGAAAATTTTCTAATCAGGTTTTATTCCATTTGTACTTGAGAGTTATTTATGATTATATTCGTTTAGTGATAACTAAGAAATCTGGGTTACAATGGTATTATAATAAGGATGATATCTGGGGATAAATATTACAGTGACTATTTTAGTTTTATAACTGAGAATTTTAAACTGGATAACCCACTAATTTTTTACTGAAACTCTGCCCTCCCCGCCCTCCCGAATATTTTAGTGTATCGTAAATATAAAGAGCTGGTAACTTAAAAACTTATAACTAAAACTTTAATTATCGTAAGACACTCATACTTTATATGATAAAGGCAAAATTTATGAAGAGGGAGGGGGGTTACCGAAGAACGGTAAATTTTATTATTGGGCAAATAAAAGGTTTGAATAACTCAAAAGTGAACTCGGATATAAATTTTCAAACTAGACAAATTTCATATAGTAAACGCAATCGTTTCAAAGGAGAGGGGGTATCTCGATTTTCTATAGAAGTTCATCATATTTTAGTCTATACCTATATTATAAAGAGAATAAGTTTGTTTGTTTGTTTATAAGGGATAATCTCCGGAACTACTGAATTGGTTTCAAAAGTAATGGTACCAAAATTATGGTGTTCGTTCAGAATCAAACATAGGCTTTATTTTATGTCGATATCACAAATTCAAAGGGCGTGCAGGAGCAAAAAGCGTTCTAAAAATACGATTTTTATGTAACTGAAGGGACTACAAGCATGAAATTTAGCATTCTAATTATAAAATGTCAATGAACTCTAGCCTTTCCTTAAAAATTCGAAAATTTTAAAGGGGGGGGGGGGAATGCCTGCGTGCTTGGTTTGATTGTTTGTTGGTTTGTTGATTGGTTGGTTGGTTTATTTGTTTGTTTATTTGATTGTTGGTTCGTTGGTTTGGTGTTGGTTGGTTGGCTGGTTTGTACGGATAATTCCAATGTTTGTAAGGGATAATCTCTGGAAATACCGAGCCGATTTCAAAAGTAATGGTACCAAAATCATTGTGTTTGCTCAGAAACAAGCATAGGCTGCATCTAATGTGGATGCCACAAATCAAAATGGGGTGCAGGAGCAAATCGCGTTCTAAAAATGCGATTTTTGTGTTACTGAGGAGGCTAAAAACATGAAATTTGGCATGGGGGATTACATTTAACTTATCAAATGTAAATGATCTCTAGCATTTCCTTAAAAATTCGAAATTTAAAGGGGAGGAGAATGCGTTTGTTTGTTTATTTGTTGGTTAGTTGGTTGGTTTTTTTTGTTGGCTTGTTGATTGGTTGGTTTGTTGATTGGTTGGTTGATTGGTTTATTTGTTTGTTGGTCCTGTTTTTTTTAAGCAAAACAGCAAAAAGAAAGTACTTGCGTTTTTTTACTTATTTTTCAATTAAAATAGCAAACAAATAATAAAATTGTAAATAAAAATTTGCTAGTACATGTTTATGGCCTGGTCAGGAAACTGTAATGGGTCTCCTTTTGTTATACATGTGTAAAATATCTCACAATTTAAAGTTTTAGGTTCGAAAAACAGTTTTTATCAAAAATAAGCAGAACTTAAAGTTAGAAAGTTTTAAAGATTAGTAACTTTAAAATTGTTGATCAACTTGTTTAGAATTTTAAAGAAATATTTTTAATACTTATTACTTTTAAGGGAAAGAATGTATCTTTTACATTCGCAAAAAAAGGGAAATCCTAACAATAACATATTTTATTTTAATCAAGGGCAGACCTATAGGGTCCTCAAGGGATACCAGAAATTTGGAGATTCTAATCGGACCCGCGGCTCAGACGCGGAATTTTTTTTTTTTCAATTTGGGCTGGGTCGAGGTTAATTTTTTTCGTTATGGGTCAGGTTTGGGTCCAATTCACTTCTACTCTGTTGCTGAGGGTCGGTTTGGGTTTTGTTGATTTTTACTTTTTTGTTTTGGGTCGAGTTGACTACTATTTTATTACTGCTGGTTGGTTTTGAGTTCGGTTGACTTCTATTTTTTTGCTACTGATCGGGATGATTTTTACAAATTTGTTACGAGTCGAGTGGAATTCTACTTTTTAGCTACTCGTTGGTTTCGGGTCAAATTTATTTAAAATATTTCGGGTTCTGATCGGTTTCAGATTAGGTTTTCAGTTTTGCAAGAAATTGATCCGATTTTTTAAATGAAAGTCTAAATATTTTGCTCCATAAAAACTATATACAGTAAAAGGGCCAGGACAGACAGTTCCAAATAATTAATTATGAATATTTTTAAGCTTTTACATTGAAAATTGCTATTCGTAAGAGAAAGTATTTAGATTAAAATCTTCATGCGGATTCTCTCGAATCGTAGACACCTCTATTTAACGAGCACTTTTCGACAATTTAGACATCACATTCAGCTGCTTCCGTTGATTAGAGAATCTACAATTACTTGAATATTAAAGAGTTTACATTAGAGTTTTACTTTTTCTATATAAAAGATAAAATTGCTGTTAAAGATATAAATGTCGACTATATTTTATGTAGTTCCATTAAAATGTAGATTAATTTTTCTTCATTTCGGTTTCGACGAAGGTAACGAAAAATTTTTGAACGGGTTTTGGCTTAGCTTCCAATGAAATTTTAAGGTTCGGATTAGAACAATACTATACGCTTAGGGATCAAACCGAAATTTTTCGATGGATATTTGAAAAATGAAGTTTTTTTAAGTGTTGTTCTTAGAAACAGTAGTTAGACACTCTTAGCGGTTCTTTTCTCTGATACTATTTATATCAAGGGCTAATCTAGAGAAACCTCAAGGGAGATTGATGTAAAAATTTGGAGACTCGGGTAGGAGGTAATGTTTTTCATTGCGGGTTAGGTTTATTTCTACTTTTTTTACTGTGGTTCGTGTCGTGTTGACTTTTTTTTCTGCTAGGTTTGCCTGGTTTGAATCAGGCTCACTTACATTATTTCAAGTTCGGATTTGGTTTCACATCTGAGACATCAGAGACTTTACATTCGGGTTGAATCGAAATTTCGGATGGGGGGAGATTTCTTTTACTGCGGATCGGGTTTATTTGAACTTTTTCCCTGTAGGTCGGATAGATTTATATTTTTTGCTGCGGGCTGGGTTTGAGACAGGTTGACTTTCATTATTTCGAGTTCGGAATTTTTCCGGATTGGGTTTAACACTTGAGAGTTGGATTCGGGTTATTCAAGAACGTAATTACAGATATTTTTAGGGGGGCAGGAAGGAGGATTCAAAATTTTCCCAACTTGAAACAAATTATTCAATTTTCCAAGGGAAATGCTATATGTAGTGATATGTAGTGATTATAATGTAATCAGTAAAACAATAAAAATTTTATACTTTTTACTATTTTTAAAGAGAAATTTTTTTACTGCGAATCGGGTTTATTTGAACTTTTTTGTTGTGTGTCGGATAGATTTATACGTTATGCTGCGGGCTGGGTTTGGGCCAGGTTGACTTAGTGGGCCGGGTGGGTTCCGAGTTCGGATTTGTTTCGGATTGGATTTAACATTTGAGAGTCAGATTCGGGTTAATCAAGGACGTAACTACAAATATTTTTTCGGAAGGGGGGGGGGGGAGGATTCCAAATTTTCCCAACTAGAAACAAATTACTCTATTTATCAAGTGAAATGATATATATAACGTGTGATATGTAGTGATTATAATGTAGTTAGCAAAACAATAAAAAACATACTTTTTTACTATTTTAAATATTTTTTTTTCAAAAATCTATAATTTCCTAATTTCAGATAAATTGGGGGGGGGACTCCCCCGCTAATCCCCCATCGCGACACCTCTGGGGTTGATTCACTTTTTCAGAAAAAAGTTTAAATATTTTTCCCATAAAAACATTAGTGAAATATCTATGACGGACTTCTGCAAATAGCGAAAACTTTTATTTGTACAATGGAACTCCTGAATACCGAACATGTCAAAAGCATGGAATTCGTTCGCTATTCAAAAGTAATAACACGTACTATAAACTCTTTATGCGAATACTCCTGAATAATGGACACCTCTATTTAGTGAATTCTTTTCAATCTGCATTCTTTTTCCTTTGAAAACCGAACGTTTCCAAAGAAGAGAAAAATTTAGATGTCCCGAATAGATTGTTATTTAGAGGTTTTGCACTAAGGAGTATATACTAGATATTTATTTTTCTATATAAAAGATAACATTGATTTAAAGATATATTTACAAACTACACTTTATAATTCCATTGAAATATATGAATTCATTTTCTTTCATTTCAATTTCTGGTCGACAAAAAATGTTTGTGCCGAGATCGGCAAGGTCTCGGTTTGACCTCAAATGTAATTTTGGGGTTCGAGTTGATGTTATTGGTTATGGATCGGATTTACTTTAAACGTTTCGGATACGGGACTTTTTTATTTTTAGTTTTGACTCGTTCGGTTCAAATATAAACTGGTTGCTGAGTAAATTTTTCAAAAGGTCAGACTATTTTTCATATTTTTTATATGTTTGAACATTGCCGAGTATATATTATATATGTGTTTTCTACTTAAACAAAAATGTAAAATATTTATATAATTACATGGGATACTTTTAGTAACTACCTTCAGATATGGACTGATTTTTTTTCTTTTTTTTGGAGGGGAGGGGGAGGTTGTTGATCTGTTTTGGGTCAGGTTATCGGTATTGGATCAGATGATTTTTTCTCTTTTAGCGACCTTGGTTAAGATAAAAATTGAATTGCAGAGCCTGGGTCTGGACATTTTGGCCCATACAGACCTCTATAAGAACGTCAGGCTACGTCAGGCACGACCCATAATTTTTTTTTAAAAGTGTGATTTGGTTTAGCTTTTCAGAAAAAAGTAAAACTCTGACCGGTTTCTGAAAGTTTGAAGTCCTGACTCAGAATAAGAGCGGGCGCGGCCTGGATCGGGCCGTGCCAGCTTGGAGGATTCGGGTCTGGTCGCGCTGGTCTCCATCTTAAGTACGACCCGTTTTCCGTGTGGACATCTAATATCGTTTTGCAATGACTTTCTTGGGCTCAAGGAGGAGGCTATCGCTCCATCGCCCCCTTCCCCTTTGTTCAGCCACTGATTTTTATGTAACATAAAGATGCATTTGCAAAGATAAGGAATCGCGAAAATTTATCATTATTTATCATAATGTAAAAGTAAAAATAATGAAACTGTAAGGCAAAATACAGCATTTTTTAAAAATCTGTTATTCAGCAAATTTATTTTCTAATACGTTGCTATAATGGAATCTTGGTTTAAGCGGAAATTTTTTTTAATTCCTCTAAAACTATTTTGCAGTTGCATCTGGAAAGAGAAAAAAACCCATCTAAAATTGTATTTTGCACCTATTGTATAGGTTTCTGTCTTACCAAGTTTCATTACAGAAATTAGTCAAATTTAAACTGCTACCAGAAGCCGCTGTCTTTTTTTCTTATAGCCTGTATATTTTCAATTTCTATCACAAACAAAACTTTTGGACGGGTGTTCCGATATTTAAGACTTTCCAACATAGTTGAAAAATGTTTATATGAATTGGGTTGACTGTCCATCTGTCCATGTTCTAACAAGCGTACTCGGAATGTTTTGTAACTGAAATATGTTGTTGAAACTTGCTATGACATGTTTGGCACTGAAGATGATGCATGTAATGATTTATACGTCACTCACATGGAAATTCAAAAGTATTTTGTTATGTTATTGCTTATATGGATAAAATCATCTGCAGTTTATTTTAATGATGTGAAACAATTTTAAACATAACAAAATTTATGCGCCTTATTAAGGTGCATTAGATGATGATTTCTACAGAATGTTTTAAGTCTAGCACTTACAGTACATGTACAGATAAATTTTAAGTATTCCGTTATATTAATAACAACGTAAAAAAATCTGTTGCAGCATATTTTTAATGATTTTTCTCTATTAAAAATATAGTGAAACTCCTATGATTTTATGACATGCAATAAAACATTCTTTCTGAGGAGGGTGCAAAGAATTCATCATTCATTCACAGGATCATAGAAAGAAGCTCTATTTTATTATAATCTACGCGAAAAATTCCATGTACATTACATTTTAATTATTTCTCAATAATTCAAACAAGATGAAGTTCATATACATTACTGAGATTTACTACAAGATGCTTAAATTAGAATATGATGTTCATTGCATTTTGTTTCATCCCAGGACACATAAAAGATATTGAATAAGCATCTATGAATGAAGTATTGTCAATTAGAGATGATTGTTAAAATTAAATTGTCAGGCAAGGTATATGTTTATTAAATTTATCTATTTTATTTTTGGGTCCTACATTGAGTATAGAAATTCTATACACCATGTTCAAAGATCTCAAAAGAATTCAGACGAATAACTGAAAATGAGCGTGACTTGTTTATATTTTAATGCATTAAATTCTATATTTTTAAGTTCAAATATATTTAGGAAAACTTGTTCGTAAAACTTAAATATAAATATACACTGCTCAAAACAATTAAAGGATATTTGAAGTTTTATATAAAATAAAGATATAAACAAAATTTTTTTTTGCCGAAAATAGAAGAAGAGAATCACAAATGCAAATTTTTCTGGTTTTCAAACTGTGGAGTATGCAAATTTTGAGTTCGACGTCAAAAACGTCGCTTCAGCGGCAGCGAATGAAATTTGACTTTCAACTGGATAAAAGAGAATGAAGACAAGGATGATCGGCATTCAGTGATTGCTTTGTTTCGATGAGTAAGATGTCTCAGCGAAGTCATTTGACAGATTCAGAAGCTTGGAGAATTGTTGGTAGGTGAGAAGGGGGCCAAACTCAAGCCGAAGTAGCGCAAGCCATTGGAGTGTCACAAAGTGTCATTTCCAGGATCTGGAACCGTTTTTTGGAGAGTGGATGTGCAGGCCGAAGACCAGGGCAAGGTCGTAGACGGGCAACAACGTCCAATGAAGATCGATATTTAGCGGTAACAGCTCTGAGACACCGAAACATGAATGCTACTGTTCTCCAACAACACCTTCGCTCGGCTACAGGCACCACGATTTCAACTCAGACTGTCCGAAACCGGCTCCATGCTGTAGGTCTGTATGCTCGCCGACCGATGGTATGTGTTAGATTAACATCAAGGCATCGTCGCGACCGCAGAGAGTGGGCAACTGAGCATGTCAACTGGAGGAGAAATGAATGGAGCAATATTCTGTTTTCTGACGAGTCCCGTTTTTCTGTGCATCCGGATAATAGGCGTATTTTCATCTGGAGGGACCGTGGCAGTAGGAATAATCCTGCGTTCGTGCACGAAAGTGTCAGATTTGGCGGTGGAGGAGTGTTGGTGTATGGTGGCATCTCCATTGACGGGCGCACTGACCTCTACATTATTCGAGATGGAGCTCTGACTGGTCGCCGATATAGGGATGAGATCCTCAGACCTATTGTAGTAACTTACGCTGCAGCAATCGGAGATAACTTCATTTTAATGGACGATAACTGCAGGCCACATCGTGCAAACCTGGTGGAGGATTTCCTTTTCGAGGAAAGAATCGTTCGAATGGAATGGCCAGCGTGTTCTCCAGACATGAATCCAATCGAGCACGTTTGGGACGCTTTAGGAAGACGAGTTTCTGGCCGCCAACAACCCCCACAAACTCTCCAAGAACTGGAAAGAGTTCTTCTGGAAGAGTGGGGCAGAATACCCCAACTCGTCATTAATAGCCTCATTGAGTCCATGCCTCAAAGGTGTTCAACGTTGCTGGCTGCTCGTGGAAACCATACCCCCTACTGAAAATGATTTTCTTTGAAGAAAACACCTTTTCTCATTCTTTTTTTCTCATATGCACAAATTGTGTTTTTTTCCTTTTGTACACAAATGCGCAATAAATGCATTTTTTTCTGCCAAACATGTGTAATTTATTCTCATATAACCTACTATGTCTGTCGACCATGTATCAATCAGCTAAAAAGTTTCCCAGATACAAAATCCACCTAAAACTGCAATATCCTTTAATTGTTTTGAGCAGTGTATAAAAGGATATTCATTTAATTAGGAAAATGCAGGCCTATAGATGATAATTTCTGCATGAACCGATGCAGTAGTTTTAAGAGTATTTTCCAGAAATTAATTTCATCTTAACATGTGGCATATATAAAAACTTATTCATTTTGTACAGGGCTGTACCACCCCCCCCCCCCAAAAAAAAAAAACGGAAAAAATTAAATATATTTGCATTCATTCTCAGAAATGAAGGTTAATTTTCAGCTGCATAATTTGTTTCCTGCTATATTAAATTTTAGCAGATTTTTCATGCCGTTAAAACAAGCATAAGAAAATCCATTGATTATTTCATCATTTTAATTTTTGATAAGTTTGAAGAATTTAAACTTACGGAAATAGTATTTTGATAGCTTCAGGTTAAACTAACATATTTGTTTTATGAACTAGACAAGCGAATGTACTTTAAATTTTATATTTTAATTAATTTTTAAACTTAGTATGAATCAATGAAACATTTCCTTTGAAGACATTTTTTTTGTCGGAAATATACATGCTCCATTACGGAAATCAATAGTATTCTTAATGCAGTAAAGTGCAACGAGTTAAAATGGATCATTCGTACAACACAAACCTGTATAAAACGAAACCAATCACTCTTTATTTTAAAACGGAAAATGGGTGTAATTGAGTATTTCATAAGGATACCCTGATCATCTTGTTAAAGAGTATAGGCATGCACAGATCATACTCGGATTGATGCTACCGAAGCAGTGTTTCTACCATAACTAAGGTTCCCGGCATAGTCATCGTTATATATGAACAGCTCACGGAAAAGGATACGGGCAATGTCCGAATCGGAGCAAGTCTGATTTCAGTAGAGGCTAAAAAAAGGTGGAAAACATGTAACCAGATGTCGTGAAATCTGTATTTTTTTAGCTGTAAAATAAAGTTTTACATCGATACGAGAATGCTTAAAAAGCTTCTCGGTCCATCAAGGATTATATAAATTTTATACAATATTTCATTTTATTTTTCAAATTAGCTTCTTACAACTGGTAAGATTTAAACCAAAGCGTTTTCAAATTTTTAGTTCCTTTAAGACTTGAGGACTCCTTTAGCTTGACGGGTAGTTTATTTTATAATTATTATTATTATTTTTTTTTTTTGGCAGATTTGAGAAAATTTATCGATTTTTTAGTCAAAAACTTCGCTTATTATATGAGCGCTAATGCATTCATGTTTGTGGAAATCGCAACATCATGAAAGAATCATCAGAAATAAATTTAACTTAATACATACAGTGGTGGTCAAAAGTTTCCGGCCAGTTAGTTTCTCAGATTTATTTACCAGAAGGTTTCTGCGAAGAAGTTAGGAATAAGTGAATGACCTCTAACGACATGATCATTTTGATTGGATACTGGAAACGCTTCATGTAAAAGAGGTACAGTTAGAAATTCGCCTGTGCAAAAGTTTGCGGCCACTCATCATTTCTTTGTTTTTTTTCTGTCGGTAAAGTGTTTTTTGGTTGTGTTTGTGAATGAATCAATGTGAACAGCATAGTTTGAAATCAAAATTGAAAAGTTCAACAATTATTGTTCGTAAATGAGTGATTAGTTTGTCGCTAAAGGGCCAAACTTCTCGAGATATTGCGGCAAAGTTATCGATCGGTAGATCAACTGTGAATGATACTTAAAAATTGTACAAATATGTCCATGGCCTTCAAGACTTTGTGAGGTCCAGGAGACCCCGGAAAAGGATTATTTTTGTAGACAGAATTATCAGGAGAAAATTAATTGATGACATGCGTAAAAATTCCGTTGCAATATCCCGCGATTTACGGAATGAAAATATTGCTGAAAAAAGTCAATCCACCGTGTCAAAATGCTGACGTGATGTAGAACATTATGGAAGAGTCAGTGTTAAAAAATGTATCATGGGTAAAAAAATCAAAGCAGTCGACTGGCGTTTTCCAAAAAACACAAAGTCTGGTCAAGTAAAAACTGGACAAAAGTACTATTTTTCCATCAATCGAATTTAAAAATTTTTTTGAAATGATGGAAGACACTACTTCCGAAAATTGAACAACAAAAGATATGGTTTGACTTATGTTATTCCTACCATGAAACTTGGCGGAGGACACGTTGTGCTGTGGGGAGTATTTTCTTCAAAAATTGTAGGTCCATTATTTAAAATCTACGACAAGGTGAATGATGCAATCCATAAGGATATCTTGCAAGGTTATTTACTGCTTTATTAGAGGAAAAATTCTGGTCGCAACTATTTATTTCAACATGATAACGATTTAAAAATTGTTTGCAATCTCTGTCATGCAATGACTTTCTCCCAAACAATTTCGCTTTTGTAATGGCCAGTCCAATCGACCGACATGAATCCAATAGAAAATCATTGAAAAGAAGTTGGCAAACGTGTGTAGAGCTATAAAAATTTCAACTCAGCCGAAATTTCCTAAAAATTGCAAGAAAAATGGGAAAATCGTATCATAGGCGATCTTTAATTGCTGATTGTATGAATGTCACGCTGTCGTGACCCAGTACTTATTATTAAAATAATGCTGATAAAATATTAATTGTAAATGTTGTTGATCACTGTAATTTTCTATTACAATGCCATTTTCTCCAAACTTGCGAAAGTAGTCGGAAACTTTTAGAACATGCGATTTTCTCTGTGCTTAATTTTGTCAATTAAATTTATTGATATTTATATATTATTCCATAAATAAGTACCTAGCTATTTTGTCAATAAAATGTATAAGTATCACTTTGAAATTCCTCTTCATATGGATATACTTACAAATTAAGTAAAAAATTTTTGCTGTCCGGAAACTTTTGACCGCCACTGTATACGACTGGTATTGATATAAACAATTGATTATATTTTCAAAGCAAAACAAATGTTAAATGTCAGAAATCATTATTTAGTGTAGTCACCACATACTGTAATATATGCTGCTAATACGATGTGGTATGAATCAAATGGATTTTCAATATCTGGATGGGGAAGAGCATTCCATAATGTTTGTATGCGTACCCTAAGTGCATCTGTAGAAGCTATAAAAGTAGAATAACGACTGAGACTCCGAACAACGAAATCCCCTGCATGTTAAATGGTTAACATATCCAGCGAATAAGCAGGACGCAGAAGAAGCTGTGTGTGTTCTGCTACTAAGAAGTTTTAAACATTCTTTCAACATGTGGACAGGCAATATTCTACTGAAAGGTATCTCAGGAATGCCTTGAAAGACAGGAGCGACATCGGACTCCAGCTTTTCACTTATGTATCTGTTGCTGTTCACATTACCTACGATTTGTAGCAGTTGGAGATCGTTCTTGATGGGAAATCGCAAGCCAGACCATAACTCCCGATGTTCGCTCACTATGATATTCGCTTAATGCACACCGGCGTAGCATGTAACACGAATTCCGCCTTAGTGGTACCACAAAATATAGCGAGATTCGTCAGATAAAACAACTTGTTTCTAATCTGCTTGGGAGTTTCTATGATCAGCCGCAGATAGATAGTTTTTCGGGTGGGGTATCCCTGTAAAAAATGAATCTTGCACGCAGTGCACAGTACAGCAGGCGTCGAAGGATCGACAATAGAGACAGTGATATAGCTGTAGCAGTTGGTTAATGTCTAGTTCCAGCTGTACGATCCGTCAGCGCCACGCGGACAATGTGTCTAACATCCCACTTTAAAGTCATCGTTCGGGTCTATTCTCAGATTCTTGAGTTGTCTGAACTTTGTCGGTCCACAGCTTTCAAACTCTCATCATTCTGCATCTTTTACATTGCATATGAAGTACTATTGCGCATAGGAAAATCCTCCTTCATGAAGATCGAAGATTATCTCCCATTCAAACTTGATCAATTGTTGAAATGTCATCTTCCTATGTCAAAAAAGCATTGTTATGTTTCACTTAATATTTATCATTAGCAGATAATCATAGACTATTCCCAATGTTGCATAACAGCCGTCTTTTTACGCTCTAGTCTTTTTGCACCCCAGAATGCGAGAATTTTCAAGCGCTCCGTGTCTAAGAGACTTTTCACCGGAACTATAACATTTTCGGGAGCGAAAGTTATATTTCTAGTTAGCTCATTCTGAGCACTTTAAGATTTTATAATTTTTATTGTCCTATATTGATGTGCTAATTAATAAATTGCAAATTAGTGAATTCAAGGGAGCCATATGCTACCCCTCAAAGAAGAAAGCCACACCTATAGGGATTACAATCCCGAGACCAGTTTCTGATCCCGGGATTTCGGGATTGTTTAGATTCAATCCCGTGATCCCGTGATAATCCCGGGATTTCAAAAATTAGAATTTCTCCAATGTCACCAATTTTCACAATAGCTAAATTGTACAATATTGTAAAAAAATAACTAAAGCAAAAATGAAGCCTAACGTTTGAAAATATACCAAGTTCAAAATTTATTACTTCAATAATAAAAAAGTATAGGATAAATTACAACATCGGGAAATTAAAACAAATATGCTGTTGATGTTTAACAATGTAAAAAAAAGTTTATGTTTTTTAAATGTCTATATTGTAAAAAAAGAAATGTCTTTATCAACTTCTTCTAAGGCTAAATTTTCTCTTCCGCAGCATGATTCAGCTACTGTTTTACTGGAGGAAGCTTCTGGTTCTGTATTTCGTTGATTATAATATAAAGCATCACAAACTGCTAAATGTATGCCATGAGCGAAAAAAGCTGCTGATCAGCTTCAGTTTCTTTTCCAACTTTCAGCATTACATTTGGTCCATCAGTTACAATAGCAACAGCGTCTTTTTTATTGAAATGTCATACTTTTCTAGATGCAGTGTTATCATTTCAATACACTTTTTTGCAGCGAAAGATCCATATATGCGCATAAGTCCTAAATTCCAGAATTTGTTCAAATTTACATTTCTTGAATGGGCATTAATATTTATAAATCGCTTGTTTACAGTAGATGTCAATTCGTCAAAAATTAAACTATTTTTTCCCCGAAGGTTTAAAAGTTTGTATTTCTCTTGTAATTAAATCCTTTACGATGAAACTCTAGTTCACTACAGGATTTCGAAGTGATACTGCAGATTTTGGCAAATCATGATAGCCTTTAGCTATCAATAAATTTCTCAAATCAACTGAAGTGATGAAAACGTTAAATGAAAAAGCATCTTTAGCAGCAGTCATTCTCAATAAAATCAAATCCAGTGATTCCTTATCACTACTAAAATAGTCCTCTATTTTCCACTTTTTAGAAGGGAATCTATCTTCTGTGCAATCTTGACTTGTGGAAGGCAGAGAGGATATAATAAATAATAAATTCATTATGAAGTTGAATACCGTGTTTCGTAATTAAATGTGTATGCAATCCTTTAGTCGATCCACCTAATGTTTTAAGCACAGTGCTATACTTTTTACATTTAGCGCTTTTTCCATCTTTTGATATTGAATAGTAGTACCATACTGAAGATCAGGGGTGTAGTAGAGGGCATACGCCGTATACATTCTAGATTTTTTAAAGGAACACCGTATACCCTCTGTTTCTAAAGAAAACGGTTGTATACATACTCTAGGGATACTGTCTGCCTTGAGCGTATACCCTCTGCGTAGACCATATATCCTCTGTTATTTTTACGACTACACCCCTTCTGAAGATGTATCATTATCTTTCCGAAGAGCTACGAAACCTTTCTCATTCGACATCTTTAAAGAAAAATAAGTATGAACGTACGAAATGCAAAGAAGTTAGCACATAATGACTAGCATACACAAATGCGATGCTTATCAGTAAAAGATCTAATTCAAAAAGGACCTACGAAGCGAAGACAATTTCTATACGCGCAGCGAAATCGAAATAAACAAACGATTTCATTTTTCCTGACTAATAGCCATGTGCGTTACATCTGTTAGCAAGTCAAAAGATTTCCACTGTAAAAGATTTAGTCGCTTAGAAATATATGTAAAAAATATTTGAGGTATATATTCTTTTTCAGTCATACATAAATTTCATGAAAATTGATTTTTTCTCCCCCACAAGCAAAAGTTTATAAATATCTTTTTTTTAATTTCAGCTGAGTATTATTTCACTAAAAAAACCCCTAGGTAATCCCGAAAATCCCGGGATTGTTTCTCACTAATCCCGTGTATTTTCGGGATTAAAAATACACCGGGATCCCGGGATTGTAATCCCTAGCCACAACTGACCAGAAATTGACTGCATGGCGTCCAGAAAAAGCTGTTCAACCAGTTGCCTTGATCAAGAAGGTGACTCCCTCGAAGGAATCCCGTACCTCCTGTCTGCTCGTGAATCCGGTTTTTGTCGGTATATAGAAATGAAATGTTTGAGGATCCCCCCTTTCCTCTACTATTGCGAATTCTAATATTGATGCTAATTCTAATAATGATAATTCTTTTTATCATCTTCCAAATTCTGACGATCACATGCAAATTGATAATTCAAACTCTGCTAAAAGATGTCATGATGATGACGACAGTAATAACTAATGTTTAATACAAGAAAGAAACCACCCAAAATTCTACCGACTGCAATAACGAAAATAAAACCAGAAAAATTAAAATTCCACCTTTTTATATAGAGCCCATTAAAAATTAGGATAATTTACTTCTAACTCTTAAAATTTTTGCTCCTTCAATTTCTCCGTCTATGAAGACAAATTTAATAAAATTTGTACGAGTTTCAGTAAATTCTGAAGAGTACTATAAGAGTGTGCAGCGGATTTTAACGCTGGAAAAGGTGCACGATAGAAGTTTTCTTCTCGAAAACGAAAAAAAAATTAAATTTGCCTTAAGAAGTCTTCTTGCAAATACCCCTCTTGACGTTGTTCAAAGATCTCTGGACCATGATGACCTCCATGATATCTCAGTAACTCAAATGTATCGGGGCAACACGAAAAACCGTGTTCCACTCCTGCTGTTTCTGCTGCAAATGCCCAGACAGCAAAATGAACCATAACTCATTTTTCAAATTTCTGAAATCTTCGGCTTCAAGTACAGTTTTAAAAGTATCGTAGTCGCAAGGGCCCTATACCGTGCCATAATAGGTCTGGGGTGTGCGGGCCCACATAAGTCAAAAACCTGCACTAAGCAATATGATGAATCCTGTTGATGGTAATGGTACAGTTGCAGGGTGATCAAACTGAAAGAATCGCTAAAAACGTAGACAAAAAATCTAATGTTAAAAACGCGTTACCTTTTCCCACAAAGTAGGTGATTCCAGCATTCTCGTTTGCGAAAACTGCTGGCGAGGTGGTTGTAAATTCTCCCCCACCCCCACCCCCACCCCAATTGTGGGTAAGAAATTTTCATCGGCCTCCAAATTAGGTGCAGTTTCTGACGCCAATTTTCTAAAAGATCTTATTAATTTCAAGAAATTTTATGGTAAGCAGATAGTTTTATATGTTTTCCAAAACTGACTTTCTTAACTCCGTGAGGCACCCACGGATATAGACAGAATTTCTATTCTGTTTATATTCGTGGACAGAATAAAGATTCGCTTCGCTCATCCTCTACTAGGCTACAAAAAGTACATTTTGTCGTACACTTTACAAAAATCTATTTTGCATTTTTACTTGAAATTAAGCATAAAAGTAAATTGTGATATGTGGATTGACACAATATTATTTTTTTACAGAATAACCTTTAAAAAATTATTATTTTAATTAACGTATTTTACATATTTTTCCATTATGGAAGCATTTTTGCAAATGAAATATGAAACATGCATATTTTCAGAAGAAAAAATAAATCACGGGGTTAGTAGTTATTGGTAGAATAGTGATTATTTAAATAAATAAAATATATTTTCATTACTCTACCAGAGCATTTCAAAACTTTCGGTAACTAAAATTGAAATATTTCCACTTGAAAAATGAAACTTAAATATCTTAACGGGGGGAACTTATGAAACACTTAACCTTCCGCCTACCAGACAAAACACCCATTTATCTACGGCAACACCTAATTTTAATTCCAAACTTGCAAACGGCACCAGTAATATTTTAATATAATTTTGCTTTTACAATGAAAGCTTAAATTAAGGAATTCGTAATATCTAGACAAGTCCTTTATAAATTCCGGTGTCAATCGACAATTTCTCATTTTACCATTGACACCAGAAATATTGTTGTCGGGTCCAAAGGACCCGTCTGGTAGACGGAAGGTTAAGAAAAAATGAGAAAAAAATTGAATATTACGTCAGAAAGAACATAAAAAAAATAAATATTACGTCGGAACTTTTCTATACAAGATTTCCACTAATAAAATAAATAATTTAAAAAAATAACAAATAGCTTAGAGGATTTTTTTTTATTCTTTTCAAACAAATATTACGTTATACTGTAAATATAATGAATGAAAAGCAGGTGAATATGACGATTTTTTATATTTTAGACGATTGAAAATAACTGCAGAATTTATATTTCAAACCGTAAAAGAAAATTAACTTATTAAACATGTTATTTCAGAGGGAAATATACATTTTAATAGAACACTTTATTAAGTTTGGATGAAAATGGCGCATACATTGGTGCTCATTTCTTTTAATCATATTATAATTTCAAGATTTTTTATGACATTTTTAAAGATACTTTTTTTATGAAAATTACAGTATATTTTTAATAAATTAAAATTTGCTAAAATTGAGTTATTTGCATTGAATTATAAAAGTATTTCTCACTGTTAAAAATTCAAATGCACAATTTATTTATTATGTGAAATCATTTACACAGACGATATTTACGCATTTACATTTCTAAAATTAAAATGTGCTGAAACATAAAATAACGTTTTTCCTTAACAAAGTTGCAAAATATAGTAATAATTTTAAAAATATATATTGTTGTTTTCAAATATTAATCTTATGAAATAATAATTTGTGAATCAATAAAACTATGGCTTTTGCTAGTTATATAAAATGAAACAGGAACTCAAACAGTTTTACCTACAAGATTACAAGTGTTCTATGTGTGTTTAAGTGTTCAATAAGTGTTCAATAAGTGTTCTTTCGTTACACGGCATATATCAAGTAGGTAGTTCAGTTCTTCATAAACGTTTATTAGCAAAAAAAAATCTGTTGAGACGATCACCCGATATGATGCCATAAAATTCTACCCACAAGGCACTAAAAGATTGTGTGGATGTGCCTCCTCTGCCAGCTACCATTGCAGCTGTTGCAACAATGATCCTGCAAACACCAAACAAAAAATAAATTTTTCCCGATATCCCTGATGTGACATATCGTTGATGAGGTATGAGACTACTTATTCATATTATGCAACTCCGGTGACCCTCCCCACATTTAAAGCCCAATCGGGAGGGGATCTTAAATTTACTCGAAAACTCAAATGTGTATAGCAGGTATTCAGTCACTGAAAAATAGTTAACTGTAATTTAAATGTACATAATCGTAAGCTAGCTGTTTGGTAAACGTAACCTAATATAACATATCCGCAACCTAGCCATAATCTAACTATTATCTAATTATAACTTAACGGTAACATAACCTTACATAATTGCAACGTAACTGAAGTCAAATTATCACAAAACCGTAGCCTAACTGTAGTGTAATCGTAGTAAGCGTAGTTAGTGCGCGTTCGCAGTCTAAGAGTTGGTATTCCTGCGACTCATTTGGCGCAGTTGTATTTGAGCTCTTGTTTGTCGTCTACTCGAAAACCAAAACAGCTGTTGTTATTTATGACGGTCGATTATCTGCACGAGGGATATAGACCCAGGGGCGATTGACTTCCTTGGGGGGGGGGGGGGCAGGTTCTTTCTAAGGGTAATCTAACCCGTATTTACGCAAGATTACCCAAAGTTCGAAGAAAACCACAGAAAACTCCGGACGGTTAAGTCGACAAGAGCGAATGGGACCAAACCTAGCAACTACCATCTGCCAATTTCAAAAGCAGAAACTCACAGCCGTTGGTGAGTCGAAAATAAACACAGAACAGAAGTTAGATACAATATTAATCTGTCTTATTTTTTTGGAACGAAATTTTTCATCAATCATTTTCGAACCGCAATTCATAAAATATGTATGATAATTGAAATTTACAAAAAGTATACTTAAATGTACATTTTTTCGCGTAAAACTTATTTTTTAAATACGAAATTTTGTATGTTTAAATATGTAGTGAAATGTAAATATATATATATATATATATATATATATATATATATATATATATATATATATATATATATATATATATATATATAATAAAAATAAACGAATAAAAAAAATAAAAAATACAAATATTTATGTCTATAGACCAGAAATTTTTTTGTTGTTATTTAAAATTTTTTATAGTTATTTCAATACCTAATCTACTCTTTTTAATAAAGAAATAAATTTTCTTTCCGAAAAAGAAGTGCGAGCAAGATTCGAACTCACGTAGAAAAATCTCAAACTTCGTGCATTACTGACCAGCTACATACTATATAACATTATAAACTGTAGCCCTATTTACATTCGATCTTGATTTTCTAGCATACGACAAACCAGAACTTAAACACGTATGCGCCAACTTTTAACTCTTAGTTGCTGCAACGACCGTTTCCCTCGCAGTTTCTACTCAAGCTATTAGAGTTTCAGCTAGGTGGGGAAACCTACCAAATGGCTCGGCGAAACAGGAAATATTACTTGACATCCAGAAACTGTCACAGGCCACCCAAATCAATACCTTAAAGAGGGGTCTGAGCAGGTCCAATCAAAAGCAGAACTGTCGCATCATTGGCTTTTAACCCTCTCACTGACAAGCCCGTCTATAGACGTTCCCTAAGCTCCAGGTTTCACTGCAATGCAAGCAATAATTAAAATAATATAACTCAGTTGATTTAATGGATTTTTAATACAATGTGCAATGATTAACACACTGAAGGATAACATTCATATTCGTAAATAAGATTTTTCTATAATTTTGAAAGAATCATATTTTTTTAGCAATTAAAACAAAATGCTGAGAAAACAACATTACAATTTTGCCCTTTTGCAAGACTGTCAGAGGGTTAATCGCAGAGACCTTATATGCACTGTCAAAAAAATTCGTCAATATACACTAAGTTATAGTTATTTTTTCACAAATAATTACCGTATTCCCAGAAAACGTATTTGATCTGTGAATTCATTCCGAGCGTCGAAAAATTAGGAAGAGATTCTGTTTATTTCTTGCACGCATGCGTATTGGATCTGTTAGTAATAAATTCGAATTTATTTTTAAAATGAAAAGCAAAATATTCTATAGATTAAAATGTCTAATTTAGTTTAAAAAGACACAAATGTTTTCGTATTTAAAAATAAATAACAATTACTTTCTTCATTCATTCAAAAATTCTCACAATTTGTTATTCATATTCAAAGTTGGATAAGTTGAATAAAGTTGAATTTACTAGGTTATTTATATAATAAATATTCCCATTTAAAATGTAGTTTAAGTGAACACATTTAAAAGATATTTTAATTAAAAAATAAAATGTAAAAAGAAAAAAAAATTGATATTATTCAAACAAATCTTGTCGTAGAACATCCATATTTTTCTTCTAGCAATCTACGCAAATATAATTAAAATTCACATTTTTATACTATATTAATATAAACGTATAAAAACTCCAGCCACAGTTTCATTAAAGATGAAATCTTCCCGAAATTAACTTCAAAATTAAAAGCTCTTTAACGAAATAAACCAAATCACACTCATAAGAAATAAAGGGTTCTACTTCTAAGCACTTTTCTCCTGAGCAATCATGGCGCTGAGGATGAGCGTTGGCCTTGTAATGCTGGGGTCGTGAGTTCGACCCTCGCCGCCGGCGTATTTATCTTTTCCAGACTTTTTTCAAAAGACGGATATTTTTCCTCTTTTGACGGAGAAAAAAATAAACAGATAGTCGTCAATATACAGACAATTTCTGGCAGCAGTGCTGCCAGTACTTTTTCTGTGAAAAGACGGAAGTTTTTTTGAGAGTGTGGAGGAAACCGCGTGTTCGGATATTAGCGAGAATAATATCATTACAGGTTGCTTTACAGCCAGTCGGAACTGAGAATCCCCTATAATAAGGCTCTTCCAAGATTCCAGCCAGTCGATACCTAACCATAACCTAGCTGTAACATAACTGTAACCTAATCGTAACCTGATGTTTTTTTAACCGTAATGTAACCATTGCTTAATGATAACTTAACCTTTTACTTAAAAGTACGTAACATCCGTAATCTAACCGTAACTTAAATATAACCTAACTATAATGTAACAGTGATTTAATCGTAACCTAATTATAACCTAATCGGGGGTGCAGACCGTACTTCTCTTCTTAATATACATCGTGCTGTTATTCGTTCTAAAATTGACTATGGCTGCCAGATCTACGGTTCTGCTTGCAATTCTGTTCTTAAAAAACTAGACACTGTGCACCATAGCGCACTCCGTGTTTGCTCTGGTGCTTTTCGTACATCACCAGTTCTAAGCATGTATGTTGACTGTTATGAACCTTCATTACACTATACTCGGGAAAAACTTTCTTTGGAGTTGTTTTACCGTATCCTTTCACACCCTGGTCATCCCCTTCATACATTTCTTTTAAATACTGACAATGATATTCTTTATCAGCATCGACCTTCTTGCACCCCAGCTTTTGGTGTCAGAATGAGGAACCTGACCAACAACAGCCCTATGAGTTATATTGAGGTTAGCCCTTGTCCATTAAATATATATCCTCCTTGGAGCCAACCCACCTTCTATCAGCACCCTCAATCCTTTTAAAGGTTATGATAGGAAGAATTTAGCCCCTTCTACATGTAAACAATTATTTGCTGCACATCGCGCTGATTTTAGTAATCACATGGACATTTACACAGATGGTTCTAAGAATGGGAGTTTTGTTGGTTGCGGTGTTTTTTGTGATGGTGTTTCTCTAAGTTATCGGCTTCATTCTTCAACTTCTATTTTTACAGCCGAATTGATCGCAATAGAGAGAGTGATGTTACACATATCTTATCATCATGACACTTCTTTTATCATCTATACTGACTCAAATAGTTCTATTGACGCACTTAAATCTTTTGAAAAGCATGCTTATGTCTCTATTATCCTAGATCTTTATATTAAATTGATTAGACGTGGCTATAATATTTTATTTTGCTGGGTACCTGGGCACATGGGCATTCCTGGTAATGAGAAAGCAGATGAGGCGGCAAAACTTGCTAGTAATGCTTTATGCCATAATATTCCATTCTCAGACATTAAATTAGATATTAAACATTTTATTCATAATAAATGGCAAGAAGACTGGAATTTAGAATACAATAATAAGCTCCACCGTATTAAACCTACAATTATGACCTGGCCTCCGACTTATCCAAGGAAAACTGACGTTCTTTTGACTCGTCTGAGAATTGGACACTCAAGTATCACACATAAACATCTCTTGCTTCGGGAGGATGCCCCCATCTGTCCTAATTGTCATTTTAATATAATGACCATACATCATATTTTAAGTGACTGTCCTGGCCTCCGGCACTTGTACAGATTGTATTTTAATTCATCATCACCAATCTTGACAAACCTCATTGGGGAGACACCTCATGGGGCACTTTTTACATTTTTAAAACATGCCAGACTCTATTCTGAAATATGATCTCTTCATTTGTACATAATTTTTATGACTTGAACTCTAAACACTTTAATGACATCTGGATGGGATAGTACTTATATTTTAAATTTTACATTTGCCTGACTGTATCTAGATGGGATACCCCATCCAGACAGTCTTTTTTTGTCTCTTTTTTTGTCTTATTACTCATTGTTTTGGCGCAGCATGTCCCTCAGGGGATTTTGTGCCACTAAAATCCATACAACCAACCAACCAACTATAACCTAATCGGAACATAACCGTAACCTAACCGTGTATAGGTCGTATCTAATTACAATATAGCCTAATGTAGGCCGTACACTAAGGCAACTGAGCAATGTGCTGTATTATTTAGGAGAAGAGAAAAATCAAAACATAGGAAAAAAATGTTTCAATATGCTTTAAACCTGTTTTTTCTCCAAAGTTAAGCAACATATTCGATGACTGGCATGAATGTGGGACCTGCTTAATTTTAACTTGATCGTAAATTAACTTTGACAAAACCATAACCTTACCATGGCCTAACTGTAATCTAACTTTAATAAAATTACCATCTAATCGTTACCTAACTACAACATAACTAATCAAATTGTAAGCTAAGTATAACGCAACAGTCCCCTATCCATATTCTATCAATAACTTAACCGTGCTTTAATGGCATCTTATCGATAACTTAACCGTAACCATACTGTAATATAACTGTAGTCTATCCGTACCTAATTATAACCGAATTTCAATGCAACTGTAAGCTATCCGTAATTTCCTCGCGATCTATCCGTAACCTAAATATAACCTAACCGTATCGTAAGTGGAACCTAACAGCAAGCTATCCGTAACCTAACTGTGACGTAACCGTAATCTAACTGTTACCTAATACTAATCCAATTGTAACTAATGTTAACCTAATTGTAACGTAATCGCAAGCTAACTGTAACGTAACTGCAACTTTATCATGACCTAATTGCGGGGTTGGGTTTTTGACGTCAGAAACTGGTTTTTGACATGACAAGTGTCAAAAACTGGTTTAAACCGTCGAAAACTGGTTTAAACCGTCAAAAACTGGCTTAAACCGTCAAAAACGTGTAATGCGCTTTAAACATTTTACGAACAAGAGAGAAACATTGAGTAATTTTTTATTTAAAATGAATTATACTGTAATTTAATAATTACAAAAAAATAAATTACTTTATTGCAATAAAACATTGTTTTTTAGAATGTTCAAACAGAAGAAAATGATTTTGTACAGTTAATAATCTGGATCAGTTTTACCCCACAGCATCCTATAGCACTTAACCAATTTAACACATTTATTTACACCCAAATGGTTTATGAGTTTAGAGTGTATGAAGCCAAAGTTACAAAATACTCTCTCAATTGGCGCTGAGCTAGCAGGGCTTGATAGCAGTAGCATTGCTAGTTGAGCAAGTTTGGAGGCAGGCCAAATTTTCAGATTTATGACAAATTTTTTTTTCTTTTTTTTTCCGGAAATGATAATATACAATACTGTAAAAGTGAATTTTTAATATTACATCTAATACTGTATATTTGTGACAGATGTTTAATGTGAAATTTTACAGATCCGTGTAGTATTTGAGGTTTCTGACGAGGTTTTTGACAAGAGGTTTCAGCCATGACGGTTTAAACCACGGTTTTAACCGGATAAAACCGTACACTGTCAAAAACTTGCCAACCCTGCCTAATTGCAACCTAACTGTAATTTAAGTGTCACCTAACCATAATCTAACTGTAACCTAAGAGTTACCTAATCGTAACATAAGATTAACTAACTGCAATTGTAATCTACCTTGATAACTGTAACCTAACCGCAACTTAATAGTAACCTAAAGTGAGGTGTTTAACACTTCACTGCACGATTTTTCTTTTCTTTATGAAAAAAAAATATTTTGATTACTTTAAGTTTAAGTAGTCACAAATGCAAGAAAAATAATAAAAAAATTCTGACTTCACATACATTTTTTAAATATGGATTTTTGTGGTATGTGCCATATGTGTCCCAAAGCACACAATGAGATGTTTAAATTTTTGCACAGAATGTGGCATGAAGCTCACAATACTTGTGTATAATAAATACAAAAAAGTGGGTAATATGTATTTAAGAAATGAGAAGTCTTTAACCCTTTGAGGGGCAAGTATTTGCGTCACAGTTATGATGAATTCACACCGGAAGATCGCAAGTTATAAGCATTTTAAAATTTTCGACCCTCACCATGGGGGGTCTCCTTTGACCCAAAATTAACACTGTCTCATAATAAATTACCAAACAAAATTTGGCCGCGCTATGAAAATTAGATCGCGAGTTATAAGCATTTTAAATTTTTCGACCCTCACCGTGGGGGGTCTCCTGTCCCCAAAAATTAACACTGTTTCATAATAAATTACCAAACAAAATTTGGCCGCGCTACGAAAATTAGATCGCGAGTTATAAGCATTTTAAATTTTTCGATCCTCATCGTGGGGGATCTCCCGTCACCAAAAATTAACACTGCCTCATAATAAATTTCGAAACAAAATTTGGCCGCGCTACGAAAATTAGATCGCGAGTTATAAGCATTTTAAATTTTTTTACCCTCACCGTGGGGGGGGGGTCTCCTGTCACCAAACACTAACATGGTCTCATAATAAATTACCAAACAAGATTTGGCCGCGCTACAAAAATTTGATCGCGAGTTATAAGCATTTTTAATTTTTCGATCCTCACCATGGGGCGGATCTCCAATCACCAAAAGCTACATTATCATCCTTGTTTTATCTTAAGACGATTCTTTTCCATACAGATTCTACAAATTTGGAAAAAAAATTATTATTTATATATTTTTTATTTATTTTATTTGTTTTTTTGTCTTTGATATTAATTCAAGTTTTTTTCTTTTTCTTTGATATTAATTCAAGTTACACTTTTTGAGCGTGATGACCGATAAAAAAACAATTTTTTTTTCTTTTATAGAATAAATGAGAAGTTAATATCGTTTAAAATATTTTTATTATCTTACAATACATGTAGCTTGATCAGGAATTTGTATCATTGAAGCTATAGGTTTATGGCA
Organism: Maratus speculifer; assembly: GCA_964019185.1. NCBI lineage: Eukaryota > Metazoa > Arthropoda > Arachnida > Araneae > Salticidae > Maratus > Maratus speculifer. The sequence goes on from OZ025290.1 coordinate 253,532,808, forward strand.
AATGAAATAAGAAACGTAAGTTTGAGACTTGATATCCTTTAAATATCTGAAAAATACCGCGTCAATGTCTGCCGAAGTCTACCGAAAGATACCTTGCCGAAGTCTGCCGAACTGAAACGACGTTAGCCGGAGTGTTAGGTTTTTTTCTCGTTACGGAACTTCTAGATTCGGTCGCCGCGCTGAAAGCCTGCGATAAAAGCTATGCAATAGCTTAAAAATGGTTTTCAGAACATCCCCCCCCCTCGACTTTACTCTTATGTCAGCCTCAAAATTGAAAATTGTTAAAGTTCCTTGCTGTATTTCTAACATACTTGTAAAAATAATCTAATATTCATTCCACCTGAAACTGAGAAAATATTTTACACCATTGTCCTAACACAACACAAAGTTTTCAAAATTTGCAACATATTTTTTACCGTCACATTTGTCACTACAAACAATAAGAGATTGTATATTATATCTATAAATTACTACGCTGAGATTTACTTCTATACCCTAACACATACATAATACCAAAATTTTCCCAAAATCCCCCCCCCCCAGACAGATAAATCGTAAATTCCATTTTAAAAATTCCATTACGTTTTAATAACATTATAAATCAATTCTTGCTAAAATATAATTAGTAACTTATAAATTTAGTTACATTCTTAGACTTAATTCGGTTTAACTTGCAATGAATTACAAGTAACTTTTATATCAATTTACAAAAAGGAGTTATAATGAACTCGTAATTAATTGCAATTTAATTTAAATACATTTCATAGAATTTTATTTAGATTTACTTGTATTAAATTACGCGAGTAAAAATTGTATTCTGTACAAACGTAATTTACATTTATTTGTAATACATTAGAATTTAATCTAAATTATATTTTTAAAGCTGTAATTAGAATTTCTAATAATCAATTACACTTTAAGCGCACAATACAATTAAAAATATAATCGGATTGGTCTTGTAATCAAATACAGGTTACTTGGATTATATAATTAAAAATATAATCTGAATCATCTCGTAATTCATTTAAGGTTAATTTAATTATATAATTAAGAATGTATTCTGAATCGTATTGTAATCTAAATACAATTTAATCTAAATACAAATTAATCTAATTACATTTTAAATGATAAAAAGAGAATTGAATTGTAATTCTATTACGCGATAATCAAATTACGTATTTCAAAAGCGTATTTGAAATTACTTTGTAATTCTTCCCTGTTAATTACACTGCGAGGAGATTATAATGTATTTTAATCTGTAATTTCATTACTTTGTAATTAGATTCTGCCCAACACTGCATGGAACAACTAAAGTACGCCCAGTTTTTGATGCCTCTGCCAGACTTAGAGATTCTCCATCGCTCAACCAGTGTTTAGAGTCCGGACCAAATTTATTGGAACTAATCCCTAATCTTCTTCTCAGGTTTAGAGAGCATAAATATGGCATAGTTGCCGATACAGAGAAAGCTTTTTTACAAATAAGCGTGCAACCGGAAGATAGGAATTTTCTAAAATTTTTTTGGTGGAATGGAAAAGAAAATGTAGTTCCAAAGATAATGCGGCATACACGTGTGGTATTTGGTGTGAAAAGCAGCCCTTTTCTCTTAGAAGCTGTGCTTGAACATCATTTGAAAAAATATCGAAATAATTTGAAATATAGTCAGAGAACATTTGACATACTTCTGCGAAGTTTTTACGTAGATGATTTAATTACAAGTTTGGACAATGAAGCAGAAATATTACCTTTCATCGAGGAGAGTCATCATATCTTGGCTGAAGGAAAATTCAACTTGAGAGGATGGAAGTACACAGGAGATGATGACCCAGAACAAGTTACTTCGGTCCTAGGATTAATTTGGAATCGTAAAGAAGATGAACTGAAAATTAATTTGGATTGGATGAAAACATACAAACTCGAAATTGTATCGAAGAGAGTGATTCTTTCCATTACACATGGGGTTTTCGATCCTATTGGATTTTTATGTCCTTTTCTGTTAATTCCCAAATTAATGTTACAGAAGATGTGGAGAGACAACATCCCGTGGGATAGAGAAGTTGAAGATAATTTGAAACGTGAATTTCTAAAATGGTTTGAAGATTTAAGTTCCTTAAAAAATTTGTCTGTAAGCCGCTGTTTTTCTCCTGTTATAAGTGATCAACATAATCTAAGTATTCATACATTTTGTGATGCCAGCCAATTTGCATACGCAGCAGCTGTTTTCGTTCACATAGAATATTCTGGTGTTGTTCATATAAATCTTTTGGCTGCCAAATCGAGAGTTGCTCCAGTAAAATCCATCACTATTCCTCGTCTTGAGTATCTGGCTGCAACGGTGGGAGTTCGACTTTGCAGATCTGTACTCAGTGCACTCCAGTGGGACAATGTGAAACAACACTACTGGACTGATTCCACTACAGTATTAAGTTGGATTCGGCGAGAAGAACTTTGATCAGTATTTGTAAGTAATAGAGTTCGAGAGATAAGAGAACTGACTGATCCAACTTCGTGGAAGCATCTTCCTGGAGTACATAATCCTGCTGACCTACCTTCAAGAGGGTGTTCGGCTCACCAACTTTTATGCAGTAAATGGTGGGAGGGGCCCAAATGGCTTCTACAAACTGAAGAAAACTGGCCAGTTCCCAAACCTGTTTTTGACGAGCCATCTATTTTGAAAGAAAAAAGGAAAACAAATCCAACTTCTAAGAATCTTCCAGTTGTGTATTCTTTAAATCAATGTGAAAATAAAAGTAGTAGTAAAAACTATAACGAAGATTCAGGTTGGTACTACTATTATTTTTCAAGCTATGATCGAATGCTACGAATGACAGCTTGGATGAATAGATTCATTTTCAACTGTAGGAATTCCTCTTCTCGAATCACGGGTGAATTATCTTATGCGGAACTAAAAGAAGCAGAAATAAAGATTGTAAAGATGATACAAGAAGAATATTTTAGTCATGAAATCAACAGAAAAAGAATTAATTCTTTAACAACATACAAAGATGAAAAGGGAATACTTAGAGTGAAGACAAAATTAACGTATAGGAAGGATTCAGAAGATTTCAAGAACCCTATTATTTTGCCATCCCATCATCCAGTCGTTGAGAGACTGATAATGACTGAACACAAAAAGAATTCACATGCAGGATTACAAATGATTTTAAATATTCTACGTGAACATTATTGGATTCTGAATGCGAGAAAAACTGTTCGAGCAGTATTATCAAAATGTGTTATTTGCTTAAGACACGCCAAAAGAAATGTGACTACCCCCTCTGCATCACTTCCAGAAAACAGAATAAAATATGCTGCAGTTTTTGAAATAATCGGTTTTGACTTAGCTGGACCGCTGTATTTAAAGGAGGGGAGTAAAGCTTGGATTTGCATATTTACCTGTGCGGTTTTCAGAGCTGTGCACCTTGAACTTCTGTCATCATTAACTACTGAAGCTTTTCTTCAAAGTTTTCGTAGATTCATCTCAAGAAGAGGAAGGCCATCAGTAGTGTATTGTGATAATGGAAGCAATTTTGCCGGTGCATCAAATTATTTGAAAACCGTGAATTGGGCTGAGATTGCACAATTTAGTAGTATACGAAGAATACAATGGCTTTTCAACCCTCCCACTGCCTCCTGGTGGGGCGGTTTCTGGGAAAGATTAGTTGGAGTAATGAAACAGATCCTAAGAAGAGTTCTCGGAAAGGCTTTTTTATCTTATGAAGAAATAGTCACCGTTTTATGTGATGCAGAGTCTGTTATAAATTCTCGACCGCTTAGTCATATATCAGAAACGGATTCTGAACTGATACCTTTATCACCTAACTCATTTTTGCAAGATTTCAGGCAAATTGGTGTTCCGGATTTAGATCAAGTGGATGAAGTTGTTCTCAACAAAAGAATAAAATATCGTCAACAGTTGATAACTGATATTCGGAAAAGATTTAGATCGGAATATTTGGGACTTTTAATTCAAAGGAATGAAAACAAGAGACAAGAAAGAGATATTAAGCTAGGAGAAGTTGTGTTGATTGGAAGTGATAATGTAAAATGTAATAACTGGCCTTTAGGTGTTGTTATTAAATTATTGCCTGGAAAGGATGGTATTAACAGATTAGTGCGTTTGAGAACAGCAAAAGGAGAACTTCTACGACCAGTCCAAAGAATCTTCCCACTTGAAATTTTCAATGAAACTTTCAGAGATGATGTTTTAGAAACTAAAAGTGGGAGAATTGTTAAAAAACCACAAAAGCTGAACTTGTAAACAAATTTATTTTTGAACTTTAAATGTGACTTTCAGTATATATATCTTATATATTTTTTGTGTTAGTGAGTACATTAGAAATGTCTATTGTGTATGTGTTATTCTTTGAAATTTTTAAATGTTTGGTAAGTTAAGTTGTCTTTCAGCAACTTAAGGTGGGAGGAATGAAATAAACAAACAAAATCTCTGAAGACATGACATCTACACCCGCGCACTGTAACTCTAACTCAATGTAAATATTAAGCAAAAGTTTTGTTTTTGTATTTTGGCAATTTCGGTTTTTTAGTTAAATTTTTTTGAGAGTTCTTGTTTGTATGAAAATAAATGTGTTTTTGATTTTTTAAACGACTGGATGTTTTTCGTTTGCAGACTCCAGAATTATTTTAATGTTATGATTTCTTAAATCTATTTTAAGCCTTATTCAATTACTGGTGATCCTGATACGCTGCTAGCGTAATAGAATTATCGTTGCAGAAAAGATAACGTAATACAGCTATCGATTAAGCTTTTATGATGATCTTTGTAAATGGTCACTTTCTCAAAGAGTATTCGAAACACTTCAGCGATTTCAAACTAAAATTCTTCTGTTACTTTTAAGTCTGCAGTTTTAATGAGCATGTACAAAGTTTTTTGTAAATTTAGTCATACATGCATTACTTGTTTTATAGTTTGCACTCACATCTTGAATCAGTGTGACTGATAATTAGAAATGGTAAAAGTCATGTGTCATAGCAAATGGTCATAGCAAAACGTAAAAAGTGTCTCATTTAAATTAATATAGCTAAAAACAATGAGTGATGCTGAAAATTCTCGAATAAAGAAACAAAAAAATTTTCGAATGAATATAGTTTTGGTCCGGCCAAATTTTTGCAGTATTTTTGCTGAAACTTAAAATTCCCAGTTCCTGTTTCCAGTGTGTGTATTCCGCAGCCTGGTTGCTCATTTTGGCCGGACTCGTGTGATGTTTTGGACAGCGGCGATGAGTTTGAACCCTGCCCTAAGCGTCCAAAATAGCCTTGGAGATGAGGTGCGCTCGCAAAGGGTAACGTGTAAATTTTTTATATGCCTGCTAGATTAAAAATTTAAACTAGTCGCACCACCCTTACATGCGACACAAGCCTGCTTTTTACAAGCCTGCTTTTTTCCGGAAAAAAAATATGTTTATACAGCCTTCTATTGTAAATACATTGTACATATTTTATATATTTATTGTGATTCTATTTTAAATAAATACGTGCACTAGCACTTTAAAACTTAAAATTTGTTTGTTTGTTTATTTCATTAAAAAAAAATTTTAATTTTCAGGCTTTATTTTCAGATTTTGGACGCCATTTTGTTTCTTTAGGACGTCCGCCATTTTGTTTCTTGGACCCCCAGGTCGACCCAATAAATGGCTTTAATTATGCTTTTTAGATAATGGACGTCCGCCATTTTGTTTCTTTTGGACGTCCGCCATTTTGGTTCTTGGACCCCCAGGTCGACCCAAGTGAAATGGCCGCCATCTTGGACGTCCGCCATCTTGGATTTAATATCCGAGACCCGGTCGCACCTCATCATGGCCGCCATCTTGGACGTATAGAAAATCTGATAGGGGCTTGGACCTCTCTTCCAACTAAGCTTAGTATTACCTTAGTTGGAAGACGTCCGACGTCCAGATGACCTTTGAAACGTCCAGATTTTATCAGAGTTGACCTTTGAAACGTCCAGAATGACGTCACGCCTGCGTAGACCGCGTCCAATTTTTCAGCCTGCTGATCACGTGACCCGCCTCAGAGCTTGCTGACCACGTGACTATCTATTTTTAGAACGTGAGATAGGTATCTGTTGAGTTGCAAAAAGGGAGGGAGGGCTGTGGGTCAGTCTTTGTACCTGTGCAATTGATCTCGCACTTTGAGTAGTTGATTGTGCGTGTTTCGAGTGGTATTGGAATCAAGTTCCGCTTAGTCAGGCGGATTGGATCTTGTGTTTATCGCATGTTAGATTGGCTTGCAGAAAAACTGCTGCTCGCCTGCGTAATGTTATCTTGAGTGTAATGATAACACCCTGTATACAATTGACAAGATGACAAAAATTTTTAAAGAAATGGAATCTATGTTGAGCTACTAAATTTAAGAGTTTAAATTATCAGAAAGCTAGACAGGCACCTACAAGGAATCGAAGAGGTGACTCGTCGTATGCTTTTTAAAGAAAAAACAAACTGTTTGCAGTACTAAATATAAAAATTTTGTCATTCCAGTTTCAACTGATATTAATGCAATATCCCAAAGCAGTTTCCGAACTAGCCTGCTACGCTAGCAATCTTTACTGCATGATACTGAAAGAAGATCATGTATTTGTGGAATTCGGAGCGATAAACGACCATACAGATACCTATTTATCGGAATTTTTCAGTCGCTTATCGATCGATGACTGAAATCAATTCTTAAAAAATTACAAAGTTATTTATTAAAAAAATCATGATTTGCTAAAATCATTTATAAATTTGTTAAAATTTATGCAGTTGGTTCGCTTTTTAGTATAAAAATGTACAAAATGCCTGCATTAATTCAAGAACCAATTTTTCAGCCTGCTGATCACGTTTACTAAAAATCACTAAAAATTGGACCCTGTATATATGTTTTTTTTTGTTATATGTACCTCATTTCCAGTCTTCTCGTACACTTAAAGCCCACTGTTGTGTTATTTTTCCTGCACGAATGCTTCAGCAAGTACGAGCACAGTGATATTACACTATTTCAAAATGCCTGCATTGCTATAATGACATATAACAAAGGTGGAGGTGGGATGCGGTGGTGGTATTCCCAGTTCCTGTTTCCAGTGTGTGTATTCCGCAGCCTGGTTGCTCGTTTTGGCCGGACTCGTGTGATGTTTTGGACAGCGGCGATGAGTTTGAACCGAGCCCTAAGCGTCCAAAATAGCCTTGGAGATGAGGTGCGCTCGCAAAGGGTAACGTGTAAATTTTTTTATATGCCTGCTAGATTAAAAATTTAAACTAGTCGCACCACCCTTACATGCGACACAAGCCTGCTTTTTGACCCGAAAAGGAAAGCGAAACAGAATTTTCGATTGATCTCTAGTTATGACACAAAATTATTCAGTCAAGACAAGCCACACACTTTTGATGCTTAATGCATTTCTTAATCTCACTGTCAAAAAGATTTCCGTGAAAAAAAGTATTGGCAGAAATTTTGCTATCTATTTTCTGTTTTTTTCACAAAACTTGATTTTCAAGGCGGAAAAATTCCGTTCGTCAAAAGCCCAACCAGTGGGCAAGAGGTTCTGCTCCCGAAAATGATAGACGGCAGGTAGTGGGTCTGAACACAATCGCGGCCTTCGTCCTAATCTTTCGGAGTTTTCCGGATTTCCATGCGTAAGTTACGGGTTAGGTTCCCTGAAAAAGACCCCCTCCCTTTAGGAAATCGGTTTCACGCAGTTTTTATTTTTTTATCGCTTTGTCACTTCTTCAGGATTCAAAATTTGGTACTTATCATTAAAAGGTTTATACCATCGAGGGATTCGGGGAATTTTATCCGTTTTTAGTACCAGAAATTTTATAGCAGTAGTGGTACACGCGATATAGATACTGTAGTTATATGCCGAAACATGAATTACGAAAATTTAAAATCAACATTTTCCGTCTTTTCTCAATTGAACAGGAACACTTCAATTTAACGATCTTGAAAGGAACGTACTTCATTTTAAGATTCAACAAGGAGGAAAAAAGAAGCTGTTCATTTATTCTGGGTAAATGTACGATTTCTACTAAAAATTAAATTTTTCCATTAAAAAAGACAACTTTCAGATAAAATCATTTATATATGTGGGGATTTGTCTTAACACTGCATACAAGTTGTGTATAATACAGTTCTACATCTATTTTTTTCCCCATTTTACTTTTGATATATTTAACGGAGGATAAGTAATACACATTTGGAGAACAAAATAGGCGATTACAAGTTCTGTGACTTAAATTTAACCTGTATGCATTCGTATGAAAAAATAAAGGACGAACAAAAGAAATTAACATAGCAGCGGCATGAAAAGCCAGAATGTATTTGTATAATTTTTTTGTAAATCCTGTTCACTTCCCCCAAATTATGTTAATATCTATCCCATATTCCATAATATCTCTAGAAGTTTGTGGTACAATTTATATCCAGGCTTGTTGCTGCCACTCATTGCGTTAGATCACGATAAAATGTCTCATTTGGCGAGTAATCGAAAAATTAGACTCGCCAAATTCTGAATGCTTAATTTCTCCTCTTTGTGACTTCTGTGTGTTTGTGTGTTCCAACGCAGCCGATATTCTTATGCGCGTTGCAGAACAACTTATGTCGCTAATTGCGCAATCGCACTCTGCCATTTGCATTCCTCTTTTTATAGAATTCTAATTCAACAGCAATTAATATTATCATTAGCGAAATATAGAGAAATTATTATGCGATAGGTATTTCTCTACTGTTGCTAATCAGTGTGCCTGCATCGCTCGTGCCGATAAAAAACACAAACAAAGTTACTCGCATAAGCTCGACATATAAAAAAAAATTGCCAGATTGCGGTGGTGAAATTAGCCATTCCATATAATATTATTTATCAATAATAGCATTTATTAGTTGTATGCAAAGTATCATTGGACAAGCAATCTTTTCTATCGTGTATAGTCGTATTCTTATAGCAATTTGTAGGGTATATTTTCACAATGATAAAACAAAGATAGCTATTTTGAATGCTATTTAGACTACTAAAAATATGTCTAAAACATTTTCACATTTAGGAGCCATTTAGAATATACTTATATTTAATAGCTTCAGTAACGAATAGTCGAATTTTTATTTATAGACAATTACAAAAAATTAAGTTTTTTAGAACATATGAAAAAAATGATAAAATAGGATAGATATTTCAGTGTTTTATTCTAAATCTATTTTGCTAATTTTCTTTTCATTTGGCTACTATTTTTTATTACTTATTCGCCAAATTGCTAATGTTGATTAAAAGCCAGTGGGAACTCTGATATCGATTTGTAGAACTTAAGTACGAATTTGAAAAAAAAAAAAAAATCCCGTCCTTAATTTTTGTTTACCAGTCTCTCTCTATATATAATCTTAATGAAAGAATTTATGTAATGATTTTATGAAACGACTGATTGTACTTCACAGCTATTTATCCTACAACATGGGACGTTTAAGGGAGAAAAGGTAAAAATGCGGGGAATATTATATTTCTCATCGTCATTTTCAGATTGAATTTGGAATTATCTTTTATTTTACTAGGATATCTTTTATTTCAATCCAGACAATATGCGATTAAATTATGCTTTTCAAGAATATTTAAAGAAATAAAAACTTACTTTAGAAAACCAAAAGTCGTCTGAAATTTTTATGATTGACTTAAATTTCATTCATTTAGAAAATAATAATTCTACAGTTGTTTCGTCAGTTTTCAGTTCACAAAGACGGTTAAAACGATCCAGGTTGGTTGTCACACGGTGAGACCACATAATTTTAATTTTAAAACTGTCAATTGACATCAAGATTATTTTAATAATTTTTTTGTCTGTTTGTACGTATATGCGAATAAGGTGAAAAAAGTATCCACTAAAAATTCAGTTATATTTTATATATATTGAACATGTCAGTTGCTTTAAACATTTGAAAGATTCTGGTAGAACTTAAGAAATACATTAACCCTTTCCGGCACGTGCAAAATCTGTTAATAAAATGAGAAGTTATCGGCTGACACCGGAATTCACAAACGAATTTTGTAGACATTTTGAATGCCTTAATTTAAGCTTTTATTGTAAAAGCAAAATTTTACTAAAATAAAATGGTGCTGCATGCCAGTCTGGAATTAAAATTAGGTATGCCATACCAGGGACAGTGTGCCGGAAAGGGTTAATGAAATATTGATATTTAAATCACTAACATCACTTTATCTCTGTATTTATAAAATATTTAAACCACAATAAAATTCAGGATAAGTCCAAAAACTTTCATAATTCCATTCATTTGCGATTTGATAGAAAATAAATTAACTCAAAGTAAAAGAATACAGAGCATGGAAAGAATACATTTATAATACATTCTTTTATTTTCATTGTCTTCACCTCGAAAGCAAATTGCTCAGTTAATGAAAGTAGACTCTTTAATAATGTCGTTATGTCCTGGATAGTGTTTTCTTAATGTATTTCTGAAATACTAATGTCGTAAGTTCAAAAGAAAATAAAAGATACCAAAAGTATCACGTAACTTTTTAACAGCTTTTAAATAAGGTAGCAATGTTAATTTGAGAGTGTAAAAAACCTCTCATTGCTCTAAGTAGATTATATATTCTGCCACATTTAATAATAAATATTTTCGACCTATTTAATCCCAGAAAAATATTACACAATCCCACAATTAAACTAAGAAATTCTAAATTCTGCGATTTAAATATTGAATGGAAAATTTCAAATTAGGAACAAAGGTTCAAAATTCCTTGGAAAATGGAAGGAATTATAATATATGGGGTAGATGATTTGACAGCGTGTCAGGCGTCAAAAAGCACATTAGAAACCTTTATTGCCTTAAAATTACCTCCCAAATCAGTTTACATTTTTATCACACTGAGTAATAAGACCATGATTTCTATTCTTTTAACACTAGAATGCCGGGAAGGTGTGAATTCGACACCGACCTATGAACAATTTTTCGAATCGAACCAGAAATTTTTTTCATAAAACAAGTTATAAATGAGTTACGCTAAATTATGTTAAATAAATAACTTAAATAGTTCTCAATACATTTTCCAGTACGTAATATTTTTTAATAAACTTTGTGAAAAATTTCCCGGCTTTCTAGTGTTAAAAAGAATCTAGACTGTGTATCTAACCTGTTCTTTATCCTGTTACAATCGATGCAAAACGATGTCCACGAATGATTTTCCTTAACAATGATCCATCGTTTTTCCCATATGCGACCACCAATCTCAGGAATAACAGCAGGAAAGATGACAGGATAAGCTAATCGTTCAACAATCTCTTTGAGTAACACTCAACCTCGCGGAATCTATAGTGTCATTCCAGAACACGTGAAAACGACGTGATTTGTTCGCCTTAAATAGTTTACATGCGTAGATGAATTTCTCGTTTTCTACACTTTTAAGCCCTTCGTGACAATAGCTTTTTACGAAATTTTTAATGTTTTGTCACCGATTTTTTAAAATAAAAATCTGTGTTTCATGAAATCGCGAAAATGCTCCGATTAAACAAGGCAAATTTTACAGTAAAATTTTACTGGTGGGAATAAACAAGGACTCTTAAGCCTTTTTGCAGCACGTATACATGTCGCTCATCCCCAGGGGGTTAACAGGAAATCTCACTACATCTCCATGTTCTTCACTTGACTTGATGTTCAGCAATCAGATGTATCTTGAATCTCACTTCCAGCGCAATTAACTAAAGACTCTTGTTTTAGCGAGTTAGTTTTATTGTGTTTTGCAAATCGCCACCATATGTCTGTTCAGCAATAAAATACAATGGAGTTATGAATAAATAAGAGGAGAAATATAGAGTGCTGTTTAATAATTGCGAGTGAAGTAAGTGATAAGGTTGTCAAAAGATGACGGCTGATTTTTTTTACATGGGATCAAGAGTTTCCGATTATAGCTGGAACAAACTTCCACCAGTAAGTTTTAATCGAAATTTTTTGAAGAATAGTAAATGAGCGGATATTTCACGAAAAAAAAAAAATCTCATAAATATGGCTAAATCTTCTTACAGGTTTTACTGGTTGCAGTTTTTTCAAGTCCAATTTTTTTTCTCTGATACTAGCAGGCAATTATCTCGGTTGTCACAATATGGTAGAAAAGTAGGGGTTGGCTACCGGCTAACTAAACTTCTCCAATAAAAATTAATATATGTTTTTGCCACTATTTATGACTGAAATGTTACATTAATTGGGAGTTTAATTATGTAGAATATTTATTTTTTATTTTATTTTATTTATTTATTTTTTATTTATTTATTTATTTAATTTTTTTTTTTTGCCGGAAGTTAACCTTGTCGGAAATCATTCCGAGAGAAATCGGTTATAGGTTAAATTTCACATTTTAAGGTTATCCCCATTCCTCTTTATTTATAATTCCATGTGAAATACTAGTAGTAAGTACGTGCCGTGAGAATTATGCATGACATCCAGTTTTCATTTGATTGCCCAGAATACGTGCTTTTTTTAAAAAATCCCATTTTTTTTAATGCTGACCTATCAATAAAACAAATAAATTTAAAAAAGCAAGACAACAGTATTCAAAATTAAATATTTATTTCAAAGCGAATAATAAACATTTTGGAAACAATAAATACATTTCTTTGTTCGAATATATTTCGGAATTCTATTCATTTGATAATTGATACAAATTAAATTAGTCCACATTTTCTGAACATGTAAAAAATATCCATTTATCAAACAAACTCTTTTTTTTTTCTTATTCAGTGCAACTAGACAGTTTCAACTCGAAAGCAAATTGCTCTGTTTTTGGAAGCAGACTCTGTTGTGATTTCGTTAAGTCGTGGATATTGTTATTCTGAACATGTTCTCAAAGTAGTAATGCAATAAAATCAAAAGAAGATAAAATTCCCGAAAAAGAGTCGGGACACTGTGACGTAATTTTCTTACAAATTGATTTATTCTCTTTTCTATAATTAATTTCTTCTATGTCTCACATAATTTAGAGAAATGCTTTAAATTGAAATTTCAGTTTTGGTTAATTTTATGCATCATTTCAATAATAAAGTTCGAATTTCTTTTTCTTTTTCTTTTTCTTTTTTTCCTTTTTTTTTTTTTTTTTTTTTTTTTTTTTTTTATAAATGAAATAAGAATTTAAATGAAAATTAACTACACATTATATTTTGATATTTATATGAAAAATAAATAATTGAGTTTCATATTTTATTAATGTTTTAAGTAGAGCAGAATAGATATAGAAGCATCTAGATAACATAGTAATTTAAAAAAAAAAGAAAAAGAAATCTAATAAACTAATGCTGAACAAAACAAAATACAAGGAAGCCACCCGGCTCGTTTTTTTAGTTCTATTTTATATTTAAAAAAAAAAACACTTTTTTCTTAGCATTCTAATTTGTAGAAATCAATACCAAAACTTATTACTGGTGCAACTGTTTTATAAATCTGATACGAGAAAATTTCTTCATAAATACTGGTGTTACATTATAATAATTATTATAATGTTATATAGCATTATAATAATTATACTATTTATATAACATTATTATAATAATATTTTTTACAATTATCATTATAAATGTTTTACATCATCATCATCATCATTATTCAGGATCGACCAAAACGCGATTTTAAGACTGAAATTTAAACTAAAACAAAATTTCGATTATCTTCCTATTTTCAGCCGAAAACGAAAACGAAAATTTTTAATTTTTTTTAACTAATATATAAATTTACACAATTATTAATTTGTCATGCGTGTGATCGAAGTTGGTTCTGTGTATCTCAGATCAAAACTATTTATTTTCATGTAAAAAAATGTAATTCATTCATCTATGACACAGAGTAATTTTCTAGCTATGCGGCATTTCGTCTAATCAAAAAAAAATTTTTAGCCAAACATACCTCGATTTATCTTTTGTAATGATTTTCGTTAATAAACAACTGCTATAAAGGAACTTCCTTGATAGGTAATCGAAACACTTTTATGGCCTCATGCGAAAAGCATTTAAAAGTGCAATCCATCTATGCATTATTTTCTTTATACTCCCTCTGTCCCAAATTAGCTGCCACATTTGATTATTTTTGTACTGATTATGTATACTGATGATTTTATAATTTTGTTTGAACATTTTTTAGCGATTTCAGGGTGCTATAATTCAATTGACAACATTTACTTACCAAAAATTCCCTCCGTCGCTTCGTAAATCAGTACTATATTAACTTTCAAAAAATCCAGAGTTTACAAGTTTTTAAGCTATGCGCCATTTTGTTTGTATTTACGTTCCTTTGAACGTGGTAAAACTGGGAACACCGTTTCTACAATCATTTTTCGAATGTCTTTTTTGTTTTAAAAGTTTTCCACAACTTTTGCTACAGCATTTTTTTTTAAATTTCTGAATAAACACCTAGTATACTATATAATATTCATAATTTTACAGGTGTCCATTTATTAAATACAAATTCTGTCCTTCTTTTAAACGTTCTCCTTTGATATTGGGATTCATATTTTTACAGGTGTCTATTTATTAAACTACATCGTTAGTTATTTATGACTCCATCTATTTGAAATGTAGCAACTAATTTGGGACAAAATATTCGGTCTAAATGTAGCAATTAATATGAAAGAGAGGGAGAAATATGCACATACATCTTCAGTCAGTCATGACTGATAATTATAAACAGTGACCTTCATAGCAATAAATAGAGAATGCCTCATTTGAGCCGATACAGCTCAAATCAGCGAATAATGTTGAAAGTTTTCCAAGATGAAGCAAGACCTTTTATAATACGAATATTTTCTATCAGGCTGATCTTTTGCGAGCTTTTTCACCAGAGGCGAATTTTCGGCAAAACTAAGATTTTTGACGAAAAACGAACCGAAACAAATTTTTTGGTAAATCTCTGATTATTGTTATTACTGGAATTTAAATGCGAATAACCCAATAACTTCTGTTTAAAATACAACTGTACTTTCGATGAAATTTAAAAGAAAGACTATTCTATAAATTTATAGTCCAAGAGCCGACAGCATAAAAATCTATGTTATCGAGCACAAGAAAAAGAAAAAAAACTTTATTTTATGGAAGAGTAGTAATAGGGGGTCTAATGATCCATATCTGCCGGAAGTGAGATGGTGCATAGCCAAAAATTAATACTACTAGTGGTTTAATCGTAGGTTTAACATTAGGTTTACCATACAATCAAAGGTATGAAAACATGGAAAACTGGAAGCAGCAAAACACAATGATAAACTTTCGAGTGAACAACTAGTAGTCTTAATTTTCGGCTTAAGCACCAGTTCACTTCCGGCAGACATGGATCATTAGATTTCACTATTACTACTCTCATAAAATAAAGATTTTTTTCTTGTGATTGATAATATAGATTTTTGTGCTGCCGGTTCTTGGACTATTGCAAAATAATTAATGCCTTTAATCTTCAGTGTAAAAATCTAAAAGCCAGCTGGCACCCATTCAGCAGTAAATTTATTTCTTTTATTTTTTTTTTTACTCGAATCTTTCGCGTAAAATTCTTGTTAGAATGCTATTAAATTTTCAGCGAAGAAATTTTTTAGATTTTAGGGGTGAGAGACTACCCTCCTAGCGGCTAGATTTTGGCACCCCTGCCTATAATCAGGATTTGATTACCAAAGGGGCACATTCCCACTGGTTAAAAGAAACAGAAAAGTTTATCCTATTGATTGCAGAAATTTTCCATGATTCACGACGTTTAGATGAGCCGACTATTTCTATTAAATTTTATTTGTATATGTGTGCGCCGTTAGTAATCAGGCCCTGTCTATATACTATTTTAAAAGCAAAAAAGAAATGGTTATAGAACAGCTTCAATTATTAAATTCATGATTATTATTTTTTTCACAAATTGTAATTCAAAATAATAAAAAAAGTTAAAATGAACGCTAGACTCTCCCCCTTTTTTTTGTTTTGGAAATAGCACTTCATAATTAGATTATATTCACTCGTTAATCTATTTCATTGAATTTTCCTTCACCCGTAAGAATACAAATTCGCAACAACGCTGAGTTTTTGTTCGAAAAAAAATTATTCATATTTAAGTCTCTTATTTTGCGAAAATATTTCAATTAAGTTTCTACACTGAGAAAGGAGACAACTACATTTTTTCCCCATAAACTTAAAAATCGTCCAGAATAATTTAGTTAATAATATTTAATTTACAAAATAGTAATTACATCAGAACAAATATCTTTATTGTACTGGTATTCCAGTAATTCTAAAGATTATTTTAGATTACCTTCGCGGCACTTAATATCCCAGTGTGCAGCAACGTCTCCAATTTTACAGTAAAATTCTTAATTTACAGAAATAATTGCTTTCTTTTTCACTTTTTCTTTTTTTTACACTTTTATAATTGCAGGAGAATCCCAAGAATTCTTGGTTTTATAATGTGTGTCCTAATAAACATATTTCAAAGAACTTAAAAAAAATAACTTGTTTCTCTGCGTTACATAATTTAATTCTTGTGTTAATTAAAATTCCAGGAATGACTTTTAATCTAACAATAAAGTACTTCCTAGAGTTTGGTAAATTAATGTCAATTGTAATTAAACATTTTTTTTTAATAAGAAACGATTAAAAACTAAACAATTGTAAAAATATATTTGATACAAAATCTCCTAAAAAACAAAGTTTTTTTTCCAATCATTGTTTTGATTAAATAAATTCACAAATGGAATTAAATGCTTAACTATTAACTATCCGATTTATGAGATCAGTATTTCTGATAATAAACAAGCGAAAAGCAACAAATAATAGCACTTCTCACCACTAAATTTTACTCGTTATTTTTGTTTTTTTTGGGGGGGGGGTGGGGGGGAGGTAATAAATAGTGGACGAGTAGAAATCGCAGTCTGGGAAAAATTCAATCAAAATAGGGGCCAGTGTTGCCAGTGAGCTACTTTTTTTAAATTCAAATTTCTTGACTGGCACCACTTTTTTGAAAGGGTAAAATTCCCTTTGTTCTCACCTTAAATAATGTAGCATTAAGTAAAGCGCATTTTATTATTTCAAAAAAGTGGTGCCAGACATGAAATTGAATTATAAAAAAGTAGCCCCTCTGGCAACCATGAAAGGGGTTAACGAGAAATTCGCTTTCTTTAATCTCTTTATATTAGTCGAAGTATTTTGTATAATAAAATTCTGGTAGTGTCCTTATGGTAGTGAACTTATTTTGATTGTGTTTTTCCCTGACCACTCGCCAACCCGATATTGCTAATAAATTTTAAGTGGAGAAAATTAACAAGATTTACTCATAAGTGTTGTGGTACTTATGAGTTCTGTATATATTATAATTTTAAAAAATATTTATAAAGATTATTTAGCATGAGATTTCAAAATATTTTAACCAGTTAAATGATTTTTTTATATATGTTACAGGCCAAACCCGATTTTAGGCCAAACTAGATTGGCCTAGTCCAAACTAGTCTATCCTAATGCCCATCGGATAGACTAGTTTTTCCTAGGCCAAACTAGTCTATCCTTATGCTCATAGGATAAACTAGTTTTTCCTAGGCCAAACTAATCTATCCGAACGCCCATCGGATGAACTAGTTTTTTCTAGGCCAAACTAGTCTATCCGAACGCCCATCGGATAAACTAGATTTTCCTAGGCCAAACTAGTTTGGCCAAACGGTCATTAGGATGAACTAGTTTAGCCTGCTATTCATTGGTTTGAACTAGTTTATCCTAGGCCGAACTAGACTGTACTAGGCCAATTCAATTTGGCGTGATTTTATTGAATCTAGAGATCGCCACGGCGCCAACTTTCTAGTTTTGATCTAATTTATCCTGGGCCGATGCAATTTGACTCGCTTTTAGCTCACGTACTATCAAAGCCTGAGAGTTAATGTGCTCGTAGATTCTGTGTGTGTGTATGTAACCATGTACGTATGTACATACTTATGTACGTACGTACGTACGTTTGACTGATATATAGCGACTAATATAAAGGATTAATGTGGAATTAATATAACACAAGCACCCAAGTGTTGGAATTTGGAATTTGGATACGATTTAGTTCAAATCAGCCGGCTTCGCCCGCTATCGGGCCCCTTGTTTTATATAAAATCTCGAAACGGGCGTATGTTGAAGCGAATGAACCTCGAAGAGAAAAAACATGATGGTAAATTTTTAAGAAAAAAGATTCCGCATCGAAATACCACTATTTCCTAATAGTAATTTTTGTAAAAATGTTATATTCTTGTTGGAACATTTTGAAACTTACAGTTTATGAAACTTACAGTTTTGAAACTGACAATTTATGGCATTTGATATAAATTTATAAAAAAAAGTCACATTTCGGCGTGAAAGAGGGTGTGAATGCGAACAAAATCGCGAAATATAACGGAAATTCTAGCTTTTAAAGCACCGCGACCTCAAGTAACATATCTACTATTAGGTTGTTTAACGAAGTTTCATTCAGATACAGTTTTGTTAATAATAGAGTGCACTCCTTGGTGTTGGAATGAGAAACTAACATAACGTGGCTTAGTTAAATCTTGCTGGCTTCGCCCGCTATCTGACTGGCCTATGCAGCGGGGTTATGGTTGGAAATTCGTTCGCTTCGAGGCTCTTTCGAAAAGGAGGATTACATTCGGCGGTGCGTACTCAGCACGCTTGCTACGATTTGAATTTCGTTCGCTTCGAAGTTCGTTCGAAAAGAAAGAGGGCATTCGGCAGTACGTGTGCAGCACACCTGCTATACTCTGTCGCAAGCTGTAGGGATGCGGCTGGAGAACTAATGCACGAAATTTAATAAAAATTTACATTCAGGTAGTCTCTGATCTAAATTGATGCTGATTAGTTATTGGTGTAAATCGCTTATCAAGTGGAGCTGCTGTTTTGCATTTTTTATGATTTACGCATTAGCTTTATCTTAACTGATACACGAATTTCCATCAAACATCAGATTCAGTTCGTCCATGAGATGAGTTGGTGTTGTTTCTATTTTGAAGTAAATCACTCAACATGGCTATGCTATGCTGCATTTTTAACAATTTTTACAATAGCTGTATCTCAAAAACTAATGAACGATATAAATTTATATTCAGATAGTCTCTGATATAAATTGATTCTGATTACATTTTTATGTAAATCGTTCAAAAATCACTATTCGTCAATAGTGGCATTAAACGCGGAACATATTTTTATAAATTTATATCATATGTCATAAACTATCTTAAAGTTTCAACTAGATCAACCTAGAATTTCCTGATTTTCCGTTATATTTCCTGATTTTCTTCACCCCCCCCCTCTTTCCCTTTCGTAATGGGACTTTTTTTACAATTTTTATCATGTGTTATAAACTATCACAAAGTTTCAAACAGTTCCAACAAGAATTTAACATTTTTACAAAAATTACTAATAGAAAATAGTGGTATTTGACGCGCCATCTTTTTTCTTAAATATTGAACATAATGTTTTATTATGTTTCTAAAAGTTTCAAATAATGGTAATATTTAATTATCAGCTAAAACCTTAAAAAGTGCTGAGATTAAAAAAAAAAAAAAAAAATCTAGCGTCCTCTTACTCTATCCCCCCCCCCCCCATCCTAAATTTCAAGTGTCATGCTTTATTTAAGCTTTTTCTTATTTTTAAAAGGATTCGGATATTTAGTTTCTTAATATGAACAATTTCGCCTGAAGCGATGTGTGCAAAAACCAATCCTGTTACGAATTAAAAATCTTTTCATAAAACCGAAAGTCTCTATCCGATTGAAAAAAAAAAAAAAAAAAATCCGATCTATGTTTATATCTCAGAACCCCCCCCCCCCCCAAATTAATCAGGTAAACGCCTTATCAGAAGGAACATACATCCAAAATTTGAAACAAATCGGTAAATTCTCTGTGAAAAACCTATTTACATAAATTAAGAGTGCTACATCCCATTGCTCCTTTCTGTATACGTAAACAATGAATACCCACAACTGATCATGGATGTACCTCATTAAAATGATATTATACCTAAAATTTTAATAAAATGTGATCATTTTGCATGGAAAACTGACTTAACTAAATTAAGGAGTTGTGTGTGTGTGTGGGGGGGGGGGTGCGGATTAGCCTTTTGTTTTCCTCCCCTTATTCTTATTCAATGAATCCCTGAAACTAATCAGGAAAATTCATTATCAGGATAAATCTATGTCCAAAATTTGAAGCAAATTGGATATTTCTATCAGGAGTTATCGCATTACGTACACACGTACGTACATACGGCCATACGTAAGTAAATTGTTATATACACATACACAGAATCTGCGAGCACATTAGCTCTCAGTCTTTGATAGTCTGTGAGCTAAAATCACGTCAAACTGCATCGGCCTAGGATAAAATAGATCAAAATTAGAAAGTTGGCGCCGTGGCGGTCTTTAGATTAAAAAATATCACGCCAAATTGAATTGGCCTAGGACAATCTAGTTCGGCCTAGGATAAACTAGTTCAAACCAATGAACAGCAGGCTAAACTAGTTTATCCTAATGACCGTTCTGCCAAACTAGTTTGGCCTAGAAAAATCTAGTTTATCCGATGGGCGTTCGGATAGACTAGTTTGGCCTAGGAAAAACTAGTTTATCCGATGGGCTTTCGGATAGACTAGTTTGGCCTAGGAAAAACTAGTTTATCCGATGGGCGTTAGGATAGACTAGTTTGGCCTAGGAAAAACTAGTTTATCCGATGGGCGTTAGGATAGACTAGTTTGGCCTAGACTAATCTAGTTTGGCCTAAAATCGGGTTTGGCCTGTAACATATACAATAAAAAGAAAATGTGG
The DNA here is from genome assembly GCA_964019185.1 of Maratus speculifer. Lineage (NCBI taxonomy): Eukaryota > Metazoa > Arthropoda > Arachnida > Araneae > Salticidae > Maratus > Maratus speculifer. The sequence continues at coordinate 253,553,590 of OZ025290.1, forward strand.
AATAAAGCACCATTTAAAAAATTAAATTATGTATTATATTTAATCTAAAAATTACATAGAGTGAAATTGTAATGAAAAAATAGTGGTGTAAAATAGTTTTAAGTGATGAATCAAGCACTCATTTCCATTCGGCATACGTGCAAATCAGTTAAATTGCTACATTCAAATATATTTGTAAAAAAAAATTGCAGGACTTGATGATTAGTATATGTTTTAAACAGTAAAGGGCGAGTCTCTTTTACAATTTTTTTAATATTTCGACACCAATTTTCCCCACATTATAATTTTTAATTATTTAATTGCTCAAAATTTGAGATTAGATAATGTGAAAAATTACAAACTAAAATACTGGTCTTGTTCACTTTACATTGCAAATTTCCTTTCCAACAGGGTTTAATGAGATAAATGGAACATTAATTTACATAATGAACATTTTGAATCTTTCTGAAACAAAATAATTTTCTTGCTAAAAAATGAAATGGTTGAATGGCACCAGAGTTTACAAACAAACAGATTTTTAAATAAATAATTCTATTTATTTGCATACATTATAAAATCAAAATTTTCCTAAATAAATTCCATTTGATGGCTTGTGACTAAAAAATGCGTTTTATAAATTAGATTCTATTACATTTTAACATTTTGAGGAGCAGTGGAATATATTATACATGATTTAATATTAATCGACATTCGCTCCGGAAACAGTTAATTGAATTTAAATTTAAGATTTTGGTAAATAAATAGTTATAAAATTGCTTTACTTTATTTTGAATTGAATTTTTTTTTAAATTTCAGTGTTAATTCAACTTTACAGAAACAAAGTTACTTGCTTCTAAATGGGTTAAAAGGTCAAAATATATCTAACACTTAATAACATGTTTCCATTTTTATTTCGAAATTTTATATTCATATCGGAAATTTTGAAAGACAAATCATTACTTTAGGAATCACAAAGTTTATGTCATTAAATGAAGCAACTTTAAATACAAATTTCAGAGGAAAAAAATCGTAAAAAATATTGTTCTTTTTTTTAAGAATTTTTTTTTTAATTTTTGGTGGGAATTCAGGATTACCAAAACACAATTGCTTGTCCCTCAAAGGGTTAAACGCGAATTTTTCATATGCATCGATTATTAACGATACCAACATTATAGAATATACCAACAAAATAGTAAGATTAAAAAATAAATTAGATTCACTGTACTTATAAATATTCAGAAATACAAAAAAACTTTCGCGCAGTATAATGTGTCGTGTAAGTTGCGGCTAATTCTGATTGAAAATTTCATTTTGTCTTAAGGCATGCGACGCCGACCGCACGGTAACAAGAAGAACGTGCATATGGAATTCGGGGTCGACCATGAAAGGGTTAAACCACTATTATTGGAATACTCAAGGCCAGAGGACAAAAGGTGTCACTTCATCACTAATCGACAGACTTCTGAGTAGTGTTAGAATTCACACCGGAAATTTTTGAATAACCATTTTCTTTTTTTTATTTCTGGAAAATCTATCACCTTATAAATCAATAATAACTATTTAAAGTTACTGGTGAGAATTTGGAATACCCTGATAAAAATTAGCCAGATGCGGGCACACTGTGGCATTCCATTCCGCAGCTGGCTGAATTTTTTTATAAGGATTCCGAATAATCACCAGTAGGATTAAATAGTTATTAATCTATAAGATGACAGATATTTCACAACTAAAACTAAAGAAAATTGCTGTTCGAAAGTTTCCGGTGCGAATTCCAATACTAATCAGAAGTCAGTCTATTAGTGATAAAGTCAAATCTCGAATCCTCTGGCCTTTAGTATTTCGATGGAAGCGGTTAAAGTGTAGTTTACTTTTATTTAATTTTTTTTTAATGATTAGACAAAAAATTTTAAAAATGACCCTTTGTTTAACATTTGACGAAAAAAAAAAATACCTAAGGCATGACCATTATACTCAAGGCTAGAGAACACAAGGTCAGTGTTGCCAGTGGGCTACTTTTTTTAAATTCAAATTTCTTCACTGGCACCACTTTTTTGAAACGGTAAAATTCTCTTTGCTCTCACCTTAAACAATGTAGCAGTAAATAAGGTGCATTTTATATTTCAAAAAGTGGTGCCAGACATGAAATTGAATTATAAAAAAAGTAGCCCATCTGGCAACACTGCATGAGGTGTGACATCATCACTAATGGACCAACTTCTCACTTACGCTCAAATTCACACCGAAACATTTTGGATAGCAGTTTTCTTTTATTTTCTTTGTGGAATATTTATCATCTTATAAAACAATAATAACCATCTAGAGCGTTCAGAACCATAGGTGCATATATACACCCTGAAAAGGTGCTTATAGTACTTGAGTTTGATACTGGGTTGCCAGATTTGGTCTCTTTTCTAATACCGACATTTTACATTCATACAAGGAATTCTGTTTTGTATAGTTTTTTTTATTTAAAGACAGACGGCTGATGATTACTTAAAGCAAAGTTCTTCTTTCAGAATTTCTGATGCGAATTCTAAGTTTTTAAATTGAAAATAGAACCCAAACTGAGAACCCAGGTTTGATACTTGTGACAAAATAAATATAAAATTGATTTTATTTAATTACGAAATTTTCTTTTAAAATAAAGAAAAAAAAAACTTAAATCAAATAATTAACAAACAGTGATGTGAAATGAATAAATTTCGTGAAAAAGATGCTGGTTCTGAACGGGTTAAACTTGTATTTGTAGACTATTTATCCTCTTATTATTAAGTACTAATTATTAAAATATACCGGTTAGAATTTATATTTCCCAATAAAATATGAAGCCAGATTCGGCAACACCATAGCTGTCAACTCTTCTGTTTTTTTGGACTAGAAAAATATAATAGAAAATTGTTCCTCGTTTAAAACCGTCTAAGCGTCTTGCAAATGGGTAAAACTCTAATGTTGTTTTCTCTTTATTTTGTTTTAAATACTAAGAAAATATGATTCTTTCAACATTATATAAAAAACCTAATTACAAATATGAATGTAATCCTTAAGGCTACATACAGTGGACTTTCAAAATCGCAAAAAATCATCAAATTGTCGAATTTTCATTTTTAGCATAATAACATTAAATGAACTCACTGCTATTGAACACAAAAATTATTTTTCAATTTCGACTATTTTTACTGGAGTTAGAAGCATTCTTGTTCAATCAGCTGATTATGCCACGCCCCTTTGTTTACTTTTTTGCCGATTCACATCCGTAAAGTTTAGCCTAGTTTTTAGTTTCACCATAAAAAATGTTATTATTTTGCACAGAAATTATTAATTTTGTGATTTCGCAAAACAATACTTTAACTGGAACTTTTAACTGTTTCTTTAAGCGTCTGTTTACAATGTATTTAGAGGAATTGCTTTTTGTCCCCAATCTTTTAGTGTAAATTAAAAAATATTAATATACTTAACAAAAATTTGTACATTAAGAGGTATTTATGCCATGAATATTTCTAGTAAAATTTGAAAAAAATTCATTAGAAAATACAAAATGTTACTTTTGAGAAGATTTTTTAAAATTCAGATACTTCACGTCCTTTGCATGAATTACTGTCGAAGCCACATATTTTATGTGAATTTACCATAAAAACATAAAACACATATAAGCTAGAAATGATATTATATCCCTTAATAGCTGAAACTGTGTCAGTAGGAAAATATTAACCCATTTTCGGCCAAAGGTTCGTATACGAAACATTTCGATAAATATTTTTTTTTAACACTCTGACACATTTTTTTCAAGAATTTTATTTTTCTTCTATTTTTTAAGGCTTTTGAAGACATCCATAAAATATTAGTAATTCAATTGGAGTAAACACTTTCTCTTAAAAAATTTTCAAAATACGCTTGAGTTTTAATTTGAAACGCCTTTGACAAATTCGACTTTTTAAAAATATATTATTATTCCAATTGAAATGAATTATATGTTTTTAAAATAGATTAAAGTTGCAAATTCTGTATATGAAATAAGAATAAACCAAAAGTCATAAAAATATTATTCATATTCATATTATTCATTACAAGAAATAATATTTTATATTATTATATAAAATATTATTTCTTATATAAAATATTATTTTTCATGCACGAATCTTTTTTTGTGTCTTAATGTATGTAATTTAAGCATATTTCAATAAAAATAATGCTACATTTTATAAAATTTTTGTGCTTGGCCTAAAATGGGTTGCAATAGTTACTAAAACCTGTTTTTCTCAGAATGAATATTTTAGTCGTTTTCATGATTTCAAAATGTTCCATGCGAAATTCTTTATGCCCAATTTTTCTGATTTTTTGTTTAAAATGCTCTTTATGTATGTGTTAACAAATGTTACTAGAAATAATTTTTTTTAGACGCATGTATTTTTTTTTTTTCAGTTATATGAAAATTTTAATGATTTTTTAACGGAAAATACAAAAGAATTAAGTTAAAATCTTTTTTTAAAATGTTTTACAAGTAATATGCTAAAAATGCTTAGTAACATTTGTTAACACATACATAAAGAGCATTTTAAACAAAAAATCAGAAAAATTGGCCATAAAGAATTTCGCAAGGAGCATTTTGAAATATTGCCACTTTTTGTTAATTAAAAGAAAGAAAAATCTGTATCTCAAAAACTATTGAATATATTTATTAAAAAAAATTGTGAAATCTTTATATATAAAAATCTTCTGTGCGTGTGTATGTAATTGAACTCCTTCTAAACGACTGGACCGATTTTGATGAAATTTTGTGTGTGCGTTCCAGTTGATTCGAGAATGGTTTAGATTCACATTTCGTCGAAATAGATTCAGTACTTTTTTAGTAATTAGGCAAAAACTAATAGTTAGTGATTTTTCGCTAATTAAAAGGGCTATATATATTAAAGAAAGTCAGGATTTTGTATTAATCACAGCACAAAAAAATCTACCGAGACAAAAATCTTGAAAAGTGGGGTAAAAATACTTCTTATAACATCGAGTGCCACTAAAAATGGATTTTCGAAAATTCCACCCCTACGATGAGTAGAAAAAAGAACGAACTTTTAAAAAATTCCTTAAAAATCGGCTTTTGTAGTTATTTTTCAACTGATAGCATATTTTAGTGCATTTTTTCATTCTGAATCGAATGGTACTAAGCAAATTCGTTTAAATCCAGTAGTTCGTGAGATAATTTACATTTTCCTAATTTGGCGATGTCTTCCGCGCAAAAACCTGAAATTTTCAATCCTTATCTATACATATAAAAGAAAGTCAGGATTTCGTATTAATAACAGCACAAAAAAATCTACCGAACCAAAAATCTTGAAAATTGGGGTAAAAATACTTCTTATAATATCGAGTGCCGCTAAAAAGGGATTTTCGAAAATTCCACCCCTACGATGAGTAAAAAAAAGAACGAACTTTTAAAAAATTCCTTAAAAATCGGCTTTTGTAGTTATTTTTCAACTGATAACATATTTTAGTGCATTTTTTCATTCTGAATCGAATGGTACTAAGCAAATTCGTTTAAATCCAGTAGTTCGTGAGATAATTTACATTTTCCTAATTTGGCGATGTCTTCGGCGCAAAAACCTGAAATTTTCAATCATTATCTATATATATAAAAGAAGGTCAGGATTTCGTATTAATCATAGCACAAAAAAATCTACCGAGCCAAAAATCTTGAAAAGTGGGGTAAAAATACTTCTTATAACATCGAGTGCCACTAAAAAAAGATTTTCGAAAATTCCACCCCTAAGATGAGTAGAAAAAAGAACAAACTTTAAAAAAATTCCTTAAAAATCGGCTTTTGTAGTTATTTTTCAACTGATAACATATTTTAGTGCATTTTTTCATTCTGAATCGAATGGTACTAAGCAAATTCGTTTAAATCCAGTAGTTCGTGAGATAATTTACATTTTCCTAATTTGGCGATGTCTTCCGCGCAAAAACCTGAAATTTTCAATCCTTATCTATACATATAAAAGAAAGTCAGGATTTCGTATTAATAACAGCACAAAAAAATCTACCGAGCCAAAAATCTTGAAAAGTGGGGTAAAAATACTTCTTATAACATCGAGTGCCACTAAAAAAAGATTTTCGAAAATTCCACCCCTAAGATAAGTAGAAAAAAGAACAAACTTTAAAAAAATTCCTTAAAAATCGGCTTTTGTAGTTATTTTTCAACTAATAACATATTTTAGTGCATTTTTCATTCTGAATCGAATGGTACTAAGCAAATTCGTTTAAATCCAGTAGTTCTTGAGATAATTCCCATTTTCCTAATTTGGCGATGTCTTCGGCCTTTGAAACCTTATCTTTATATATATAAATCTTTTGTGCGTGTGTATGTCACTGAACTCCTCCTAAACGACTGGACCAATTTTAATGGAATTTTGTCTGTGTGTTCCAGTGGATTCGAGAATGGTTTAGATTGACATTTAATCGAAATTGATTCGGTACTTTTTTGTAACTAGGCAAAAACTAATAGTTAGTGTTTTTTCGCTAGTTAAAAGTGTTGAATAAGTTCGATGAATAGAGTGCGGGCGGAATGCTTAAGCGGTCTTATGTGCCAGATATAAGAAAGAAACTTTCTTCTCGAAGAAAGAGATCGCGTGTTCGAACCCCGCTCATGTCAAACGTGTATGCTTTACAGTAATATAGCCTGTATTATAATTTTGATTAACTGACTTCAGAAAATCGTTAACTTTTAACAAAAAAGAGAAAAAAAATTCTATTAAAAATTGAACCGACATCAAAAAATACTGAAGAGTGAAAAATAATTTTCTTACATAATTGTAATAAGAAATTAAATTAAGAGCGTAGTGTTTATCGTGCGTATTACTATATTTAAGTACATTTATTTGATTTTCTGGTGTCGGTGCCAGGAAGGACAACGTCTGTCGGTGACAGGACAACGTCTGTCGGGTCCACTAGTAAGATATATATATTATGATTATTTCCAAAAAATAAAAAAAAATTCATAGAAAATTTGAAAAATTAGTTTTGAGAGTCCACTATAGCCTTAAGAGTGTTAATCATTCTAAAATGCATCGAAAATCCATTAAACCTATAGAATTATATTATTTTAAATATTGTATACATTGCAGTGAAACCCTGGAACTTAGTGAACAGAATATTACGTTCCAAACACTAGGGGGCTAATCGATGGATGATTTATAAAGGTAAAATTTTCTCTAAAAATTTTCTTGTCTGAAAAAGCATAAGATATTGGATGCTATGTGCAACACTGTGACATTCTGCATGAGACTACATTTTTATTTAGTCAGATTTATTCTAAATTATCACAAGTGGGTTTAAATAGTTGTTATTGTTTTATAAAACGATAGATATTCCACAAAAAAAAAAATAAATAAATAAAAAAATAAAAAAAATAAAAGAAAAATGCTATTCAGAATTTTCCGTTGTAAATTCCAATACTAGTGATAAATCGGTCGATTAGTAATGATGTCACACGTCGTGTCCTGTGGCTTTGAGTATTTCGACGGAAGAAGTTAAATTCCAATTTACTTTTATTTTAAGTTTTTTTTTAATTACTCTACAAATTTAAAAAATGGGTCTTTGTTTAACATTTAACGAAAAAAAAATATCTAAACTATCAAAATAGAATCGAAATTATTCTACGTGATTTTGCAAATATTTATCCCCCCCCCTATCAGAAATTCTTATTAAAATGAACAAAAAAATTTACATGCAAGGCGTGTTTTTCTAGAAATTAAACTAAATTTGAAATTTTTTTTTATCGGTATACTTTATGTAAAATAATTAAATATAAAAATAATACATGATAAATATTTCAAGCTTTTTCAATACACATTTTTTTTTTCCATATAATAAATCTTTTCTATAAAATAAAGCTTTCCTGAAAATTTTTTGAAGAGATTTGCCATTGTAAAATTTGAAAAATAACCCCATATTCTAATGCATAAAGAAAAACAAAAGCTGAATGAATAAAGTGAATAGTCTTTCATTTCTATTGTGTTACTGAAAGCATTCTTTGGGATTTAGAAATTAATTTAGATAAATTTTCTGATTTAAAATCATTAATAACATTGTAAGGTTTTTATTAAAATTTAATAAAATGAGCAGAGGAAATCGTTGCATTTCTAGTTTTCTCCCACTCAGTTAAAAAATGTTTACGAATTCGGTTTTTCTGTTTGTCTGTCTTCCCGTGCTCTCACTCGAATAAATACAGTGGTGGAAAATTGGCGCCAAGGTGGAGACTATTGAAACCACTTATTTTTTACGGTAATCATCACTTTAATAAAAATTCAGAAAATCTGTCATTTGACAATCCGAAAAAAAAAAAAAAAAATACTGAAATTTTGTAATATTTGTAGGCTCGCCTCGTTAATTTTCCACTTCTATTTCTACTATTAATCCTTTCAGGGGCAAAGTATTTCTGCTCCAAAAATGGTCCGCTAGTTTACAAATTGCAACTCTTTTTTATATCTCGAAAGAAATGTTTATAAATGTATTAGTCTACCTTCCTTAAACCTAAAAGTGTCAGCAGAAATATTCTATCACGTCACAATTTTCTTGCTGCAGTCAATTGTTTTTTTAAACTACTCAACGTGGTGACGACAGTTTAATGTTCATTCGTTCGCTTCAAACAACAAATATTTTGTTTCGAATTGAATTAAAATGATGAGTAGAAAGTGTAAACAAAGTTCTGATCGTTTTTGCTATGCTTGTGGACAGTTTATATATATATATTTTTTTAAAGAAGACCCATTGTAGAATCTTTAAAAAGTGTATATCTTCATTATTTTTGGATTTCCTGTTGCAAAACAAGATACAAAATGGGTGCCTAATGTGTTTTGGGAAAGCTGTAGAATCGTTTTACTCCAGTGGTCATCAGTAGAAAACGAACACCTTCCATTTGGATCACCAATGCTATGGAGAGAACCTAGTAATCATGAAAATGATTGTTACTTTTGTGTTACGAAGACAGCGGGATATAATACAAAAAAGAAAGCGAGTACTATATATACAGAAGTTCCGTCTGAAAAAAAAAAAAAAAAAATAATATAAAAGGCCTAGGCATTCCCTAACGTCAATTATAAAAGAAAACTGCTTTTGTTTTTTCCCCAGTTTATAAAGTATTGTTAACTAATATTATGTCTTTTTATTTTTAATTATTATTTCTCTTTTTTTTAAATATTTTATTAGGGTTCAATTGTTTTATATCTTCTCTTTGACAACCGCCTCTCTTTATATATATGCTTTCTATACGAGCTACCGGACACACTCCACTGGGAAAGCCCATGGAGCCAGTTTTTTTTTTAAACCTGAAGGAGTACGGTATATTGACGGAGTCTCATTCCCCCTTGCAATGTTAAGTTTTCCTTTCAGTTCGGCTCAAAATTAATTACGGTGCAACTTGTCTATTTGAGGAGTCCCTTCTTTTGTTTTTTCTCCCCCCCTCCCCACTGAATTACCATTTTCATTTGACAAGTATGCATCAACAATTAGGCATCAAAAACTCCAGACTATCCCAAGTAGGTTGGGCAATGGTGTCCAAGTTGGCAGAACATTATGCTCAAAATTTTTGGTTGCAAGACTCAGGCTATCTGCCGGCTAAAATTCCGTCATGTACGTTGATGGCGACTGGTGCATGTAAAATCCGTCGTGGGGGCAAAGACCTCCAAGTTACCTGTGAATTATATCTCTGGAGGTGCCTTGCCAGGTGAAGGTCTCGTCATCTGATCAAGGCTCTAAATTACGAGACCAACTGGAGTAGCCATTTACAGTACAAACAGGATGTAACTCTAAGCAATCGTCAAAACAAAGAATGCTCAATGGAGAAGCAAGTACTGCAGATGTGATAATGTGAGAAGCGAAGTTATCGGATTTATAGCCCCTACGCGTCGATTAGGCGGTCACTCGCCCCGATACTAGGTATCTAAGGAAGCATACCCGTTAAACAGAGGTAACTCGGCAGGTAGGGGCCTGGTCATCGATTAGAAAGAAAGAAAGCCCATTTTACACTAGAAAGATCTACCACGTCCAGTTTGTCCCGGTAATTCGACTGTAAATATACTAGGAGGTGATAATGAAAGTGATGTTGAATACAAATCGATTTCTAGTGATTCTGACGAGTTCTCTCTTCAAGAAAAGACTTCACATTTAATTAACCAAGCCGAGTTAAATGATCTTATAAGAGATTTACAATTATCAAAATCTAAAGAGCTTTTTGGTTCTCGCCTACAACAATGGAACTTATTAACACCAAACACAAAAGTTACGTTGTCTAGAAACAAGATCAAAGTTTACTCAGAATTTTTTTTTTTTTTTTAAAGGTGAATATTGTTATTGTACTGATATCCCGGGACTTTTTGAAGCAATGAATCAAAACTATGATAAAACAGAATGGTGCTTATTCGTAGACTCTTCGAAATATAGTCTAAAAGCTGTTTTATTAGTTTAAAGAAATAAGAAGCTGTCTATACCAATAGGACACGCAGTAAGTTGCAAAGAAAGCTATGAAACGATGCGTACTTTAATTAATTTAATAAAGCATAAAGAATACCAATAGAAAGTGTGCGGCGACCTCAAAGTCACCGGTTTGTTATTGGGATTGCAGGGTGGTTACACAAAATGCTTTTGTTTCCTTTGTTTGTGGGACAGCCGAGTAAAACAACAACATTATGTAAATAAAGAATAGCCAATTCGGAACGAGTATATTCTGGGAAAAATGAACATCAAAAACGAGCTATTGGTAGTTCCAAATAACATTAATCTACCCCCTTTACACATCAAATTGGGACTCATGAAAAAAATTGAGAAGGCGCTTGACAAAAACAGTGATGCTTTCCGATATTTACAAAAAATCTTTCCAAGAATTACAGAGGCAAAACTGAAAGAAGGGATATTTGTTGGCCCACAGATCCTTAAAATTATGAAAGATTCTTACCGGTCAAGTCTCGATCAACCTTCAACTCGCGATTCAACTCACAGTTGAGAAACCTCAGGTTAACAATTCTAACCGCCAGTTAATATTTGAAATTCATCGCTAACTTTACAGCCTAGATTAGTCAACCTTGGGTTAGTGAACTTCAGGTTGAAATGTGATGGTCATGATGTACCTGATTGGCTAAAGGTATCACATGACATACTTATCGCGTTCATGAGTTCGATCCTCGCATATCACCAATTTTTAATTGCAAAGCAAAACCAAGATTTGAAATACATACTTGTGTTTAATTTTTAGATCGATAAATTTCGAATTAAGTTGTGATTTGGTAGTTTTGTTTGTTCACAAAATTAGATTCAAAGATTAGAAATACCAATACAGTTATAAGATTTTTATTTTTACAAGATTTTGCGTTACAGTACCATTTTCATAAAAGTTACTTGATTTAAAAAAATTATATTTTTTCTTTAATAAGTAAATTTAATAACCGATTTTCTAACCAGGCTAGCAATAGTAATTATAATAAAAGAAACTAACGAGCTAGTTTATTTATTTTTCAACGAAAATTAAAATATTGAAAATGCATCTATTTTTTCATATATTTTTTCTAACGTAAATCTAATGTATTAATTAATTTAACTAATGTAATTGATGTGCAAATTTTTAAATGCGAAAAATTTCAAGAAAAATGCTTTTTTCTAAACAAGAAAATTAATTATTACTGTATTATAGTTTAACCTCTTTTTATTTTGTCGTCACAAAATTCCTGTTTTTGCGATTGCATGCTTTAAACAAACATAAAAAAGCAGACACTGAAATATAAGAAAAAACTGCTTTTCTTTATTATTATTATTAAAAAAATCTAAATTATTAACCAAAATTTTTCATATCAAAACTTTCTTTTTATTTATATTCAACAGATGGCGCTACCTAATATCAAAAATGCTAGACAAACCTTCAAAGCCTAGAGGCTCATCACAAATCAATATAATTTTCGTTAATAGAAGTAAAAAAAAAAAAAACCTCAAAAATTTAAAGCAACTCATTTTTTTTATAACATCTTTTATAATTAACATTTCGTTTACCTAGTGAGTTACAAACAGATCTCTGTGAAAAAAATCCACCAATGTTCAATTCAAAACAGCCGCCATCTTTGCTTGGATTGAGCATGCGCGGTCGAATAACCTCTGTTCCATATCAAGGTTGAGTAACTCAACTTTTGTTTCGGTTTCTCCTCAGAATTCGGCAGGTTGAGTTGACGGTGAATTAGAATTTACATTCAACGGAGAGTTAAGCGCTGAACTCGCGGTTCAGGTTGATGGAGACTTACCCGGTTAGTTTGAAAAGCCTTTTATCTGTTAATGAAAAATCTGCTTGAAAGTCATTCAAAATGGTTGTCGAAGAATTTTTGGGAAATAAAGAAAGTGAAAATTACAAAGAAATTGTTGCCGATTTATAGAAAAACTTGCAACAGTTGGGAGTCAACATGTCATTAAAGATTCATTTCCTGCATTTGCATCTGAGTTTTTTTCCTGAAAACTTACGAAGCATGAGTCACGAACAAGAGGAAAGCTTTCACCAAGATGTAAAGGTATTTGAAGAATGACATCAGGGATTTGGGGATGGGGATCTAGGGGATTACTATTGGTCCATTATAAGAGAAACATTAGGATTTTCTAACTGAGTTGAAAAGTATTTTATGAGTTTGATTTATGTGATCGTCTGTATGGCTGTGCTCTCATTCGCGTAAATATACTCCGGTTGCCTTTAATAAGATATTGGTTACCGGGTGGCATATCACTTTGCCGTATTCCGTATTGCAAATGAAGTTTGTAACATTTACAATTCATTTACAATGAGACTCAAAAGACTTCCGTTACGTTACGGTCTATGGGGAAAAATCTTCCGCGGCATATTTTAAAGCTAATATACTATTTTAATCACAAAATCATAAACAGCATATATCGAAATTGATATTTATTACTAGAGTGTACTGTAAGTTTTTGTAGTACTTAGTTATACTATAAGTTTAGTTAGTTTTATTTCAAGTTTTTTTAATTATTATTAGACAATATTTTTTAAAAATGAGCCTTTGTCTAACATTTGACGACAAAACAAATTGTATAAGCTATTACAATAGAATTGAAATTCTTTTACATGCTTTTGCGAATATTTTTTTTATCATAAACTCTTAGTAGAATGCACAAAAACATTTACATGCAATACGTGTTTTTTAGAAATTAAACTAATTTTGAAAATATTTTTTTCATCGGCATAGTTTATGTAAAATAATTAAATATAAAAATAATTCGCGATAAATATTTCAAGCTTTTTCAATAAACATTTTTTTTTTTTTTTTTTTTTTTTTAATACATATGATAAATTTTTTTTCCAAGCTTTCATGAAATCCTTTGGAAGAGATTTTCCATTATAAAATTTGAAAAATAACCCCATTGTCTAATGTATAAATAAACAAAATGCTGAATGAATAAAATGAATGGTCTTTCATTTCTATTGTGATTACTGAAAGGCAACGCAACTGAAGCATTCTATGGGATTTAGAATTTATTTAAGAATTTATTTGATTTAGAATTTATTCTGATTTAAACTCCTTAATAACACTGCAAGGTTAGGATTAAAATTTAATAAAATTAGAAGAGGAAATTGTTGCATTTTTAGGATTTTCGAACTGAGTTGAAAAGTGTTTTATATGTTTGATTTGTTTGCTCGTCTGTTTGTGTGCGCTCTTACGCGAGTAAATATAATCCGGTTGTCATTAATAAAATATATGTTTACAGGGTCGCATATCAATATGACATGCTCGATATTGAAAATGAAGTTTGTAGCATTTGTGGCTGATTTACAGGGGTATCCAAAATAATTTATTTACATTTTGCTTTAATCCCTTCACGAGGGGAGCTTTTTACGAAATGTTTAATGTTTTATCGCCGGTTTTTAAAAACAGAAATTTGTGCCTTATTAAATCGAGAAAATACTCCGAATAAATAAGACAAATTTTACTGATGGGAATGAAAAGGATTCTTAAGCCTTTTTGCGGCACGTATACGTGTCGCTCGTCCGCAAGGGGTTAATGGTAAAGATCGTTCTGAACAGTGCTGAACAGTAGAGCAGCATCAAGGGGTAGCCTAGTTTCTAGCAACTTTAGACCCAGTCTTGGGGCATTTTAATAATAATGCACTATTTTAAACATATATAAACTGGTATTTAACACCGAAGCTTCAAAATATAGTGTGGGAGCATTGAATGTATTGTTCATTTACATGGACACACAATTGACATTGAATACAGAAGAGTATTAAAAAAATTAATTATTCAAGCCTACGAGCAATAATTCCTGAAACTGTGTTTTCATTTATAGTATGTGTTTTAAATTTATTTACGTTTTAATTATTACTTGGTCCTTATAAATTTTATAAATCAGTGCTAAAAATAATTCACGATAACTATTTCAAGACTTTTCAATAAACATTTTTTCACCGTTCAATAAATCTTTTACTAAGCTTTCATTAAATCCTTTTAAAGAGATTTTCCATTATAAAATTTCAAAAATAACTCCATTGTCTAATGCATACAGAATTTTTTTTTTAAATGAATAAAATGGCACACTTTCGTTTCTATTGTGTTTACTGAAAAGCAACACAACTGGAGCATTCTATGGGATTTAGAATTTATTTTAGTTAAATATTTTGATTTTAAATCGTTAATAACATCGCAAGGTTGTGATTAAAAATTAATAAACTGAGCAGAGGAAATCGTTGCATTTTTAGGATTTTCTAACTCCGTTGCAAAGTGTTTTATGAGTTTCATAAGTCTGCTTGTCTATCTGTCTGAACCCTTGCGTAAATATAGCCTGGTTGCCATTAATAGGACATATGTTACTGGGTTACATATCACTATGCAATGTTTGATTTTGAAAGTGAAGTTTGTAGCAAATGAGGTTCATTTACAGGAATATTTAAAATAATTGCTTTACATTATGGTCTATGGAAAACAATATTTCGCGGCGTATTTTAACAATAATGCACTATTTTAAACATATTGGAACTGGTATTTAACACTGAAATGTGCTACAAGTTTTAATGTACAGCGTTTAGATCATAGAATATGCCGTTAATTTACAGGGACACTCACGAGAATTTGGCTACAGAAGAATATGACAAATAATTGAGCTATAGAACCTTATGGACAATTAATGCTGAAATTGCATTTTCAGTTGTGGTACGTGTTTTGAATTTAATTACTGTTTAAATAGTACTTCGTGCACATAAATTTTAAAAATCAGGGCTAGAATGAGCGTCGCTCGCTAAAAAAGATTTTACTGAAAGCTTTAAGTGAAAGCTTTTGAACGCTATTGACATTTACTTATAAGTTTTACTTTTAATAAAGGGGCAGGTATTTACCGATTGTACAAAATAGATATTTTTGTATGGAAAAGTTGGTAATACGTACTATTCTTTTACGTGCTTTTCCGAATATTTGTTCCATCATAAATTCTTATTAATATGCACATAAACATTTACATGCAAGACGTGATTTTTTGGATTTAAATTAATTAAAAAGATATTTTCTGATCGGCATACTTTATGCAAAATAATTATGTATAAAAATAATTCAATCTTTTTCAATAAACATTTTTTTCCATATAATAAATCTTTTCACAAGCTTTCATGAAATCTTTTTGAAGAGATTTTCCATTATAAAAATTGAAAAATTAATCCAATTGTCAAACGCATAAAAGAAAAAAAAAGGCTGATTGAATAAAATGAATAGTCTCTCATTTCTATTGTGTTTACTGAAAGGCAACATAACTGGAGACCTCTATGGGATTTAGAGTTTATTTTAGATAAATAATCTGATTTAAAATCATTAATAAAACTACAAGGTTATGAAAAACAATTAATAAAATACACAGGCGAAATAATTGTATTTTTAGGATTTTCCAACTGAGTTGAAAATGGTTTTATGAGTTTTATTTGTCTATTCGTCTGTCTGTCTGTGTTTTTACTCGTGTAAATATAATCCAGTTTCCATTACTAATATATTACTGCGTGACATATTACTATGGCACGTTTGGTACTGAAAATGAAGTTTGTGGCTTTTTCTATCTATTTACAGGGATATTCAAAAGAATTTCCTTACATTAAAATCTATGGTGAAAAATCGTAGTATTTTATTGATAATATACTATTTTAAACATATTGAAATTGGTATTTATAAGTGTGTTACAAGTTTTTACAAAAGAGCATGGAGAATATAGAATGTATTGTTCATTTATAAAGACATACAAGAAAATTTGGGTATAGAAAAATAGGAAAAATACTTGAATTAACAAAGCGTACGAAGAATAATTGCTAACATTGCGTTTTCATTCATAGTAAGTGTTTAAATTTAACTATATTTTAAATATTGCATGGCGTGTTTATATTCTATAAATTAACTCAAGCGCCGCTCGCTCAGAAAGATTTTGCTTGCATCATTACTGTAATCTTTTGAAAACCGCTGAATTTTACTTACAAGTAGCAGACATTTATCGATTGTACAAAGTAGATACTTTTGTAAGGAAAAAGTTGTATCGCGCACTATTTTTTCTTTACTGAGTCAATAAAATAAAATAAATAAAATAAAATTACTGCCATAGAGATATGTGTTTTTAATATTATTTATTCAAAGACCTGGTCGATTGGCCCGTAACCCTAAAAATATAAACTATGACACACTAGTGAGTGTCATACATAATTTGGAAAACACTGGAGATTTAAACTGGAGAATTTGGGATTAAGGGATTATTTTTTCCCTTAATTTCAACCTTACAGCAAGCTTTAAAAAATTACACACAGTTTTAAGGCGCGTGTTGTTTAATAATGAATCTAATTTTGACTATTTTCTCACAGTTAAATTTTACGCGAAATAAAAAAAATGTAAAAATTTATGATAGATACAAACTTAAAAATTTTCGTTTCAGTTATTTTTTTTACGTTAAATCCTTTATATAATTCATTAAAACCATTAAACGATTTTTTTTACTTAATATAAAAAGCTTTTTTTATCATGAATTTTACGATTTGTTTATTTTTGTCCCTTTGTTCAACGCAGAAAGAAAAAAATGGTGATTAAAAACTGGGTAATATCTTTTAACACGAAATGCAATATTTCATTTTGTTTCAGACATAAAAAATATTTTATGAACTTTTAAAAGTTCACTGTTTTACTTAAAAGATGACTAAAATCATGAAAGAAATGTTACAATTAAAAAATATATACATTTTATTTAAAACTTCTTAGTATTTTCAATCTGTTCCAATTTCTTCACAAAAGAATATACTAATAAGTCATGAATTTAATTTCTTTTTAACTTATAACACCACTTTCATTTTTTTAGTCACTTTTTAATAAGTCCGTTAATACAATAATATAGCTGCCAATTTATACGAATTTTTCCAACAACAAAAATTTTATAAAAATTTTATTAAAAGCAATCGCCTAAACGTAACGATTTCCAACGATGAAACATGACAAAAATTTCTTTTTAATTTTAGTGATGGGAAAAATCTGTATAAGTTGGCAGCTATGAAATAATGTAGAATGGAAAGTTACGTTAAAAATAATACTTGGGTAATTATCCGATTCGTGGGTAATTTCTGTCCCTTAGGGTTACACGTTTTTTTTTTTTTTTTTTTTTTTTTTTTTTGTCATTCATATAGTTGTTTTTTAGCATAAAACGTATTTTGTAATGTATTTCTACAATTTCAAAAAGTATTTTCGAGAAAATAACTGTAAATTTTACTGCAATATTATTTTAAACATTCAATTTGTCACTTCTGTCCCTTGTCCCTCACCTCATGTACTGATCTTCTGGAACAATTTTATGTGTAATGACAGACTATTTTTAACAATTTTACCACCAAAAGTAAAAATCTATACTCCAAAGTACATAATAAAGTACTTTTATTGTAAATTAAAAATAGTTTTACATTTGTTTTGAGTCAGAGAAACGCTGTCCCCTAGTTTTAATGCCACTACTGTCCCTTTGTATAAAACATCGAAAATGACCACCAGGTCGCCAGATAAAATTTGGTGAACAGGTGCATTTAATAGAAGGAGCCAACTTAATTTCCCAGAAAAACACATGGCACAATTCTAAGGGCTTCAACAATAGTTACAAGCTACAAAATGGATAGAAAGATAGGAATGTGTTTATTACTTGTCACTACTGTCCCCTACTTAAACTGTCCTAGTTATTGTTTTTATTAATTTATTATTTTGTCATGATATAACATACTTTTGCATAGTACAAAATATCATATTGCAGTCTTACTAAGCCTAACTTACTATGTACAGGAAAGCAATTTTCTTAATTTTGTCACTACTGTCTCTGTCACTTCTGTCCCCTTTCAAATTATTTATTTGAGGATTCAATATCCGAAGCAGATATTAATGCCATATATGACTTGAAGACAAAGGATACAGTGATACCATCTATTCCAGATCTATTAATCTAAATTTTACTAAAATCCTGGTTTATAAAGTAAACAACTATCTTGGGGACAGTAGTGACATTGATTACCAAATTATTGGGTCGTTCGAAAACCCCTTTCCGTTTGGGAAAATCAATTCACACCGGAAAATTTTGTTCATTAATATCTAACAAGGAAGGTCTCCATTGGGGGCATACTCAGAATTTTTTGAAAAAAATACGAATTAAACTACTCATGTAGGTAATAAAGGATCAGTGAAAATTAGCGGCGGAATTACATTATTAGATATGTAAAAAAAATAAAATAGTTTGGAATAATTGGCGTGAAAAGCTGAAAGCGACGCGGGATTTGGCGAACAGTGCATTTCGTCGCCAAAAGCAGGCGATTTTAACGAATCTGAAAATTGATTTTAATTTACTTCACTGTTAAAAATCTGCAGCATTTACTGCAACGTCACTCCACTACTTTTAAAGAATATCTCTCTTCTGACCAATGAGAATGCTCCATAGCACGGTGACTTGACCGTTTTCTATAAAAGCGGTGGAGTGACGCTGCAGAAAATGGTACAGATTTTTAGCGGTGTTGTAGATTGTGCAACACTGTTAAAAATCTGCCGCATTTTGCTGCAACGCACTCCACCGCTTGCATATAATATCTCTATTCCAACCAATGAGAAAGCTCCATTTCACGGCCAAGTAACCGTTTTCTATACAAGCAAGGAAGTGCGCTGCAACAAAATGCAGCAGATTTTTAACAGTGTATTTTTCAACTTGGAACAATTTTAATCAATTTAAATTGTATTTTAAATGATAAAATATATTAATTTCATTTTGTTATAAGTACATATAAACGTATATGACAAAATTAGACTTAAAGTAAAGTAAAAATGCAAAACTAAAATTACTTAAACTAAACTTATTTAAATAAATTGAACATAGAAAGTTTTTTCTTTAAAAAGTATTCGAAGCGTAAAAGCGAATTTTTCAAAATTTCTTTTTTTCGCCAACCGGAGATAAATTGCCAAATAAACAAATTTTTATTATTTTTTTACGAACGTTATAAGGAGGTTCCGCCGAAATTTTTTTTATAAACATATATAACTATATGAGAAGAACATTCTGTAATTTTTTCAGATTTTTCTGAGTATGCCCGTATGGAGACCTTCCTTGTAAGTATCAGATATCAGAAGCAATATCTAATAATTAAATAACAGAATTTCTCGGTGCGAATTGAATTTCCCAAACGGAAAGGACTTTCCGAACAATCCAATAATTTATAAAATAATTTTTACAAAAATATATAAAGCTTAAAGTTTATGCGGAGTGTTGTTTATTACTCAGTAGCATATGCTGTATCTAATTATTAAAAAATATTGCTTAAAATTTGATTTTTATTTTTCACCAAATCAATAAGTGAAATTACTCACTTATTGGAGAATCACCCATTTAGAAAATTATTGTTGCAAAAGTAAATAAATAAATAAATAAAATCTAGAACATTGCGACACTTCGGAGAACGTGTACATATTATTCCACTGGTCCGTTTTTTTGAAAACTAGAATTTTTTTAAAAAGAAATTTGTGGTAGGTTTCTGCAACAATTGCAAAAAAAACGTTCTTCCTGGTATGTTTCTACGAAATGTAGAGAGAAAGTTTTTCTTTAAAAAAAAGTCGTATTTTTTAAAAAAAGGACCGCGAGGGAGCCTTGATAGTGACGGGTTGCACAAAACCTACCAACTCTCTAATAGACTCTATTAAAAATATATTTAAAAAAATTTCGCACGAAAAATATATCTCCGATGATATGAAATTAATCTGCATAAATAAATCGACTCTAGATTAATAACAATAGCAATACAAAACTAAATTCTCCTTGATGCATAATTCTTAAAAAAATGAAGTTTTCTGTTTTGAGCCTCGTATTCTTTATAATAAAACAAACAGCATGTAAAATCAGCCTTTACAAAAATTCGCAGTTTAGTATCTCTCTCGCTTTTTTTTTCTTTTTTTTTCGAAATTGAATAAATTCACTTGAAACAAAATAGCTGAACAGATTAATTCAGTATATAGGCTCATGTAATGCTTTTTTTTTCAATATTTTCCAGTAATGGATACTTTCCCAGAAAAAAAAAAGGTTTCTCGACAGAAATGTCCAGGCAGGAAAACGTGTCTGAAAAACCAAATAAGTGGCACGTACTTGTTAGTATCTGTCAAACACGATAAGAAAATTGGATTCATTGAAATCTGCTGGTTCATTGTTTGGACATATTCTGACTTTATTTGTTCGAGCGAAAGAAAGAAAGATAAAATTTTAGGAATAGTACAAGGTGTTCCAAAAGTCCCTAGAACATTTTAAAATTCAATGTAAAATTAAGAAATTGTTTACAGGAATGCGGTTTGCACTATATTTCTTTTCCCGATGAAAAGTTTTCTTAAGTAAATAAAATAAAATTGTTCTGAACTTTGATTATAGATGGCGCTGATGATGATTCATGATATGATGATATGATTTCAAACATACGTTTCTTTTGATTTTCAGGTTAGTTTCAACGCTGCAATTCAGAAATGATGACACCCAGTGAAAAAAACTAACTGCGTAGGTTGGGGTATTTCGCAACTAAATCAAAAAATAATATAAAAATCAGAATTTTACTAACTTTTCGTACCAAAATTGAAAAAAGTAAAATTTAATAAAAAGTTTATGTTGCGAAACTTCATTAAAATTTAGTGGGGGTGTAATATACCATACTGCCTTTTAATGGGCTGGATAGAAATTTTCTACCTATTTAAAAACTTTACTGACTCATAATATCTGACATAATTATGACCAAAAACATATTTTTGCTTATTGCTGGTGGAGTTTTACTTTGGCAGGAACTTCCGATGAATTGTGACAACTTAAACTACCTCTGTAAATGTCAGTGAAAGAGATATACTAATATCCTAACCGTCATTCTCAAAAAAAAAAAAAAAAAAAAAAAAAAAAAAAAAACAGAAGTTTTTAGCATATTTGTGACAAAAATTTTATATTAATAAACCGTTAAAATAACACGAATTTTTTTATTCAAAATTAACGGGTGGAAATTTGGTTGGATATTAGTCAGAAACTGTTGACGCGATGTTAAAATTCGGCTCCCATCTTGTGGCATTCTCCTGATTTATTTTTGGTCTCAGTGGGTAGATTTTACTCTTACAGCAGTATGGAGGTAGTTGAGAACAAAATAATGCCTGCTCTCAAGCAGGAACAGACAAAGGATAAAGTATATACTTTTACATTTTAATGTACGGTACAGGTGATCACATTCACAGTGGATGGCATCATTCGCTGAAATCACAATCAGCCGTAATTACCATTTAAACACGCTGTGGAAACTCATTGTAGGTAATAACCAGATGTGTGTTGGAAACATTTGTTACTGCTTTCACAATGATTACTCAGAGAGCATCTACAATGTTGTGTTCATGACTAACATTATCCCCCCCCCCCTTTCAAACACGCCCAGTACATGATATTGGGTCGTTCGGAAAGTCCTTTCCGTTTGGGAAAATCAATTCGTACCGGGAAATTTTGTCTATTAATATCTAAGTATATTAGATATCGGAAACCATATCTAATAATTAAATATCAGAATTTTCCGGTACGAATTGATTTTCCCAAACGGAAAGGACTTTCCGAACGACCCAATAGTTCCTTAGGTTAATACCGTATTTACTCGTGTATAAGGCGCACTTTTTTTCCAAAAAAATAGGGCAAAATTCCTAGGTGCGCCTTACACACGGAATATTTTTTTTTTTCTGTTGGATGCAGTCGAACGATATACATCTGAAATAAGAAATTATTCAAAGAAGATATTAAAGCTCTGAAAATGTTACTTAATCGAAGTATTACTGCATATTTATTTCATTCCTTGCAGTTTTTTATACAACAGAGCTAATGACATTATCTAAACGCTAATTAGCAATTCTCTTTACCGTCACTTATTCCTATTTCCCGTCATTCTGTTACAACCCGAAGTCTAAAAATGCATTTTCGTCTTGTTTTCTGATCTGGTGTAATGTTTGTTTCGACTTTTTTTTTTACTGAAATTAATTTGGTCATTCTTCATTAGCGCATCAAATTTATGGTGCGCGTTATATACGAGATTTTAAGAAATCGTCAATTTTTCTTGTAAAGTAGGGGTGCGCCTTATACACGCGCGCGCCCTATACACGAGTAAATACGGTATCTAAAAATCTAAGTGAGGGTAATATATTACGGATGACAAGATCCTGAAAGATTATTGCCATCACATATTGGGTTGTTGCATGGGATGGTGCAGAGATTTGTTCAGCAGCGCATGACCTACCTCGTGCTACAGAAGTAATCCAGAGTTTTAACACCTTGTCATGTGACGGTGTGCCCCGGCAACTTGAAGAAATAAATGTGAAAGCATCATGTCATCTTCGTAACACACGACCCCTTCAATTATCAGTTACATTGGAAGTTCTGAAGCACGAATGTCGGAATCTTCACGTGGTTTTGACACGGCCACCGATCTTTTTCGCGGTACACTTTCGGGATAAAATGTTTAGCCCTAGAGCGGAACAACAACATTTCTGACTTCTCTTGACGTTTCATATTATTAACCCTTTGAGCTCTGGCGGGTAAATTTCTTCAAAATTCCAAATGTCACTATTATTTTGCAAAGTCAGTAGTATTGTCACTAGTACTTTATGTACCAATTGGCACAAGTATTTTGCAAAAATAAATAAATAATAATAATAATCGATTTAGAATATACAAATAAAATGCATGAAGTCATTTTCAAAGAAATTTGATCGAATATTCCAGTGCCATTGCGACATATCGAAATCAAAAGTTAGTGGTAGAAAAATGGAACCATGAGAGCTCAACGGGTTAACAAGGCACTAGGCTAGTGTTTCCAAATGCCCCATATAAATTGGGAAACCAAATGCTCTCGATACATCTAAATTTTTACCATTTTTTCAGTATCATCGATTGCAGATAAATCTCCCATTACATAAGAACAATAAAATTATTTTAAAATTCTGGTGTCAAGAGTATTTGAAGCACCCATTTACGTAGAACACCTACTAACACTACTTGTAGGCGTCATATCATTGAAAAATGGCTGATACGTTTTTTAATATTGAATTTAAATTCTTCTATGTATTATTTGAATTTGTGAGTTTCAAAAGGGCTTCAAACTATGTTTACATATTTAAAGATAGATAATCAACTAAAGCACAAATAAAGTATGAAAAGGGGGAGCAAAAGTTGCTCCCCCTTTTCATACTTTATTTGTGCATTTATAATCGTTGGTTTTCTATCTTTAAACATTTTTGCACAAAGGCTTTATTTGCTATTTTAATATGTTTACATAGTTTCAAACTGCTTCTTTGTCTTAATCATGCTAAGCAAACGCATTATTTTACTTTTCTGTGAACAGACTTTTTGTATGTGTTAATTATTACTTATTTACTTAATAGCTCGCATGGGTTATTCATTTGTTGCGTGTAAAGATAACTTACTCTGTGGGACGTTTTAAAATCATGAACTGGCCTGTATGTCTTTGGTTGCGCCTTTGTCTGGCGGAGAGAAACTCCGATCATAAAAGAATGTTCACTCTTCCCCTTCAATTATGAAAAAAGAACATAATAAATTAAAGCCTTTTTAGGTGCGTTCGTAATTATATAATACGTAGCACCTATAGTGATCGTTCAGTCCGTCCGTCTGTCCGTCCGTCTGTCCGTCCGTCCGTCTGTCCGTCCGTCCGTCTGTCCGCATATAACTACGCAAAAACTACCCAACCGAATCGTTTGAAATTTAAAATACATAATTATTACATAATTTTGTCGAGTCATTTCAAATTTTATGAGAATCGGATGGATAGATCAATTACAGGGACGATCAAAAGTATTCCATTACATTACGGTCAATGGGGAAAAAAGTTTCAAATGCATTTTAATCGTTTGAAATTTAAAATACGCAATTATTACATAATTCTGTCGTGTTATTTCAAATTTTTTGATAATCGTGTGCATAGATCAATTACAGGGACAATCAAAAGTATTCAATTACATTATGGTCAATGGGGAAAAAGTTTCAAATATATTCTATACGTTTGAAATTTAAAACACATAATTATTACATAATTTTTTCGAGTTATTTCAAATTTTATGAAAATCGGATGCATAGATCAATTACAGGGAAAATCAAAAGTATTCCATTACATTACGGTCAATGGGAAAAAATGTTTCAAATGCATTTTAATCGTGTTACACTCATGCGAACTTAATAAAATTTATATGCAACTATAAAGTACATATTATACTATACATCTTACATAATTTGTGGTGCAAAGAACATTTGTTATTGATTTACAAGGCCACACAAAAGTATTCCATTACATAATGGTATAGGGAGAACATTGTTTGATGAGCGTTTTAATTGTAATTCACTATTTACAATGTTATGAGATTGATATATGAAAGTAATATTTTTAAAACTTCGTTATCGTTCGAACGCACCTAATTTGCTACGCTTCACGTGCAATTTCCAACTTGTTTCAATTGAAAGTGTTAAAATTATCGTCGTCTATACATTTTTTTTTACTATGCAATAAACATTCTCTCATCCGGCATCCTAAAGTGTAGCATGCTGCATGATTTTCGGAAACACAATTAGATCGAGAAGATTTAAAGAAGTATGCTGAAGCATATTTTGAATGTGCTGAAAACAAATTTTGACACAAGTCTCAATTCAGAGTATTATGAACCAAACTGCCCCAAAAGACACTGGGTCTGATGAAGATGATGTAAACAAATCAAACAACATTAGTTGGAATCAAGCAGGCTTATGCTTTAAATATATTCATCAAATTTTCAGAGCGCAATAGTTCATTCAACCGTGTGGAAATTATGAAACTCTACATCATAAGAAAAAAAATTAAAAAAATATATATGTTACAGGCCAAACCCGATTTCAGGCCAAACTAGAATGGCCTAGGCCAAACTAGTTTATCCTAACGCCCATCGGATAGACTAGTTTTTCCTAGGCCAAACCGGTCTATCCTAACGCCCATCGGATAAACTAGTTTTTCCTAGGCCAAACCGGTCTATCCTATCGCCTATCGGATGAACTAGTTTTTCCTAGGTCAAACTAGTCTATCCTAAGGCCCATAGGACAATCTAGTTTTTCCTAGGCCAAACTAGTATGGCCTAACTCTTATAGGATAAACTAGTTTAGCCTGCTGTTTATTGGTCTGAACTAGTTTCTCCTAGGCCGATCTAGTTTAACCTAGGCCAATTCCATTTGGCGTGATTTTATTGAATTCAATGTCCGCCACAGCGCCAACATTCTAGTTTGTCCTAGGCTGATCTAGTTCATCCTTTGCCAATTTAATTTTACGTGTTTCTAGCTCACAGGCGTCAAAGCCTGAGAAATAATGGGCTCGCAGGTTCTATATGTATGAATGTACGTGTGTATGTACGAATGTACGTACGTATGTACGTGCATATATAAGTAACGCGATAACTCGTGATAGAAATATCCGATTTGCTTCAAATTTTGGTGTAGGTTCATTCCGATAAGGTACTTTTCTGATTAGTTTTGGTAATTAGTTTGAAAGAATAAAGGGGGGCGAACGCGAGGCTAATCCCCCACCGATAATTTAGAAAAATGGATTTTTCATGCAGAATTATCAGTTTTCATTTAAAATTTTAGATATAGGATCACTTTGACAAGGCGCCTTCGTGATTAGTTGTGAATGTTTATTGTTTAAGTGTAAAGGATAAGGCACTGTAGGTAACCCCCCCCCCCATAAATTAGATAAATTGTTTTTGACTAAGAATTTACGGATTTGATTCAAATTTTGGACTTAGGTTCCTTCTGATAAGGCGATTCCCTGAATAGTTTTAGGGTTTTAATGGTTAAGTATGAAACGAAAAATGAACGATTACCCTCTTACCTAGAAAAAACTAGTTTATCGTATGGACATTTAGATAAACAAGTTTGGTGTAAAAAAACTAGTTTATCCAATTGGCATTAGGATAAAATAGTTTGGCCGAGACTAATCTAATTTGGCTCGAAAACGGGTTTGGACGGTAGAAAACATATCTTTCTTGTGATAGAAATGTTTTTGACTGGTTAAACCCGATTTCAAGCCAAATTAGATTGGCCTAAGCCAAACTATTTTATCCTAACGCCAATTGGATAAACTAGTGTTTCCTATGCCAAACTAGTTTATCTAAATGCCCACAGGATAAACTAATTTTTTTAGCTAAGAGGGCAATCCTTCATTTTTCCTTTCATACTCAACCATTAAACCACCAAAACTATTTAGGGAATTCCCTTATCAGAAAGAATCTATATACAAATTTGAAGAAAATCCGTAAATTCTGCGTCAAAAATCATTTATCTAAGTTCTGGGGGGGGGAAGAGTAACCTTCATTGCCCTTTTTTTACACTTAAAAATAAACATCCACAACTAATCATGGAAGCGCCTTGACAGAATGATCCTATATCTAAAATTTTAAATGAAAACTGATAATTCTGCATGAAAAATCCCTTTCTCTAAATTAAAGGTGGGGGATTAGCCTCCCGTTCGCTCCCCTTTATTCTTATCCAATGAATTCCCAAAATTAATCAGAAAAGTACCTTATATCAATGAACGTACATCCAAAATTTAAAGAAAATCGGATATTTCTATCACGAGTTATCGCATTACGTACATATGCACGTACATACGTACATACATGCGTACATACATACATACAGAACTTGCGAGTTCCATTATTTCTCAGGCTTTGACTCCTGTGAGCTAAAAACACGTAAAATTACATTGGCCTAGGATGAACTAGATCAGCCTAGGACAAACTAGAATGTTGGCGCTGTGGCGGTCATTGAATTAAATAAAATCACGCCAAATTGAATTGGCCCAGGATAAAGTAGATCGGCCTAGGAGAAACTAGTTCAGACCAATAAACAGCAGGCTAAACTAGTTTATCCTATAAGAGTTAGGCCAAACTAATTTGGCCTAGGAAAAACTAGATTGCCCTAAGGGCCTTAGGATAGACTAGTTTGGCCTAGGAAAAACTAGTTTATCCGATAGGCGATAGGATAGACCGGTTTGGCCTAGGAAAAACTAATTTATCCGATGGGCGTTAGGACAGACCGGTTTGGCCTAGGAAAAACTAGTCTATCCGATGGGCGATAGGATAAACTAGTCTGGCCTAGGCCAATCTAGTTTGGCCTAAAATCGGGTTTGGCCTGTAACATATATAAGAAGTGAAAAGGCTACTATAAGTCAAACTAATATTCGTGATTTGTTTAAGATGGCTTGTAAGAGTGGGCCTGAATTGTATGTCCATAGTGCACGTTTTCGTTTTAAAGTCATGTACTTAACAATTTTAAGTACATATGTTTTTACAATCTGTTTAAGCTATTTAAATTATAAAATTCATGCTTTACTATCATTTTTTATTTAATTCTTACATCTAAATTTATTTCTTGATATTTATCCTGTAATCCAAAAAATTTCGTAATCCGTTATGCTCGAAGTCCCGAACGTACCGGATTAGAGAATATTTGCCAGCAGGTAGTATCTCACGGCTAAAATTTCAAAGTTTTCTTCGGTGAACATTTGATAGCATTTTGAATCGAATTTTATGCGAAATATTAGAAGAAGAAAAAACGAAAAAACGAAATAAATTTAGTGGTGAGAGACTGCCTGCTGAGGCATATGTATTCGCACCTGTGCTATAATATAATTTTCACTCTGTATAACATTTCTAAAAATACTCCTTTTTGTACTGGATTTATTTATTTCTATATCTTTTTCATTTATGTACATCAAAAGTTTTTCAAGTAATGTTTATTTAATATTACACTATTTCATGTTACTTAACTGTGTTGCGTTAAAGCGCTATTTATATCTCACACCAGAAAGTAACTTTGTAAATAATTAGCTTAAGTTTATTATTTGCTTCCGGCATAATTACACTTAATGGGTGCCGTTACACCAGCGATGGATAGCCTACTTTAACAATAATTAAAAGTTCTCTGTAAAAGATTATTTTGTAACCTGACTTGGTTTTCCTTGTCTAAAGAACATCCTGATAACATTACAGAGGAAATTGAAGCTTGTAATAAAAAGTAAAAACAAGTTGGTGTAATTGCTCTGTAATGCAACTAAAGAAGTTAAAAAAAACACTCTTTACTAATGCTAGTTGTTAAATTACGTAAATGAGTTTTACTTTTATTTAGCATTTGATGTTTAATATATCCATGAATTATACTTAAGACAGACCATTATTCAGTTACTTGAAATGCTCTAAACTTATTTATTGGGTTGTTCAAAAAGTCCTTTCCGTTTGTGAAAATCAATTCGTACCGGAAAACTCTTTTTTTTTAATTATTACCTATCGTTTCCGATATCTAATACTCAGATATTAATGGACAAAATTTTCCGGTACGAATTGATTTTCCCAAACGGAAAGGACTTTCCGAACAACCCAATATTTATTACTAATATTGGCAAAAGAGTAGCTATACATAGATGCCAACTTTCAGCTAATCTTCCGTAATACCTGGACTAGTTTAATCCAGGTTAACGTCATTTCAAACCAGAAAATATATTTCATGAATCTTTATTTATTTAATTTCAGGTTTGTTAGTCGAACATACTTAATTTCATTTCTTTGGAAAAATTCTGGTTTGAAACTCATTAAACCAGAGTCAAATTAACGCATGTATTACGGATAATCGATGCAAGGTTGGCAACTATGGCTATGGCAACTATGGCTATATCAAAACAATAAATCTGACAGAAGAATCTTTACCTTGAATGATCACAAAATTTCTGTCATCAAATGAAGCAAAAAATGTTGTTTCTAATTGCTGGCACGAATTCGAATTATAGAAAAAAAATAAGTAAATAGAGGTGAAACTGGCAACCTTGCTAGCTAATACTAGTAATTAACATTCCTCTTCAAAAACATAGATGATATTCCGCCCGCTTTTATGCAAGCTCCGCCAGCGTAGTTTTTTTTTTTCCTTTTTTTTTTTTTTTTTTTTTTTTTTTTTTTTTTTTTACGATACATCCAGCTTTATAGGGCCTAAAGAAACTAACATTATGTAAGAATAAACCGCTCACCCCAACCAAATATGAAAAAAAATAACACAGTAAATTAAAAATAGATATTCAATTGAAAATAGCTACAATTTTTTTTTTATCTATAATATTTGTTCGACAAAGTATAACATTTCTTAAAATACTCTTATTCGTCCTGAATCCAAGTATAGCTATATTGTTTTTTCCTTTATGTATATCAAAAGGTCTTCGGTGTTTGCTTAATATTACACTGTTTCATGTTACTTAACTATGTTGCGTTAAAGCGCTATTTATAGCTTTCACCAGAGAGCAACTTTGTAAATAATTAGCTTAAATTTATTATTTCCTTTTCGTCATAATTACATTTAATGGGTGCCGTTACATCAACAATGAATAACCTACTTTAACATTAATTAAAAGTTCTCATTAAAAAATATTTTGTTGCTTGATTTGATTTTCCTTACTTAAAGAACTTCCTGATAACATTACAGAGGAAATTGAAACTTGTGGAAAGAAGTAAAATTAAGTAGGTCTAATTGTTCTGTAATGCAACTAAAGAAGTTTAGGATAACACTCTATACCAATGCGAGTTGTTAAAATATGTTAATCATTTTTGCTTTTATTTAATATTTTATGTTTAAAATATTAATGAATTATACTTAAGTCAGATAATTACCCACTTACTTGCAATAATTTGAATTTAATTATTTATTATTTTATTAGCAAAAAAGTAGCTACATCAGAACAAAAAATTTGAAAGAAAAATCTTTACATTATATAGGCGCAAAGTTTCTGTCATTAAATAAAGCAACGAATGCTATTTTTAATTTCTGGCATGAATTCGAATTTTCGAAAAGAATAAATAAATAAAAAATAAATAAATACAGGTGAAACTGGTAACCTTGCTAGCTATTATTAGTAATGAATATTTCCGTTCAAAAACATACATGATATTCGGCCCGTTTTTATGCAGATTCCGCTAGCGTAGTTTTTCTTTTCTTTTTTTTACGATACATCCTGCTTTATAGGCTTAGAAGAACTCCGGTCATGAAAGAATGGATACCTCACCGCATCCAAATGTGAAAAAACCCCACAATAAATTAAAAACAGATAATCAAATTGAAAACAGTCAAAATTTTGTCTCATTTATAAATTTTATTTGTAGAATTCTGTATAACATTTCTCAAAATACTTTTATTCGTATTGAATTTAAGTATTACTATATAGTTCTTTCATTGATTTACATAAATCAGTTTTTCAAGTAATGTTTACTTGATATTACACTGTTTCATGTTACTTAACTATGTTGCGTTAAAGCGCTATTTATATATTTCAAGAAAAATCAACTTTGTAAATAATTAGCTTAAATTTAATTTTTGATTGCGTCATAATTACACTTAATGGGTGCCGTTACACAAACAATGGATAACCTATTTTATCAATAATTAAAAATTCTCATTAAAAGAATATTTTGTTAACTGATTTCGTTTTCCTTGTTTAGAGAACTTGCTGATAATATTAGAAAAAAAATTGAAACTTGTAGAATGAATGGAAAACAAGCTGGTGTAATTGCTCTGCAATGCAGCTAAATAAGTTTAGATAAACACTGTTTATTAATGCGAGTTGTTATATTATGTAAATGTGTCGTACTATTATTTAGCAGTTGATGTTTAATATATTCATGAATTATACTTAACACAGGTCATTATTCAGTTACTTGTAATGATCTAAACTTATTTATTTATTATTATACTAGCAAAAGAGAAACTATATCATAACAATAGATTTGAAAGAAGAATCCTTACCTTATATAATCACAAAATTCTGTCATTAAATAAAGCAAAAAATGCTATTTTTAATTTCTGGCACGAATTCGAATTTTCGAAAAAAAAAAAAAAAAATGATAAAATATCAGAGGTGAAACTGGCAACCTTGCTAGCTACAGGGCTCCCAATTGGTCCGCCAATTGAACATCAATATTTTCTTAAAATAATTTTGTTTTATTTTTTCTTGCAAATTGCACAGAAATCGCCTTCGGAGGTTAGTTTTGGCACGAATGCTGTTGAAATCTATTATGAAATTTTCTATTAAAAAATATTGGTGTTTAGTTCGCTGACCATTTGGGAGCCCTGTAGCTATTATTAGTATTGAATATTGTTGTTCAAAAACATAAATGATATTAGACTCGCTTATATGCAGGTTCCACTACCGTAGTTATTTTTTCCCCGATACATTCTGCTTTATAGGACCTAAAAGAAGTCCGATCATGAAAGAATGGGCACCTCATTCTACACCATTGTGAAAAAAGTAACACAGTCAATTAAACACAGGTATTCAATTGAAAATTGTTAAAGTATTGTCTCATCTATCAATTTTTTGTGATAATATTTATTTGACTCTGTATAACATTTCCCAAAATACTTTTATTCATACTGAATTTAAATATCACTATATATTTCTTTCTTTAATGTACATCAAAAGTTTTACAAGCAATGTTTACTTGATATTACACTGTTTCATGTTACTTAACTATGTTGCGTTAAAGCGCTATTTATATATTTCAAGAGAACTTTGTAAATAATGAGCTTAAATTTAATTTTTGCCTGCGTCATAATTACACTTAATGGGTGCCGTTACACAAACAATGGATAACCTACTTTAACAATAATTAAAAATTCTCATTAAAAGAATGTTTTGTTAGCTGATTTCGTTTTCCTTGTTTAGAGAACTTGCTGATAATATTAGAAAAAAAATTGAAACTTGTAGAATGAAGGGAAAACAAGTTGGTGTAATTGCTCTGCAATGCAGCTAAATAGAAAGCAACTTTGTAAATAATGCGCTAAAGTTTATTATTTGCTTATGGCATAATAACACTTAATGGTCACCGTTACACAAAAAATGGATAACCTACTTTAATAATAATTAAAAGTTTTCATTAAAAGAATATTTTGTAACCTTTTCCTTGTTTAAAGAACTTGCTGATAACATTTCAGAGGAAATTCAAACTTATAGAATGGAGGGGAAAGAAGTTGGTGTAATTGCTCTTTAATGCAGCTAAAGAAGTTTTAAAAAAATACTCTTTAATGCGAGTTGTTAAATTATGTATGTAAATGAGTTTTATTTTAGTTAGCATTTGATGTTTAATGTATTCATGAATTACATAGATCAGATCAATATTCAGTTACTTGTAATAATCTAAACTTTTTTATACATTATATGTTAGCAAAAGAGTTGCTACATCAAAACAATATATTTGAAAGAAGAATTTTTATCGTATATAATCGCAAAAATTCTGTCATTAAATAAAGCAAAAAATACAATTTTTAATTTCTGGCACGAATTTGAATTTTCGAAAATAAATAAATAAATAAAGGGGAAACTGGCAACCTTGCTAGCTGTTATTGCTAATGAATATTTCTCTTCAAAAACATAGATGATATTCGGCCCTTTTTATGCAAGTTCCGACAGCGTACTTTTAAAAAAAAGATATTCAGAAAAACCTCCATTAACGGTCACTTCTGAAGATCGGTCACCTCTAACAACCGATCATTTTTTTTTTCTCATAGAACGGAACGAGTCGTATTGAAATAATATTAGATCAAACTTCCGAATACCATCGCCTCTGAAAACCGGCCGCGGCCAGGGAAATTCACTCTGACAAGGCCACTGAAAGAAGCTAAGAGCACTGTAAATTGCGATACACAGTTTAATATACAAAAGATTAGTTTAATATACAATAAAGATTAGTTTAATATACAAAATATATTAAACTAATAGATCTCTTTAATGTGAAAAAGAACTTAGAAATTATATTTATTGCAAGTATTTTATTGAATTAAATAGTTTTGTTTGATTTTTATAATAAGTTGAAGCAAAACCTCCATATACCAGTAACCTCTAAGAAGCGGCCACTTTTACTCAGTTCCAACGCTGGCCGCTCTTCGGAGGTTTTACTGTATTCTGCTTTACACGGCCAAGAGAAACTCCGATCATGAAAGAATGGACACCTCACCCCATCCAAATGTAAGAAAAAAACCCAGTAAATTAAAAACAGATATTCAACTGAAAACATTTAAAATTTTGTCTCAACTGTACAATTTATTTATGATAATATTTATTTGACTCTGTATAACATTTATAAAAATATATTTATTCGTATTGAATTTAAGATTTACAATATAAATCTTTCTTTTTTGTACATCGAAAGTTTTTAAAGTAATGCTTATTTAATATTATTCTGTTTCATGTTACCTAACTATATTGCGTTAAAGCGCTATTTATATTTTTCAACAGAAAGCAACTTTGTAAATAATTAGCTTATGTTAATTACTTGCTTTGTGGCATAATTACATTTAATGGATGCCGTTACAACAACATTGGATAACTTACTTTAACAATAATTAAAAGTTATCATTAAAAGAATATTTTGTTACCTCATTTGGTTTTCCTTGTTTTAAAGAACTCGCTGGTACATTACAAAGGAAATTGGAGCTTGTAGAAAAAGGTAAAAATCAAGTTGTTTTAATTGCTCTGTAATGCAATTAAAGAAGTTGAAAGAAACGCTCTTTACTAATGAGAGTTGTTAAATTACGTAAATGAGTTTTACTTTTGTTTAGCATTTAATGTTTAATAAATTCTTGAAATATTATTAAGTCAGATCGTTATTCAGTTTTTTGTAATGATCTAAACTTATTTATTTATTATTATATTAGCAAAAGTGTAGCTACATCAAAACAAAAAATTTGAAAGAGGAGTCTTAAACTTATACAAAATTTCTGTCTCATTAAATAAAGAAAAAAATTCTATTTAAAATTTCTGGCACGAATTTCAATTTTCGAGAAATAAATAAATAAATAAATAGAGGTGAAACTGGCAATCTTGCTAGCTATTGTTACTAATGAATATTCCTGTTCAATACCATAGATGACATTCAGCCGCTTTTATGTGCAGGATTCGCAGTGCAGTTTTTTTTTTTTTTTTTTTAAAGATACATTCTGTTTCAATTCTGTTTCATAAGGCCTAAAAAAAGTTCGATCATGAAAGAATAGACTACTCACCTCACCCAAATATGAAAAAAAAAAATAACACAGTAAATTAAAATCAGATATTCAAATAAAAACAGTTAAAATTTTTTCTCATCTATAAATTTTATTTATGGTAATATTTATTTGACTCAGTATAACATTTCTTAAAATATTCTTATTTGTACAGAATCCAAGTATAGCTGTGTATTGTATTTGCTTAATGTATATCAAAAGTTTTTGAAGTAATGTTTCCTTAATATTACACTGTTTCATGTTACTTAACTGTGTATCGTTAAGGCGCTATTTATATCTTTCAACAGAAAGCAACTTTGTAAATAATAAGCTAAGGTTTATTATTTGCTTTGCGTCATAATTACACTTCATGGGTGCCGTTACACCGACAATGGATAACCTACTTTAACAATAATTAAAAGTTTTTATTAAAAAAATATTTTGTTACCTGATATGGTTTTCCTTGTTTAAAGAACTTGCTGATAACATTGCAGTGAAAATTGAAGCTTGCAGAATGAAGGGAAAAGAAGTTCTTGCAATAGCTCTGTAATGCAGCTAAATAAATTTAGAAAACACTCTTTACTAAATCGACTTGTTAAATTATGTAAATGAGATTTACTTTTATTTAGCATTTGATTTTTAAAATATTCATGAATTATACTTAAGTCAGATCATTATTCAGTTACTTGTAATGTTCTAAACTTATTTATTTATTATTATATTAGCAAAAGACTAGCTATATCAAAACAATAACTTTGGAAGAATATTTACCTCATATAATCATAATATAATCATAAAAATTCTATCATTAAATAAAGCAAAAAAAATGCTATTTTTAATTTCTGATGCGAATTGGAATTTTCGAATAAATAAATAAATAGAGGCGAAACTGGCATCCTTGTTAGCTGTTACTGCTAATTAATATTCCTGTTCAAAAACATCGAGATGATATTCGGCCCGCTTTTATGCAAATTCCACAATGTTAGTTTTTTTTTTTTTTTTTTTTTTTTTTTTTTTTTTTTTTTTTTTTAAGATGCATCTTGTTTTAAAGGAACTCCGATCATGAAAGAATGGACACCTCACCCTACCCAAATGTGAAAAGAAAATAACACAGTAAATTAAAAACAGATATTCAACTGAAAACACCTAAAATTTTGTCTCATCTATAAATTTTATTTGTGATAATGTTTATATGACTAAGTATAACTTTTCTCAAAATATTTTTTTCGCATTGAATTTAAGTTTTATAACATAGTTTTTTTTCCTTTATGTATATAAAAAGTTTATTAAGTGACGTTTATTTAATATTACACCGTTTATTGTTGGAAAATGGCAACTTTGCTAGCTATTATTAGAAATGAATACTCCTGTTCAAAAACAAAGATGATATACGGCCCGCTTTTATGCAGGCTCCTCCTGCGTAGTTTTTTTTTTTTTTTTTTTTTTAAGATATATTTTTTAAAGAGCCTAAAGCCTAAAGGATCTCCGATCATGAATGAATGGACACCTCACCCCACCCAAATCTGATAAAAAAAAAACACAGTAAATTAAAAACAGACATTCCATTGAAAACACTTAAAATTTTGTCGCACCTATAAACTTTATTTATGATTATATTTTTTGACTCAGTATAACTTTTTCTCAAAATACTTTTATTCGGACTGAATTTAATTACTATTACTATATAGATATTTTCTTCATGTACATCAAAAGTTTTTCAAATAATGTTTACTCAATGTTACGTTGTTTCATGTTACTTAACTATTTTGCGTAAATGCGCTATTTATCTTTCTCACCAGAAAGCAACTTTGTAAATAATTTTTATTTTATAAAAGTTCTAATAATCAGAATTTGATGAAATTAAAATGGAACCATATCTGTATCTCATATTTTCGAAAAAAAAAAAAAAAAAAAAAAAAAAGAATTATTAAAATCGGTTCATATTTAGGGAAGTTATGAGTGAACAAGAAATACATACAAGTCGAAATCATAACCTACTCCTTGAAGTCGGTTAATATTTCTCTTCATTCTAATTAAAATGACTTTTCGTATAGCCTTTGTAAGCAATGAGCAAATACAATATTTATAAATTTTCCTTGATTTTTTGCCAGCCCCCTAATTGTCTTCATTATCAAATGGACATTCATAAAGATGAAGTCTGATATAGTCTTTATAATTGTGAAGTTCCAAAAGAATCTGACAAGTATATATTTTTAAATATTTGACAAAATGTCTAAAATTTAAAAGTCTGGTCCTTAATGGCGATATAGTAAAGTTGAGGTTCACAGAACTAAGTAGAACATATAGTTAAAATACTATAACTCTGCCGTCGAAAGTTTTTTCTTTTAATCTTGTCAGAAAGTATGAAAATCAGAAACTTAGATATTCAAGTTTAAATACAAAGGAGTTTATAGTAAAAGTCACTGTTTGGGGGGGAGGGGGGGGTCAACATTTATGTTTGAAAATTGACAACCATTTTAAAATTCAATTTCATAGCCCTAAAACTTCCAAACAACTCATGACTTACAAGGAAAGTCTCCATACGGGCCACAGACTTTTCATAGAACTAGATTCCTAATTGATAACCTTTTCTTGACGCTGGGATTCCTTCCGTCACGTGACGGAAGGAATTTTGTTGCTATGCAAACATTTGACTTTTATTCTTGAATAAGCTTAAATGTGGGAAAATATTTTTTCAAAATATGAATTTTTGGTACTACTTTATTATCCTGTCAACCAATTTCGCTAAATTATAAAAATCGCCAAACTAATAGCCAGATTATACACATTGACATAATTTAAATAACGAAAAAACAAATAATTAGTAGAATATCAATTAAATTACAAATAAAAAATCGGAATAAAAATCACTTAATGACGTTTTGAACACGTGTATCATATTTAATGTCATTGAATGTGACGTTCACGATCATCCATTATTGGCACTTAATCTTATAGTTTGGCGATAGTTTTTTGGTCGTCGGGATAACCAAGTACCGAATTTTATATATATATATATATATATGGAAATATTTTTTCCAGTGATAAATAAATAACTGCAACAACAAGCAATATATATATGTATATAATGTATTAAATCTCTTATTTTTTATGTTTAAATCCATTAAATAAAATTTATACGCATCCTAAAAATCTAAGAGTTTTCAGTTGTGTTATAATTGCTTGCTTTTGGCGAGGAAAAGTGCTTCTCGCCAAATCGAAGGACGCTTTTGACTTTTGACGCAAAATTTTAGAAAGTATTTTTTTTTTTTTTTTTTTTTACAGAATTTTTACTGTAATTCCGCCGCTAAATTTGGTTGATCCTTTATTACATACATAAGTAGCTTAATTAGTATTTTTTTCAAAACATTCTGAGCATGCCTATTGAGGCGACTAACCTTGTTTTTTGTAACGTTTTCAATCGTTTCTTACATTTAAATTTCGATTTTTTTTAAACCAGTTCTTAGTGAACGTTTACATTTTAAAACTAAAAGTATGCGAAATTCTAGGATTATTCCCCTAAGGTATCACACTAATTGTAATTTTAGACCTTTTTTACTCATGCATATGCTCCGAAATAGTAGTACTAGCATGAAACAAAGCCTATGTTTGATCAGAGTCGGTCGCAATCATTTTTCCACCTTTAATTTTCAAATTGGTTAGGTAATTTCAGAGAAATTCCCTATATAAAATAAATATTTCATGGTAAAATCTTATTTCATCATTCATTGACGTCAAAGTTGTTATCTGCATTGACTCGTTGCTCACGCACAAAGTGAATATCATTTATCATGGTCCTCTTTTTATATAAAAATCAAACTCAATTTTTTTTCAAAAATTTTGTTTGTATTAGGAATGAAACTTTAAATGCCAATAATTTTAAATGACTACATTTTACAAGATATCTCTTCTCACAAAAATAAATTTTATTTTAAAGAAGACCTGTCTAAAAATGAACTTTTACGCTGTTTTATTCGAAAAAATTAGCTTGAGGAAAAATATCCTATTGGTATATAAAACTTGAAGTGGTTGCATTTAAATTGATTTGAACTACTGTAATGTAGATAAGACACGATCTTTGGCGGGTTTAGCGCAGTTTGACATAATATGTTAATTAAATAACAGTTTTTTGCTTATTAAAGAGGGAAAATTTTACCTTTTTAAACGGAATTTTACAAAAGCACGTAGATTGAATAATTACATTCCCGAAAATGCATTCTATACTTTTTTTCAGTCCCTTATTTAAGTCTGTACCATGATTGAAATAAAATTGTTTGACGAAGAAAAAAGTGATCATTTTCAGTATCTCGACGGTTTTTTTTTAAATCGTGTATCACTTTTAATAATTATTTTATAAAGATTAGTTTAATCTCAAATTGAAACTTTTCATCATTAAATTCTTCTAGTTTTCGTTTTATTTTTCTGCGATACTTCATTTCTTAAATATCCGAAATTTTAAATTGCCATGTTTGGTCGATTTAACATGGGAAAGTTGTCTCGAGTATATTAAGCAGTTAAGTGGTCTTCGTGTTTTTGGCTTTGTTCGTTTAGCGGGCATGTTATTTTTTTCTAGCTTGGCTTGGCAGAACGAACGTCCTGCTTGATGTTGTTACCTGATTTGGTTTTCCTTTGTGTAAAGAACTTGCTGATAACATTACAGAGGAAATTGAAGCTTGTAGAATGAAGTAAAATAAAGTTGGTGTAAAGTGGCTCTGAAATGCAACTAAAGAAGTTTAGAAAAACGCTCTTTACTAATGAGAGTTGTTAAATTATGTAAATGTGTTTCATTTAGCATTTGATGTATAATATATTCATGAATTATAGAAGATAAATTAAAAAGAAGAATCTTTACCTTATATAATCAGAAAATTCTGAGATTAAATAAATTTAAAAATGCTATTTTTAATTCCTGGCACAAATTAGGAATTTCGAAAAAATAAATTGATGCGAAACTTGCAGCTTTGCTAGCTAATGAATATTCCTGTTCAAAAACAATGATATTCGGCCCGCTTTTATGCAAGTTCTGCCAGTGTAGTTCTTTCTTTTTTCTTTCTTTCTTCTTCTTTTTTTTTTTTTTTTTTTTTTTTTTTTTAATGCATCCTGCATTATATGGCCTAAAGGAATTCCGATCATGAATGAATGGACATTTCACCCCAACCAATAGCGAAAAATGACAATGCGTTTACAATTGCATGCGTTACAATTGAATAAAAACAAATATTCAATTGAAAACAGTTAAAATTTTATCTCACCTATAAATTTTATTTATAATAATATTTATTTGACTTCGTAAAATATTTTTCAATATACTCTTAGTCGTAATGAATTCAAGAATTGTTATATTGTTTTTTTCTTTATGTGCAGCAAAAGTTTTTCTAGTAATGTTTATTTAATTTTACACGGTTTCATGTTACTTAACTAAGTTGCGTTAAAACGCTATTTATAGATTTCAGCAGACAGCAACTTTGTAAATAATTAGTTTAAGTTTATTATTTGCTTTCGGCATAATTACACTTAATGTGTGCTGTTACATCAACAAAGTGTTAATCTATTTTAACAATAATTAAATGTTCTCATTAAAAGAATATTTTGTTACCTGATTTGATTTTCCTTTTTCAAAGAACTTGCTGATAACATTACAGAGGGAATTGAAGAAGTAAAAATAAGTTGGTGCAAATGCTCTCTAATGCTACTAAAGAAGTTTAGAAAAACTCTCTTTACTAATGCGAGTTGTAAAATATTTAAATGAGTTTTACTTTTATTTAGCATTTTATGTTTAATATATTCATGAATTATACTTAAGCTAGATCATTATTCAATTACTTGTAATGCTCTAAACTTATTTATTTATAATTAAATTAGCAAATGAGTAGCTATATCAAAACAATAAATTTGAAAGAAGAATCTTTACCTTATATAATCACAAAATTTCTATCATTAAATAAAGCAAAATATGCTATTTTTAATTTCTAGCATGAATTCAAATTTTCAAAAAAATGAATAAATAAATAACAAATTGAGATGAAACTGGCAACCATGCTACCAATTATTAGTAATGAATATTCCTGTTCAATAACATAGATGATATTCGGCCCACTTTTATGCAGGTTCCGCCAACATAGTTTTCTTTTTTCTTTTTTCTTTCTTTTTTTTACGATATACACAGCTTTACAGGGCCTAAAAGAACTCCGATTATTAACCCCTTAACTGGTTTACCCGAACACCGTTCGGGCTAGATGAATTTGCTTATTGCATCATTTAAAGCTTTTTTACACCACTATTATTTTTAAGAAAATTTTCATATTATTGGAAGACGGAACTGTTTAGACTAAATTTTATGAATATTTTATTTAAATAATAGTGGTGTGAATCCGCAATTTTCAATTTATTCAACTGAAAAGCATTAACCAGTTAAGGGATTAAAGAATGGACTACTCATCACGCCCAAATATGAAAAAAAAAAATTTAAAACCACACTAAATTAAAAACAGATATTCAGTTGAAAACAGTTACAATTTTTCCTATCTTTAATTTTTTTATGATAATATTTATTTTACTCAATATAGCATTTCTTAACCCCTTGGGGACGAGCGACCCGTATACGTGCCGTAAAAATGCTTAAGAATCCTTGTTTATCTCCACCAGTTTTATAGCAAATTTTATTGCAAAATTTGCTTTATTTAATGGGAGAATTTTCTCGATTTAAGAAGGCACAAATTTCTGTATTTAGAAACCGGTGACAAAAAAATTAAAAATTTCGTAAAAGTCTCCCATCTCGAAGGGGTTAAAATACACTTATTCGTACTGAATTCAAGTATTGATACACTGGTTTTTCCTTCATAGAGATCAAACGTTTTTCAAATAATGTTTAATCAATATTACTCTGTTTCATGTTACTTAACTATGTTGAGTTAAAGAGCTGTTTATATCTTTCATTAGAAAGTAACTTTGTAAATAATTAGTTTGAGTTTATTATTTGCTTTGAGGCATAATTACACTTAAAGGGGGCCGTTACATCAACAATGGATAAACTACTTTAACAATAATTAAAAGTTCCCATTAACACATTTGCTGCCGGTCACGCGCTGGCGCGTGAAATTTTCAATCATTTAATACAGAGGACGGAATTATCGGACGGAATTAGCGAACGTGTTAAAAGAATATTATGTTACCTAATTTGGTTTTCCTTATTTAAATAACCTG
Source organism: Maratus speculifer (assembly GCA_964019185.1). Lineage (NCBI taxonomy): Eukaryota > Metazoa > Arthropoda > Arachnida > Araneae > Salticidae > Maratus > Maratus speculifer. The sequence continues at coordinate 253,595,355 of OZ025290.1, forward strand.
TTGATAACATTACAGAAGAAATTGAAGCTTGTTGAATGAATAGAAAACAAGTTGGTGTAACTGCTCTGTAATGCAACTGAATGAGTTTAGAAAAACATTCTTTACTAATGCGAGTTGTTAAATTATGTAAAGAGGTTTTGCTTTTATTTAGCATTTTATGTTCGATATAGTCATGAATTATACTTAAATCAGATCATTATTCAGTTACTTGTAATGCTCTAAACTAAATTATCTATTCTTATATTAGCAAAATGGTAGATATATCAAAACAAAAAAAAATTGAATGAAGGATATTTACCTTATGTAATCACAAAATTTCTGCCATTAAATAAAGCCCCCCCCCCCCCCAATTAAAAAAAAAAACTTTTTTAAATTTATGGCACGAATTTGGATTTTCGAAATAAATAAATAAATAAATACAGGCGAAACTAGCAACCTTGCTAGCTGTTATTGATAATGAATATTCCGGTTCAAAATCATAGATGATATAAGGCCCGCTTTTATGCAGGTTCCACCAGCTTATTGTTTTTTTTAAGATACATCTTGCTTTATAGGACCTAAAATAAATGTGATCATGAAAAATTTAAAAACTCACCCCATCGAAATGTTAAAAAATTAATAACACAGTAAATTAATAATAGATATTGAATTGAAAACAGTTAAAATATTGTCTCATCTATATATTTTATTTATGATAAAATTTATTTGATTCAGTATAACATTTCTCAAAATACTTTTATTCGTACTGAATTTAAGCTTTAAAATATAGTTCTTTTCTTTATGTACATCAAAAGTTTTTGAAATAACGTTTACTTAATACTACATTGTTTCTTACTACCTAACTATGTTGCGTTAAAGCGATATTTTTATCTTTCATCAGAAAGCAACTTTGTAAATAATTAGCTTAAGTTTATTATTTTCTTTGCAGCATAATTACACTTAATCAGTGCCGCTATACGAACAAAGGATAACCAACTTCAACAATAATGAAAAATTCTCATTTAAAGAATATTTTGTTACTTTATTTGGTTTTCTTTGTTTAAAGAAGCTGCTGATAACATTACAGAGGAAATTGAAGCTTGTAGAATGAAATAAAAACAAGTTGGTGTAATTGCTCTGTAATGCAACTAAAGAAGCTTAGAAAAAAACTCTTTACTAATGCGAGTTGTTAAATAATGTAAATGAGTTTTATTTTGCATTTGATACTTAATATATTCATGAATTATATTAAGTCAGACCATTATTCAGTTACTTGTAATGCTTCAAACTTATTTATTTATTATTAAATTAGCAAATGAGTAGCTATATCAAAACAATAAATTTGAAAGAAGAATCTTTACCTTATATAATCACAAAGGGTATAGCGAGGTAAGAATGGCGAAATGGCCCCCATGGTCAATGACTGAATTATTATTTGTACTAGTATCAGCACTCTAAAAGAATACAAAATGCAAGGTCATTGACCCCCCATCTTGACCTGTCTTTAAGATATTCGAGAAAGTTCGTACGCGCGCCGTTATTTTTTAAATGTATTTTTCTAAAAAACTATAAAAGCTAGAAAGATGGGACCAATTGCGTATATTGAGAGATACTTTGAAAAAATTTTCATATTTTTTTCAGAGTTTTCGTGAAATGACATCTGTGCAAAATAATGAAACAAAGTATAAATCTTTTATTTTAGTAGTGTTCTGTTATGTTTACCGCGCCAAAAAAAATACATAATATTCTTTAATTTATATACTTATAGCACACAAAAAATGATCAAAATCAAAGAGGCGCTTTTTGAGTAATATCTAAGAATAGAAAAGGTTAAAATAAAAATTCTAAATAGAAAAGGAAGAAAAAAAGAAAAATTGATACCGGACAAATTTAAAAGAAAAAGTAATACTCATATACGGTTAGTGAGGCACAGACATACAGGTATTGAGTGAGTAAGGTAGTGAAATTAGCGGTCGCCCCGACGTAAATACCCATTATGATATTCGTAGGGAGATTTTGCTGTTTTAATCCATCAGTCAGTGGATAGTTATTATAAAACTAGAAGATAGCCCGTCAAAATGATGTGTTTGCATTTTTAAAGGATTATAAAAAATTATGACAACTGTGGTCAATCATAGCCATTTTAGACTGAAACAATTTTGATAAAACAGCGATTAAACTTGGAGAGAAAAAAATCTAACAAAAAAAAAAAAAAGAAAGAAAAACAAAAAAGAAAGAAAGAAAATTTCAACAGAAATCTGCATTTAAAACTATAGCAAAACTACCTGGTAGATGGGGGTGGGGATTATAATGAAATTTAAAACGCACCCGCGGTTTGCTTAAATAAAAAGTTTTAATTAAATATTGTTTTTGAAATCGTGAAAAGATATCAAAGCAAAGAAAATGTAGAGACATCATTTACAGCTCCCACTGTGAATCTGACCAATGAGAACACTCCATTACGACTATGGAACGATTTAATTGGTCAGAAAATAGATTGCCTTTTAAATCGGAGATAACTTTTCACAATGTTTTTTATACATTTGAAATTCTCAAGAGTCATTCACGGCTGTAAAGAAAAAAAAAATTAAAGCAACCCGAATATAAAAATTTTAACAATATTGCATTTAAAACGCACCTTTGCTTTCCTTTAATAAAAAGTTTTAATTAAATATATTTTTTGAAATCGTGGAAAGATTTCAAAGCGAAGTAAAATGTAGTGATATCATTTACAGCTCCCAATGTAAATCTGACCAATGAGAACGCTCCATTACGACTATGAAACGTTTTCATTGGTGAATGAGTTTCTTTTTCTCGTGGATAGGTTGACCCCGGAAGGGTTTTATATATACTAGCAAAAGCCATGCTTTGTTTGGATTCGCGAAGTATTATGCTATACGATAAATATTTGAAAGTAATAATATATTTTTTAAATTACTTTTGCATCCTTATTAAGCAAAAATATAATTTTATGTTTCGGCACATTTTAATTTAAAAATTTACTTTTACCAAATAACTAAAAATTTCCTCAGATTGTTTATTAATGATATAAGACTGGTATAAATAATAATATTTTCGAAGTAGAATTATACAAAATATTAATTTTATTTGTTTACAATTCTTTTATTGCCACTTCACAAAAATATAATGCAATTCTTTTAAAATTCTTAAATATCGTCTGCTTAAATGATTTCACAAAATAAGAATAAATTGTGTATTTGAATTCCTAACACAGAAAAATACTTTTATAATTGAATGTTAATAGGAAAATTTTCACAAATTTTAATTCATTAAAAATATGCTATAATTTTTCTAAAAAAAAAAAAAGTATTTTATAAATTTTATAAAATAAATCACGAAACTATACATAATTAAAAGGAATGAGCATAGTTTGAAAATCTGAAAGCAGTTTTTGAGATATTTTGTCAGAATAATGAAAATATATTTTATTCATTTAATGATGATTCTAGCTATAATTACTGACCCCATGATTTAAGTTTTTCTTCTGAAAACGTACGTGTTTTACTTTTTATTTGAAAAAATGCGTTTGTAATGGAAAAACATGTAAAATAAATTAATTAAAATAATAATTTTTTGAAAAGTATTTCTGTAAAAAAAATAATATTCTGCAAATCTACAGATCATAATTTATATTTGTGTTTAATTTCAAGTCAAAATACTGTATAGTTTTTTTGTAAGGCGTACGACAAAATGTCATTTGAGTGGCCTAGTAGAGGATTCGCTTCGCTCATCCTAATAATACGATTTTACGTATCTTTTATTAGTCTTGCTGTGTCAAGACAACAATACATAAACAATTGACTGGTTTGTCATAATTAGGTGAGAATAATTGTTTACGGCCGCCGAAAGTTCTACGGTGACAATAATGTTCGTGCAATGTAAAGTTTGTGACATTTTTGTGCATAAAGTTCGTGGAAGAAAGAAAGTTATCGCTACTGAAGAGGATGCTAGATTATATAGTGACTCGAATAAAAAACAGTTTCTGTTGGTGACATAGGGGGCACTCGCGCAAAATTTCCCGAAGCTATCATGATTAAGAATTAAGGTTGTATTCAAAATTGGTTATTTTATAACTCATTTTTAAATTCAATTTTGTTCTCAAACGCATTCAATTGGCAGTCTTTTGTTATTAAGAACTATATAATATACCGTATTAGTCGATTTTTTAATAAAGTCAGAATTATTTCAAAATATGTTGTCAAAATGAGCATTTGATCCGAATTTAGCTTAAGATGATTCAGATAAAACCAGTCCTTACAGAAAAATGAAATTAAAAAATTTTCAAAAGAGGACAAATAAAGTTGTTAAACTAGGTTTATCTGTAATCAAATTTTCTTTTTTGTTGTTGAAATGAGCACTCTTCGAAATCTACCTCCGCCTATAGGCCAAGCCGACAGGGATTTTTTAAATGATGAAGTCAAAATTGTAATAAATGAAAATAATGATGTTTGAAATCTTATTTATGATGTAATTATAATAAATAATTCTAAAAAAGACCTCTTTAGCTACCCTAATTTCCTGCGTATAATCCGCGGATCAAACTATTCTTTTTCGACCCAGAAATTTTATGAAATAAAATATAACATTTTAGATCGCCGTAAATATTTGCTTTCAATCACAAAATAAAATTTCTGGGTCGAAAAAGAATTGTTTGATCCGCGGATTATACGCAGGAAATTAGGGTAGTTCCTACCATCCGTGATCTCACTTATTAAAATCATAATTACTCAAAGAAGCACCTCTTTGATTTTGATCAGGTTTTGCGTGCTATAAATATATAAATGAAAGAACATTATATACATATATATATATATTTGGCGCGGTAGACATGATAATGATAGGTCTAACTATAATTATCATCATCTCTACTTTCATTAATTACAACATTGACTCCATCGCTTAAAAATTTTTTACGCAGAATTTCAATAGGACAAGCATACATGGGGTGTAGGTCGGGGCGATCGCTAGTTTCATCGCTCCACCCACTCACTAGCTCTATTTCAATGTCCCACTAGCCGTGTGTCTGACACCCGCTAGCCGTATATCAGTGTTACTTTTTCTTTTAAATTTGTCCGGTATCAATTTTTCTCTTTTTCTTCCTTTTCTATTTAGAATTTTTATTTTAACCTTTTCTATTTTCTTCTTAGATATTACTCAAAAAGCGCCTCTTTGATTTTGATAATTTTTTGTGTGCTATAAGTATATAAATTAAAGAATATTATGTATTTTTTTCGGCGCGGTAGACGTAACAGAACAGTAGTAAAATAAAAGATTTATACTTTGTTTCAATATTCTGCACAGTTGTCATTTCACGAAAACTCTGAAAAAAATATGAAATATTTTTCAAAGTATCTCTCAATATACGCAATTGGTCCCATCTCTCTAGCTTTTATAGTTTTTCAGAAAAATACATTTAAAAAATAACGGCGCGCGCACGAACTTTATCGAATATCTTAAAGACAGGTCAAGATGGGGGGTCAATGACCTTGCATTTCGTACTCTTTTAGAGTGCTGATACTAGTACAAATAATAATTCAGTCATTGACCATGGGGGCCATTTCGCCATTCTTATCTCGCTATACCCTTTTCTGTCATTAAATAAAGCAAAAAATGCTATTTATAATTTCTCGCACGAATTCGAATTTTAAAAAATCGAAAAAATAAATAAATAAATAATAAATAGAGGTGAAACTGGCAACCTTTCTAGCTATAATTAGTAATGAATACTTCTGTTTATAAACATAGATAATATTCGGCCCGCTTTTTGGAAGTTCCGCCAGTTTAGTTTTTTTCTTTTTTCTTTCTTTTTTTTTTCTTTTTTTTTTTTAAAGGTTCATCCTGCTTTATTATGCGTTAAGGAATACCGATCATGAAAGAATGGACATTTCACCTCATCCAATTGTGAAAAAATATAACTCAGTAAATAAAAAAAGATATTCAATTAAAAACAGTTAAAATTTTATCTCACCTATAAATTTTATTTATAACAATATATATTCGACTTTGTATAACATTTCTCCAAATACTCTTATTCGTACTGAATTTAAGTATTGATATATAATTCTTCCCATTATGTACATCAAAAGTTTTTCAAGTAATGTTTACTTAATATTACAATGTTTCATGTTTCTTAACTATGTTGCGTTAAAGCTCTATTTATATCCTTCAGCAGAAAGCAACTTTGTAAATAATTAGATTAAGTTTATTATTTGCTTGCTGCATAATTACATTTAATAGATGCCGTTACATCAGTAACGGATAATCTACTTTAACAATACTTAAAAATCCTCATTAAAAGAATATTTTGTAACTTCATTTGGTTTTCCTTGTTTAAAGAACTTGCAGATAATATTACTGAGAAAATTGAAACTTGTAGAAAGAAGTAAAAACAAGTTGGTGTAATTGCTCTGTAATGCAACTAAAGTAGTTTAGGAAAACAGTCTTTAATAATGCGAGTTGTTAAATTATGTAAATGGGTTTTACTTTTATTTAGCATTTCATGTTTAATATATTCATGAATTATACTTCAGACAGATCGTTATTTAGTTACTTCTGATGCTCTTAACTTAATTTATTTATTATTATATTAGCAAAAGAGTAGCTATATCGAAACAATAAATTTGAAAGAAGATTTTTTATCTTATATAATCACAAAATTTCTGTCATAAATTAAATCAAAAAGCGCTATTTTTAATTCCTGGCACGAATTTGGATTTTCGAATAAATAAATAAATAATAAATAGAGGCGACACTGGCAACCTTGCTAGCTATTACTGTTAAGGGATATTCCTGTTTTAACACATAGGTGATATTCGGCCTGCTTTTATGCAGGTTCCGGCAGCGTAATTTTTTCTTTTCTTTTCTTTTTTTTAACGATACATCCTGCTTTATAGGGCTTAAAGGAGCTCCGATTATTAAAGAATGGCCTACTCACCCGATCCAAATAAGAAAAAATATAATAACATGAAAAAAATCAAAACAGATATTCAAATGAAAATAGTTACAATTTTTTCCCATCTATAAATTTTATTTATGATAATATTTATTTGACTCAGTATAACATTTCTCAAAATATTTTTATTCGTACTGAATTTAAATATAATTCTTTTCTTTATGTACATCAAAAGTTTTTGAAATAATGTTTACTTAATATTACACTGTTTCATGTTACTTAACTATGTTGCGTTAAAGCGCTATTATCTTTCTGTAAATAATTAGCTTAAATTTTTTATTTGTTTGAGGCATAATTACACTTAATGTGTGCCGTTACACAAACAATGTATAACCTACTTTAACAATAATTAAAATTTCTCATTAAAAGAATATTTTGTTACCTGATTTGGTTCTCCTTGTTTGAAGAACTTGCTGATAACATTACAGAGGAAATTGAAGCTTGTAGAAAGAAGTAAAAACAAGTTTGTGTAATTGCGCCGTAATGCAACTAAAGTAGTTTAGAAAAACTTTAGTATTTAATAATGCGAGTTGTTAAATTATGTAAATCAGTTTTACTTTGATTTAGCATTTAATGTTTAATATAGTCATGAATTATACATAAGTCAGATCATTATTCAGCTACTTCTGATGCTCTTAACTTATTTATTTATTATTATATTAGTGAAAAGAGTAGCTATAGTGATTCTTTTAAATCAATTGGAAAATAATTTTGTGTTAAAGTGTCTGAATATTCTCTTGTAAACCCCTTAATTCTCGCTGCCGTGATATTCACGTAAGAAACTTTATTCTGGTATCATTTTGCGTATCATTAAATAATATGAATATTTAAAAAATAATAATAATTGTGGCAAAAATCAATGTGAATATTTAAACCGCAATTGCGACCGTTAAGGGGTTAAATGAATAATTTCTCAGGTTATATCATTCTCTGATTATAATGCATTGATAAGTTTAACAGCTGCAATCGAAATACTCAAGGCCAGTGGGCAAGATTTGGGACGTTATCACTAATCGACTGACTTCTCACTAGTGTTGGAATTCACACCGGAAAATTTTGAAAAGTATTTTTTTCTTTTTTACATGTGTAATGCCAATCATCTTATACACTATCTACCAAAAAGTATTTGTACACTTTCAGTTTTTGACATTTTGTCAAATATTTAAAAATACACTGGTCGGATTCTTCTGGAACTTCAGAAATATAAAGATTATGTTTCACTTTATATTTATTTACATTCATTTGTTAAGCGGGTAATTAGGGGGCCGGCAAAAAAACAAAGAATAATAGAAATATTTGGGATCGCCCTGTACATGAAAATGCACGAAACGACTTATCGCTTTAGAATACAAATATATGAATAGAGTAGAATATGTACACTAATTTTTGTGAGAATAGCATGTATATTTATGGCAATAGAGCGATTTTTTTGAAAAATTCAAAAAATTCTGGTATGTTTTTTGTTTATATCATGCTGGGTTTTTGACCAAATTTAACGCAAATTTTAGAAAAATTGGCAAAATGCAGTAGAAAAAATGTAGCGCAATTGGAATATAAATATATTAAATATTTTATGAAATATGAGTAGTTTTATGAAATAATTTTTATCTGCGCATGCGCGAACGATAAAAACAATTCTTTTACATCATTTAATAGTCAATTCTATGGAGTAACTTATAAAAAAAAATCCAATGAAATATCGTGAAAATTCAAAAAGATATCATTATTATAAGTAAGCTGTTTTTACATTGCTCTCTAAAAACGGCTGAATGATAAGGGATTCTCCACAAATTGACATTTTTTATTTACTGACTTTTAGGAAAAAATTAGTACTATTTAATGAATACAATATTGCTGCTAATAAGTATCTTGACACCTGTGATAGAAAAGGAAAAGGGCTTTTATTCTTTTCCATCACAGATGTCAAGATACTTATTAACAGAAATATTGTATTAGATATTGTATACATTAAATACTAATTTTTTCCTAAAAGTCAGTCAATAAAAAATGTCAATTTGTGGAGAATCCCTTATCATTCAGCCGTTTTTAGAGAGCAATGTAAAAACAGCTTACTTATAATAATGATATCTTTTTGAATTTTCACGATATTTCATTGGATTTTTTTTATAAGTTACTCCATAGAATTGACTATTAAATGATGTAAAAGAATTGTTTTTATCGTTCGCGCATGCGCAGATAAAAATTATTTCATAAAACTACTCATATTTCATAAAATATTTAATATATTTATATTCCAATTGCGCTACATTTTTTCTACTGCATTTTGCCAATTTTTCTGAAATTTGCGTTAAATTTGGTCAAAAACCCAGCATGATATAAACAAAAAACATACCAGAATTTTTTGAATTTTTCAAAAAAATCGCTCTATCGCCATAAATATACATGCTATTCTCACAAAAATTAGTGTACATATTCTACTGTATTCATATATTTGTATTCTAAAGCGATAAGTCGTTTCGTGCATTTTCATGTAGAGGGCGATCCCAAATATTTCTATTATAATTTGTTTTTTTGCCGGCCCCCTAATTACCCGCTTAACAAATGAATGTAAATAAATATAAAGTGAAACATAATCTTTATATTTCTGAAGTTCCAGAAGAATCCGACCAGTATATTTTTAAGTATTTGACAAAATGTCAAAAACTGAAAGTGTACAAATACTTTTTGGTAGATAGTGTAAAACAATGATAATTATTTAAACTTACTGGTGAGGATTTGGAATGCCCCAATAAAAAATCAGCCTGATGCGGCAACACTATGGCATTCTGCATAAAAAACTGCTATTTAAAAATTTCCGGTGTGAATTCCAGCATTAGTGAGACTGGGTCCGCTAATGATGACATCAGAACGTGTGTCATTTATCCTTAATTATTTTGCTGGCAGTGGTTTAACCTCTTGCGCACACATTTGGTTCATCGTTACCAGTTGTTGGGTTTTTTTTATTCCATCTCGGACCATTTTCTCATAAGAAAAGCTTTCATACGCAAATTGACAACTTGTGCCAGAGATATATACGATACTTTTTTCTTTGAAACTTTCCGGTGCACTGGGCCCACGTAGGGACCATCTAATTTTAATTCCAAACTTATAAAAGGCAGCAAGAGTGTTTTAATAAAATTCTGCATTTAAATTAACAAATTAACTATCAAATTTAGTAGTTTAAGTTAACAAATTCATAAACTTTAAAAAAGTCGTTTGTAAACTTCGATTTCAGTCAATAATTTCGTCGTTTCACGTGTAGTATTTTCCTGAGCTGGAAGAGCTAAATAGAGATCTGAATATAATATAAAATAATTAGGCGCAAGTGGCCAAACATTTGACGTGTACTCAAAAAGATAACAAGTTGGGTTGCTTGATCAGAGATATGTGTGAAATATTCTGGAAGGACTGCAAAAAATATTAGGTTGTAGTTTCTATAAAAAAGTTAAATCGAAGTTCAAAAAGCAATAGTTTGAGAGAATATAGTTTAAATTTTAAGTATCTAATTTTTATGTATGATTTGAAAAATAGAATTACTCAAAATGTTTTAGCCTCTTGTTTTATATAAACGATAGTTTTTTAATCATTATAAATTAAGGTAAATAAAGAATTTAAAATATTAAAAAGTACTTTTTTCACTAATTTGATTTCATATTTTAAAATCCAAAGTTATCAGCTAGTATCTACAAAAGCTTAAGAATATTTTGATGCATTATTCAATATGATACATAGTTTTATAAATATTACATAGTGAATTTGAATTTTTTTCAACTAAAAAACCCATAAAAGAACACTGGCAGTTTCCATCTATATATGACAATGTATCTATAGAGATTTACTTATCCATTTCTCTTTTATTCTCATATATTTTCCCTTTGTTTATATGCATAATTTTTTTTCAAGCTATATTAACCTCCTTAAAATATGTTTTGCATTGATTAACTATATTGAGCTAAAGCATTATTTTAATTTTTCACTGGAAAGCAACTTGGTAAGTAACTAGCTTAATCTGATTACATGCTTGTGGCATAATTAAATTTAATGGTTGCTATTACCGTAACAATGGATAGCCTAGTTTAACGATCTCTGAAGGATCACATTAACAGAAAATTTTGTTACCAAATTAACTGATACTGGTTTAAAGAATTTGCTGATAACACTTTAGAGAAATCTGAGGTTTGTAAAATGAAAGAAAAAAACATATATGGAAATGCTCCATGGTATAATTAGTATCCTTATTACTGAATTCTCTTTTGTAATACAAGTAGTTGTATCACAAGGGTAAATAAAAAAATATATTAAACATAATATTTGGTTGCACATAGAAAAATCTGAGGCAAGTAAAATAAAATAAAAAGGTGTTGGATGAAACTAATGTTGCCCTGCGTCATGTGTAAATTGTAGTTCCGAATACTCTATACACTATCAATTTATTATCTTCATTTCGCCATCTTTCACACATTGCCTTATTATCCTTATTATAAGTTTATGGTACAAATTTTAAGAGTTGATACAGGACACTGAAACAATCATTTAACATATAGGAATGTATGGGAGCAAGTGGAGCGTTGAGGTACAAACACAAGAAGGCCAATTTCACACCTTTTTTTATTCCAAAATTTCTTATTTAAACTACAAAATTGACATTTCACTATCCAAAGAATTTTTTCTTTAAAAAATTCCGGTATGAAATTGAAATTTTGAAATTAAAAAGAAAAATTTATTTCTATTTCTTTTCATATATTTTCCCCGTTTGACAGACTTACGGGTTTCTCTAATTCAAAAATTTCGATTCCATGCTGGAAATGTTCACAGAAGACATTTTTCTTCATATAATCCTGAAATATTTGTCAGAAAAAAGGGGAAAAGTAGTATATCTGTCTTCTGGTGTGAATGAGAAATTATGAAATAAAAATTGCAAAATTGACTTCCCAGGGTTCATATCTTAACGCATCACTTAAACCGAAATATTCCTATACAATACATGATTGATACAATGTCCTGTACCAGCCCTTAAAATTTGTACCATGAATTTCGAAATAATCCTGCATATATTGAAATTAATTATTATTCCGAGTAAACTCTGGCGTACCCGTCTACCACTAGTTACTATTTTTATATTGTATTCGCAGCACCATTTCTATAAAATAAATTTTGTAAAATGTTTCTATTACACATGCTGTTAAGGTAAATAAGTAAAAAAAAAATTCTTTGAAAAAGTGGCGATAGTAAGAATTAAAAAATAGTCGCCAGTCGGTATAGTAAACTAATGATAAAAGCAAAAGCTTTGACACCTGTAAAAAATTAAAACTTCAACTTAAATACCTGTATATTACGTTTTTTCCTATTTCCTTATATTTAAAAAGAAAATAAAAAATATATATACGATGATTTTTTAAAAAGATAATCGATTAATTTTATACTATAATTTTTCTGTTAAATAAGTCGAAGAAGATTAATATATTGATTTAAATGTCTGTCGAGAGCATTTGAAGCTACGATCTACGCGATGGCAACAGTAAATAAACCTTCAGCAACTGACACCTTAAAAATTAACACACTCTTTCCTTCTACTTGCATATTTAGTATTTTAATAGGAGACAAACTCTTTTTCTAAATACTTCTGCTATGGCATGCAAAATGTTTGCATGTTTGTGCATTAAGGATTAAATATTCTAGTACAATATGTACAAATATTCCTATTTAATTAAATATTATCTTTCCACTTAAATTTAATATAGGATGTTTAAAAAAATATGGTCCCAGTTTCACATGGCTATATTACTTCAAAAAACTCATTGTATATTAATGACTTTCAGATCGTTCAAAAGAGGTGTTATTAAAGAAAAACGCTATCTCTGGAATGCTCCTAAATTTAATGTACACTATATGTCCAAAGGTGACCGGTCACTTACGATTTTAGACATTTTGTTAAATATCTAGAAAATGCATGGATAATTAACCTGATACTCCAGGTGTTCAAACGTACAAGGTGTACATGTACCAAAATGAAGCAAAAAAAAGAGGGTCTGTATCCAAATATAGCACGTGCAATATTGTGTATTCTATATTGACACCAATCAGGGGATCTATGGATACATCCTCTCATATTTTTTCTTAATTTTGGAAACCACGAGTTTTGAGCTTATTCTATTGGCGATACTTTTCAGAATTTTCAAGCTATGTTTTTCAGATTTTCACAAAAGTAACTTTATACATCTAATTAACGCACTATGCAAATGAATTTCCGATAGCATTAATGCATACGCATTAAAATATTATTTAGTCAACCTGCTCATTTTTTATGCAATTTTTATTATTTTTAATTTTGATTACAGGGAATTTTGTACAATGTTGTTTGTCATATTTCCCGTGAAGAAATTTTTTTAATATAAAGAACAAAGTAATAATTAAAGAACTAGGCAAAAATTTTGGACTGTTTTCACATAAAAACTTAATTTCTCTACTGTTATATATTCTGTCTTCATAAAAATGTACACAACTAATTACAATAAGCCACTTAATCATAATCTACAGTTTTAACACGTTACAGTTTTGCTACGTTAATTTTGAAAGGATTATCCAAAAGATATTAGGGTTTTTTTTATAAATTTGTTGATGGTCCCCTATGAGGTTTCGGAAAAAATATCATCACGGAAATTATGTCCTGTGAAATTATATTTACACAGTTAGAGTTTCAGAATAATTCCTCATGTATTTTTCTGGATAGTAAACAAAACGACTAAAATCGCGATGGCCGGTCATCTTTTGTCATATAGTAAAGCACAGCATATAGTAAAGCACAGCAGCTTCAAATGCAAACAAAATAGATAATTTGTAAGATCTCTTTACCATTTATAAGACCATAAGAAATTGTCTGATGTTTCATGTTCTAGGCAATTTGCTAATAGATGAAACGGGGAAAAAAAGCCGACAACAAGCTGTTTAAAAGCAAACAAATGTTATCACAGGCGTAATTCATGCTGTATACGTCATTTATTTCCGGCCAACTAGTCCGGTAGATGTCAATCGTCAAAAATAATAGTTTCATTGCCGACAAGATTTTTCCATTTCAAAGTGCTATTGAACAAATCATGTAGACTAGAAAGAAGAATTGCTATTCTTAAACACAATGTATTTGTCTTACTAGCGTACAACGCATCATAGCATTAGCTCCAAAAGAAAACTAACATTTAAAATGCACCGGGTTCTGTTTGTAGTTCGGAAAGTGGATACGGGAAACAATGTGCAGTTGCAATGTTGCAGTGTCAAACCATTTGATTTTCAAAAGGTTCGTACGGGTGCTACCATCGAAAGACTTCAGACCTGAGAACACGAGGTATGACGTCATCACTAATGGACCAACCTCTCAATATTGTTAAAATTCTCAAAAAAATTAATAATAATAACAGTAATTTTATTTAATTTTAATTTATTTTATTTGTTGAATATCTATCTTTTTATAAAACAATAATAATTAATTCGGAATCCCTAAAAAAAATTCAGCCTCATTTGGAATGCCACAGTATTTCTGCATCTGGCGGATTTTTTCATGGGTAATGGGGAATGATGCATGTGATTATTCCAAATTCTCAGCAGTAATTTTAAATAGTTATTATTGTTTCATGAGATGATAGATAATCCACAAATAAAATAAAAGAAAATTGCAATTCAAAATTGTCCTGTGTGAATTCCAATACTGATGACAAGTCGGTCTATTAAAGATGACGCTACACCTTGCGTCCTCGGACCTAGAGTATTTTGATAGCAGCGATACAGGTCCTGTAAATGTTAGACTCGGGATTTCCTTGGCACCAGTATTTTCTCACTAAAAATCTCCCCTTAAATAAGGATAAAATTTTGCGCGTTTGAACAAGATTTATTTTTTAAATAAAAACTACTGATAATTTGCCGGGAATTTAGCGGGACCTGTAAGAATCAAAAACGGCCCTATTCTAAAAATTTATCAGTTTCCAAGACATTACAGCAACAATACGTTTTTTGTTACTTTCTTCGTGTTTTATCTTTTTCTTTTGTTATTCCCTGATATGATCTTTATGTAGTCTTATGAATTATTCAATAATTTAGTTAAGAAAGCGCAAAACACAATGGAAAACTCATCTTCGGTAATTTCCGCCAATAAACAGAAATGTACAGGAATTATTTCCTTTAGATCTGTACAAGATCTGACGATAATCTGATTTATGAACAGACATATCTCTGTATCCAGGAGAAAACACATAGAACATTTCAAAACTTCATTGAAAGTATAAAAAATATTCACGATAATCATGTAAAATACGCAGTTATCCACTTAAATGATGAATGTTTAAAAAAAACTTTCAAATAATGCCCATATAATTTCATGCCTTTTACAGAATTTTTCATTTTTTATCACAGGGTTTTCAAAATATATATTTTTGACTAATTGTATCAGACAAATGCTTGGAATAAATAATGCAAATTTTATTGGTGAGAATTATAAATCATGATTAGAATATGGCTGTCCGTACCACGTACGGGCAAATCATGTTTGGCAAAAACACCTTGTCCGTATGAAGTACGGGCAAATCAGGGAAGCAATTAACCCTTTGTGACGCGGAGCATTTCCACTGCTAGAGTGTTGAAATTAATGATTGACACTAGAATTTAGAAACAAATTTAATTTTAAATATAAAAAGGGGGAGGGGCTTTATTTCACATACATTATAAACCGTAGTTTTTTTTACCAAAATTATGGTGCCATTTTTTGGCATTTGGAAATTAAATTTAAGTGTTTTTATAAACATACCACCACCTCTCAGGTAGTTAAAGAAATAAAGGCATCAGGGTTCGTATGAGTCCTGGAATTTCTGTACGAGAAAAAAAATCGGTACTAGTATTTTCTTATAGAAAATATCTCCTTAAAAAAGGTGAAGTGTAGCTCTTTTAAATTACTTTTTACTAAAAAATACAGATATATCAACTGGTAAATAACGAGTCACGTACTTATCCTGGGTATAAACATGGCCATATCAGGTTACAGAATACGGATAAAAATATTTAATATTAGATTTTTTACCTAAAATATACTTTTTTAGAAGTCACATCAACAATTCGAAAAATCATAATTATATGAAAATGAGTAATTAATTAGTTTAAATAAAGTTCTGAAATACATTTAAAAAAGTCGTAATTTTATTTTGATATCGCAAAAGGAATTAAACTTCGAAAAAAAAGAAAGATTACTATCTACAATCAGCCTTTTTTTAAATTCTGATCATTCTAGTAGGTTTACTTTTCCGGCAAATAAAAATTCTGTTCTCAAAATGAGAAATTTTTGACTGACACCGTAATTTACAAATGATTTTATAAGAAATTAAGAACTTCCTAATTTAAGCCCTCAACGTAAAAGAACAGTTTTGTTAAAATATTATTGCTTTCGTTGGGCAAGTTTGGATTTTTAATTAGGTATGCCTGAAGTGAGACCACTGAGCCGAAACGGGTTAACTACATAGTTTGGTCACATGTCTTAAATTTGTATTTTATTTATGTTTGATTATTTCACTTATTAAATTGATAAATGTTTTAATTTTTTAGTGACATATAAAGTGAAAACAAATGTTGAGATATTTATGTTAATTTAAGTTCAAATTGAAAATTACTTTAAAAGGAATAAAAATTTAATAAATGGAGATAATTTTATCAAACAAATTGCATTTTAAAGTACATTTTTTTGTTATTTGTTGGTGTAAAAATATAAAATTTCTATGTTTTGAAGATTAAAAAAATTGCAGTAAAAATAAAATTTTATGGTTTGCTCTTGCCACCGTCAAAATAATGTCGGCGATATGGACGGACGCCTTTGCTCTCTATAATTTAGACTAACGCATGTTCCATCTTTTTCAGTATTTTTCTTACCGTAGTTATATTTACAAAACTTATAGATTTAAAATCTAAAAATTAATCTAAATCAATATTTAATCTTAACTAGGGTGTAAAGAGGTGTTTATTTTTGACTAATTCTTTCTGAAGTGTAATCTATTAAAACGTTGAATTTGTAGTATCTACAATTTAATAGGCAAAGATTGCTTTATTGGAGAAAGTAGTACATACAAATAATCACTTCTATATAGACTACAAATAAAAAATACATAAAAAAAATTTCCATGGTGAAACTAAAGCAAATATTAAAATTTACATTATCCTAGAAAAGGGGAAAAAATAAGTAAATAAATATTTTCGCTATTTATCATTTTTTTCTTTTATGCAAACTTTAAAGGTTTTTTTTTTCTTTACGAAAGCTTTTATCGATTTATGCAAGTATTTCTTTAACAACATTTCAAAGCGAAACCTATATTTGCCTTTCACGTCTTAGTGCCTCGGAACGAATGAAAAATTACTTTCTGTAAAATGGCATCAGTAGGAAAGGAACGACTGTAGCTTTCTGTGTGCGTTTTCGCGTCATTTCCTTTGACTTTTGAGAATGCAGATGTGCAGTTATTTATTCAAGTTCTTAAAAAAGAAAAGAAAAAAAAACATCAGATGTAAATCGTTGGAAAAATCCTCAGTTTTATCTTCTACTTTTTTTTCAATTTTTCAAAAATTCCGGCAATATTTAAATATAGTTTTGAAAAAATGTTTCATGAAAGTATTTTGAATTTTCTTTTTTTATCAAGATAAATGAATTGTCCACAGTCATCATTTTTTTTAATACACAAAGTATGAACCGAAAAGATAGATCAACAAAAAGTTAAAAAAAAAAAACAGGTGAAAAGTAATTTCAAAGTTTGCTTCTTTTTTACGATGCATTAAAAATGTTATACAGAAATTTTATTTTATGTTTACAAAGATTTATAGTTAAAAGTTGTTCTAAATCGTTTTCAAATGTTGTTTATTTACATATATTTTGTTACATTTATTATAGTTACTTCTGTTGCTAGACGATTTTTCCTGTATTTACATGTATCTTTATAATATGATTGGGTCATGTTTGCGATCAATGTTAAATTAATATATATATACATATGTATAGATATATTTGTTCAAATTTATTAAATGACGCTATCAACTCTAGTATAGAGTTTCATGTCCAATATCTCTGCTAGTTAGTTTTTTTTTTATCGTGAAGGTATTGTCAGGTTTCAGGTATGTGTTTTGGTTTGTGATTATCTGTAGCATTATCTTTTGTAGATTAAATTTTGCAAACTATAGAAGAGTAAAAAAAATTTACGTTATTTTCGAATACAAGAACCATCATGTTACCATGTTGCCACAATGTAAAGTAGCCAAACCTAAATCTGAAAAAAGTATTTGGCAAGAAAGTGGCTGACGAACACACAATCAGGGCCACTAACGAGGCACTCTCCCACCAGTAAAATTTTATAGAAATTTTCATCTTTTTTAAACGCTCTTTTTATTCGAAGTTACTGTCATGAATAAAGGAAAAGTTTTTATTTCTTTTTACTGGTGAGAGAGTGTCCCGTTGGTAACAAGGCCCTGCATACAATAAGCTCCAATGTGGCAAATTTTCGATCAAGAAAGAACCATTTGGACGACCTGAGATCAAGGAAGATAATGATGAGCTGGGAGCTACAGTGGAAGAGAATGCATCTGAAATTACCTGTAAGTATTGAATTCAGACACTTTTCTGCAGGAAGGGTTTTTTGTGACACATAGAAGTGCAATTATAGAGTTCTGGAAAGGGGAAATCGTGACATCTCATTGCCTATGGGTTAAGTCCTCTATCCCCCGAATTTTACATTGCTGTTTGTGAAGTAACAAGAAGTTTGACTTTACTATCTCTATATCATTGATTTAAAAAAAACAAAAAAATCGGTTAGATTGAGGTTGTATGTATGGGCTGTGCAATGAACAGCAGAAGAAAAAAATGTTTTAATTATTTGTTTTTGCTATTCTGAATTAAAAGTGGAATATTTTTAAACTTGTCGCTAAATAAAATGAAACAGTATTTCTTTTTAGCATTTGCTAGTGATCGGTACAATTTATGGATAAACAGAGCTCCCAAATGGACCGCCAAATCAGAATTTTCTTAAAGAAATTTTCCTTTTAGATTTTTCTTGCAAATTGCCAAGAAACTTTTTTTTGAAGTTAATTCTGGAGCAAATACTGTAGAAACATATCATTAAATTGTCTGTTAAAAAATACTGATGTTCAGTTCGCGGACCATTTGAAAGCCCTGAGAATAAATGGCAAAACATACTTTGAAACGGTATTTTCATCATAAATGCTAATGGATTATATTTAATGGTAGCTCTAGTGTTTTACAGAGCAGATCATTAGGAAATGATCATTTGACAACAATAGATGTCTATTGTAACCAGATAGATGATATAATGATGGAGCTTGTGATGTAATGCCCAATGTTGTTTAAAAAAGGCAATCTGCTGGCTAATACTCTACCATATATTATATAATAATTTTGCCCTAACAAAGGACATGTAAACTCTTTGTCAACAGCCGTATTTCTCAGACCTTTGTCCAACTGACAATTATTTATTAAAAAGATTGGACAACCTCTTATTATAAATATATGGTATTTTTTCCAGTAGAATATACGACACACATTTCAAGATTTTTTTATTACCCGTTGTTCAGGTTTTCTTGCTGCAGACATTTACAAACAATCGGCAAGAAGACAGAACTCTAACGATATTTTAAACACATGCTTTAAATAATTATACCAATTTTTAATTTTGATATAATAAACTAAACTTTCATACTTAAACATTTCATACTTAATGATTAAATATTATATTTTAATTAGGATTGTTATCAACAGTATTCAATAATTGCAAATAAAGGAATGTATCTTTAAAAAAAACGTCCTATTTGAGATTCAGAGTATAAAATTAAAAATTCGATTCCTGAAAAACTTATATACATATTACATTTAGTCATTCTCATTCTATACAAACTGTAGGTATATTTTTCTACCAGGAGGCTTTTTTCGATCTATACAAGTATTTCCGTAACAACGTTTCAAAGTGAAATCTACATTTCCCTTTTATGTCTTTGTGCCACTATCTGAATAAAAAATTAGTTTCCGAAAAATGGCATCAGTAGGAAAGGAGTAACTGGAGCATTCCCTGTGCTTTTTAGTCATATCCTTTGACTTTGAAAATGCAGATGTGTAGCTATTTATTCTGGTCCCAGAAAATCTTAGATATAAATTATTTGAAAAAAACGCACATTTTCTTGTAGCTTTTGTCAATAAATATATAGAGTAATACTGATGTTTTAAAGATAGAGTTATGCAAAACTGCGCATTTGTAAATAATATGTCCTTATATATAATTCTTGTCTTTTAAGGAATAAAAGTTCAAGATTTTAAATTTAGAAGAATTTATTATTAACCACTTAACTGATAAATATTTTTGAAAAATATCTTTCAAATACTGCCTATTTTTTAAAGTTATTAAAAAAATTTCTTAATATTTTAACACTGGCCTATTAAAAGAAACATTTTTGCCTAATTGAATCAGTAAAATGCTCGGATTATAATAATGTAAGTTTAATAGTAAAAATTTACTGATGAGAACAGTGTTGCCAGATGGGCTACATTTTTCAAATTCAGATTCTTGATTAGCACCACTTTTTTGTAATGGTACAATGCGCCTTATTTAATGACGGATTAGTAAAGGGAATTTAACCGTTTCAAAAAAGTGCTGCCGATCAAGAAACCGTAATTTTATATATATATAAAAAAAAAAAAAAAAAAAAAAAAAAGTAGCCTACAGGCAACACTGGATGAGAATAGTAAATCATGATTGGCATATAAATGCCCGTATATAGTACGAGCAATTCATGATTGACAAAAATACATTGTCAGTATAACGTACGGGTGAATCAGGAGCTGTTAAATCTTACTGATATATTAATAAATTACCATTTGTGGATACCAGTAAAACTTTTAGGAACAATCAACAAAACTCATAAAAGTAATTAGCAAATAGGCGAAGGTTATTTTTTGGATCATATAATGCATGAGTTACTATTTGAATATCCTAAATCCTACATATCCTAATGCATTTTTTAAAGCCATTCTCGTAACTGCCATGCTATCTTTATTATTGCGTATACGGTAAACTCCCGATTATTCGTCATTCTATCAACTATAAACCTCAGTTATCAGCTACTCCGCTCACTTATTTATTTTTTTAAATCAGTGATAAACAAGAAAAATTCCAATGCCACGATAAATTCGAATGAGGCTGTGCTTTTTCTGAGACAAATGTCTGACGCTAGCGAACTGCATCCAAAAACCCGGAATTCTCGACGAAACAATCATGTGGAAAAGATAAGCCGAGGAAAAAAAAGTGGACAACTTTTTGAGAAATTTTGCTAGCAAGTAAGGAAAATGCAAACAAAATTCAAACACAAATATGTAATGGATTACATGAAAATTAGTGCTATATATTTATTCTATAACATTCTAAATTTATCTCATAATATGATTTATTAATATACTTTTTTTAATTTAAATATACAATAAATTACCTTATAAACTGACTAATAGAAATGTAATTTTAGTAAGTATCTTATAAATTCTTTCAATTATCTTTTTTTTTTTTTTTTTTTTGACAATTTGCCACACTGACAGTCCAGTGAGTGACGGATGACCGGAAATTTCGTGTATTTTCAAATAATAAGTGTATAATGGAGCTTTAGATTCGCATTAATATCGACACTTTTTTCCTCCTCAGTTCCTGCTACCGTGTACACTACCTCATTTTTGCCATGAAAACTATTTCCTATCCGTGAGTTGGTGGCCTACAAATCTTCTTTGCAAAAAGTTTTCGAGATTCAAAGATCATAAAACACCTACTTTCTATACTATTACACAAATGTTGATTTCATCAAACCATAATCTGTTAGGAAAATAGCCCTAAAACGTGCAGATGAACTTTCGAGCAACATATGTAAAGATACCTCCCCATGTAGTCAGTAAAGGGCGATTTGACTTACAAGGGTATAATGGAGATTCCATTATATATAGTTCTTTGGTCAAAATTCACTCCATATATAAAATTGCATTTTAGTTAATCCTTATAATTAAGAATTAGGTATTCATTGCGCCCTTTTCCCACAGGTTAACATTCTATTAAGTATGGAAAAGCTTTCATTAATTCTTTTCTCTTACATGAATCTTTCTGATGTAATGACTAACAGAAATAAAATAAAGAAAAACATTTCCTTTCATTCGGCGCCTCTCCAAGTTCCGTTGAGAGCTATCTCTGCGATTTCAACAACTAAAATAAAATTTAATCTTTGTACAGCTGCCGACGATATTCTTTCTCTTCAAAAACATTTTGTCCTGCAAATTATTTCGTGAGTGCGTCTCATCGATTCATCTAGTCTAGGGTATAAAATATGTGAATGAAAGCAGATGTTTTCATCGTTCCGTTGAGAGTTGCTTCAATTCTCATGAAATTACTCTGTTAATCCTTTTGTGCCTGCTCCCATAATTTACATACTATCATTTGGCTTTGTCACTTAAGAACGCGCTCTGTCTCTCTCTGCATAATTATCGCCAAGGTCGGCAATTATACAAAGGGTTTTGGCGAAAACCGCAAGCCAAATTTCTATTACACACCTGCAACACTGACTATAATGCCACTTGGATTTTATCTGTTGTCCAGAAAACACCTATTGTATCATGTAGCTCTTAAAAACTGTGTTTCCAAGGGTCACTCTCTGAGGAATGCATTTCTCTGCTTTTTCCTGCATCTCTCAATTAAAAAAAACAAGAAGAGTTATTGCTGGTGTTTCTCATTACTTCGGTGTACCTGTATTATTGCTTCACAATCTGGGAATTATACTCAACCTAATTCTGTCATCTAAAAAGGAGCTATTGCCAGCGGCCACTATAACGACACCCAAAAATCTACGCTACAAAGGGAAATCCTTTTTGTATTGATTGTAAATAGCATCGAGACCAGGCACATAAAAGTTACATAACCGATAAAATTTCTCTGTTAAAATCATATTTTATATATTTGTTTATACTTTTAATTTTTTATTATTGGATTTTTATTTGCTTATTTCACGCCAAAAATGAGTTAAATTACCAAATATGGTGCTATAATTTTTTCGCTTGTCTTATTTCGAGGCTATGACATTCGCCTAGGGTTGCCACAAAACTCCACTTTTGAAAATACGCCTACTTTTAAACCGCCAAAAATGTTAATATAATATCTTGATATTTCAAAACCTAATTAAAAAGTTTTTGTAGGAAATTTTGAGCTTTTTTCAATATTCTATATTTATTGATAACTAATTTATATTTGTACATGCTTTTCTTTAAAAAGAAAAAAAAAATGTTAATTGTTTGACAAGAGTTCTCGAAAGTAGCATTTTTAGAATGTTATGCTGCTGCAAAATGAAATTTTTGACTTTAGCAGCAATTTTTTTTTTCGATTCTCAAATTTCTTTAAAAAGGGCTTTTAGAGCCCTTATTTTGAAAATCAGACAAAGTGTGATAGTTGAATTTTTTGATTTGCTTGATTTTTTTTATATGTTGAATGAAAAGTGTGCAATTTTTAAGTCCTGAAAAAATTTCCTCTTTCCTATGGAAAATTCAAAGTTCGAGGCTGTGAATGCCATTTTTATGAAAAATGAAATCCCAATATGTTTGGAGTGGTAAATCTCTGGCAAGCAACAAATCCCAAAATTCTTTCAAAGTGTTATGCTGCATGTCCCAAATTCTCTTTCGTCTTTCTATGATTTTTCCCTATGAGTAAATGAAATATCCCTTTTTTGTCGCCTTTTCCGAAAGAGAAACGGGATGTTTCATTTTCTCTTAGGGAAAAAATGTGATGATGGACATTGCTTTTCTTATAAACCTTGTCATTTTTTTTACTAAAAAATATCACGAGGCCCCACTTCTTTTTCTTTTCCATGTTTTTGTACGTATGGTCAACTATTGCGTGACATATTTTTTTCATTCAACAGTGGCGCTTTTTTGAAATAAACTACTTCAAATGTTGCAGATTTTAGAAATTTTGAATATTTAACAGGTTATAGCTACTAAAAGCAACAACATCTCCGTACAGTACTATATTATTTAGCTTATCCTAGTAGTGCACTTTCATATTCTATAAGAAAAACTTGGGGTATTGTAACTTAAATAAGATATTAAGAGCGGAAAATGGACAAAAACATCATTTTAACTGTACTTAATGGCAACGTGCACCAAATCTCAATGTTAGGTGCGTGCTCGTGATACCAGAAAAGACTCTTAATTTTCTAATTTATTTCACTATGCTTATGTTCGCGTGATTTTTGTTTTTCTATTAACTAATTTTCAATTTGAAGCTATTTTAGCAAAAATTTTCTTTTATCGTTTTTGTTTTTGAAAAAATTGCCGTTAGAGCATACTAAACATGTAAAATTAAAAGGTATTTTTGCCATTTTTATTTTAATATATCCAGGACTCCCAAATGGTCCGCGAACTGTACATCAATATTTTGTAACAGAAAATTTCATGATAGGTTTCTACAGAATTTACGCTAGATTTGACTTCCATAGGTGGTTTCATGGCAATTTGCAAGAAAAATCTAAAAGGAAAATTTCTCTAAGAAAATTCTGATGTTCAGTTGGTGGACCATTTGGGAGCCCTGTATATCATTTGTAGCATAATAAAGTAATTAGAATTTATGAATTTGAAAATTAATATAAAATTAATTTAATTTTAGAAACGCGAGATCTCATAAATTTACCTGAACAGTCGGGAATTGTAACATACAAAAATTCATTTGCTAATCATTTACTTAACAATCTTAAGAAAGAAAGCTGCAAACAACTTGAAAATAGCTTTTATATTTATTATCATTTTCTCATTTTTAAAACTAATGCCCAGAAATGTCAATCCTTTTAACATATTAAAAAGTGTTAATCAAAATCAATTTTACGATCAAAAATCATAAAAAAATTTCTGGTGATTACACATGGACCATAAATTTTATGTAAACATGTAAAATTACAAGGTATTTCTGCCATTTTTATTTTAATATATCACTTGTAGCATAATAAAGTAATCAGAATTTATGATTTTGAATATTAATATAAAATTAATATAATTTTAGAAATGTGAGATCACATAAATTTACCTGAACAGTCGAGAATTGTAACATACAGAAATTCATTTGCTAATCATTTACTTAACAATCTTAAGAAAGAAAACTGCAAGCAAACTTACGGTGAGCGTTATATACGAGGTTTCAAAAAATCATCATTTTTTCTTGTAAAGTACGAGGTGCGCGTTATACACGCGTGCGCAGTATACACGAGTAAATACGGTATACCAATTTGAATGAATTTAAATAATGAAATTTAAATATATATATGTAATATTACTTTGTATTATATTGTTTGGAATTTGTCTTGAATCGTATCAAATCTTTGGCGTATATGAAATACCTTTCACCAAACAAGATGGAATAAAGCAATATTAGGTAGATAAGACAAATAGAAAACTCAGAATTAGGATAAAAAAAATGTATAGCTGACATCAAATATAATAGGAAAACTACAGCTCTCTGAAGATTATATAGCAAAGAACCTTTACAAATAAATTTTAAAAATAGCAGAATAGTTTACCCATCCAGATCATATTTTCCGTGTAGCATCAGAGAATCAATAGAAATCTTCATACGGAGAGATATTTGCCTCCATGAAACTCCCAAAAATTTGGAAGGAAATGCTTCAAAGGATTTTCAAACAATAATATGTAATACGTCACGTTCACAAAAACTTTTATTCATTTTTAATTTTCCAATTTATTTCACTATGCTTATGTTCGTGTGATTTTTGTTTTTCGGTTAACTGATTTTTAATTTGAAGCTATTTTAGCAAATATTTTCTTTTATCGTTTTTGTTTTTGAAAAAATTGCCGTTAGAGCATAGAAACATCTAAAATTAAAAGGTATTTTTACCATTTTTATTTTAATATATCACTTGTAGCATAATAAAGCAATCAGAATTTATGAATTTGAAAATTAATATAAAATTAATATAATTTTAGAAATGCTAGATCACATAAATTTATTTGAACAGTCGAGAATTGTAATATACAGAAAGTCATTTGCTAATCATCTACTTAACAATCTCAACAATGAAAACTGCAAACAACTTGAAAATAGATTTTATATTTTTATTATCATTTCCTCATCTTTAAAACGGTTGCCCAGAAATTTCAATCGTTTTAATACATTTAAAACTGTGAACCTGCAATTTTACGATCGAAAACCATAAAAATTTTCTGGTGATTACAGCTCATATTCAAAATATTAGAATAATTACCTTTTTTTTAGAAATTGAAAATATCGTTTGGTAATTTAATGTCTTTTAATGAAAATATGCAAACGATATTTTTATTAAGAACTTATTGTTGATTAAACTTACTTGTTATCTTAAATTTAATATCATTTTTGAAAAGATTAATTGCAAAAAAAATTATTTTGAAAAGTCAAAATATTAGAATATTTATTCAAGTGGTTCAAAATATTAGAATATTTCACATTAATTCTCCTTTAATTATTACCAATTCTTAACTGGTGGCATCATTGATTAAATTCAGACTATTTTATTTAAAATCAGTATTCTTTTTTGCAGTTTGCTTCTTTTTCGTCTTAAAATGGGCCGTGTGAGTGATATTCCTGAATCCACTAAACTTCGTATGGTTGATTTATATCGGCACGGTAAAAATCAATGTTTTATAGCGAATTATTTACATTGTTCGCAATCGAGCGTTAGTAAAATACTAACACAATATTCAAAAATTGGAAAATTTCAAAATAATCGCCGAAATGGTGGCCGAAAACCAAAAACATCTGCTAGAGATGACATGAAACTGAAGCGTATAGTTAAGAAAAACCATTTTAAAAGTGTGCGATTCTTGCACCGAAAATGGAAAGAAGAAGGAGTTGAAGTTTCTACATCGACAACATTAAGACGTCTCCATAAATTTAAATTTGAATCTCGTGTACCGAAAACAAAACCTCTTATGACTGCAAGACAAAAGCGTATAAGATTGAATTGGTGTAAATCAAGACGTTTATGGAGCAATGAAGATTGGAAAAATATATTATTTAGTGATGAAATTATGTTTTGTGTTTCATATGGTAATCAAGGTATTCGAGTTTGGAGAATGAAGCAAGAAGCATTTGATAAAGAATGCCTTAAACGTTCCGTAAAATTTGCTGCTAGTGTCATGGTTTGGGGTTGTATGAGTGCAGAAGGACCTGGAAAGTTATGCATCGTCTACGAAAAGGTTAACTCTCTGATATATAAGGAAATTTTAGAATATTACATGATTCCATCATCAGAAGATTTATTTGAAGATGATTTCATCTTTCAACAAGATTTAGCGTCCCCGCATACCTCGGTGTCAACTAAGAATTCCGCCAACGCAACATTAAGGTACTTCCTTGGCCACCAAATTCACCAGATCTTAATCCCATCGAAAACTTATGGTGTATAATGAAGAAAAAACTTCAAGAAAATCCTCCTTCAAGTAAAACTGAGTTAGTGGCACGTATAAAGTCTATTTGGGCTAATATTGATAGAAATGTTTGTAAACACCTTGTATATAGTATGAAAGATCGTTTGTACGCTGTTATGAAAGCTAAAGGGGATGCTACAAAATATTAACTACCATTTACTTCATATTCATAAGATAATATTGTTGCGTAAAATAAAATATTCTAATATTTTGAACCAATCTGAATGTTATTCTAATATTCTGGTGTGTTTAAGGAAGCTGTATACCTAATTTATTGTGCTGTATTTTATATTTTATAAATGTTAAAATCTTATCTAAACATTCCAGATTTAATTTATAAGAAATTTAATTGCATTTACTTAGTATAAAATATAAATAAATGACAAATAATTTTTTCTTATTATTTTTTTTCAATTATTCTAATATTTTGAATATGAGCTGTACACATGGACTATAAATTTTATGTAAATGTGAATTAATATCACCAACAATTTATTCGCATTGGAATTACTTTTGAAATTGTACATATTTCTTTCACAATCAATTTTCTAAATATTTGGATGCGGAATTTAATCTAATTTAAAAAATTCTACAGCGTATTTATATATATAAATACTTCTGAATACCGATGAGGTAAAAAAAATATTTTATAATAATTCACAAAAATGCTCTGCTTGAGGAAATAAATTGTAAATTTCTAGAACTGTTTCATCGAACTCAATAGCATGCACTGATTTCTACACTATAATCTCCTCAGTCGTGATGTCGCCTAGAGACAAACTAAAAAATTCCTTTTAAATTAATTTAAATGATTCTAGAATTGTTAAAATTATGTCTAGACTTTTTAAATGGATGTGTGCATGTTAGAAGCACCGATTCATAGACTGAAGCATCTTTGGTGATGTTTTATAATAATTTTAAACCGATTTTTTTCAATGTCACTTGAAATTTGTCTTAGGACATAGGAGGATAAATGCATTTTCTCATTAACACGCAAACATTTTTTTCTGTGCATATTTACAGAAAACCAGTTCAAAAACAAACTCTATCACACATTTAAAAATTTATAAAATTTCATGTTTACAAATACATGCATAGGCAATGTGCATTTCTAACTCCTAGTAAAATCCTGAACGCTAAACGTTATTTACACATTTTTCTTCAAAGAAGAACCGAAACATACATTTAAATATTTATACATTCGACGGTAAATGCTCCAAAAAATGTGGCTTTTCTTTAATTTCTTTCTTCATTTCTTTACTTTTCTTTCTTTTCTCTCTCTTTTTTTTTTTTTTTTTTTTTTTTGACGTGACAACGTCTTGTAAATTGGTTTGCCGGGAGACACTTCAAGAAACTGCGTTACGTTACGTTACGCTCCGCTCACGATACGCGCTCACTTTTCTCTTAACTTTATCCGGTCACTTGTGGGACCATTTTCTGAACGTGAATGTGAATTCGCTGCAAGGAAGGGGCGGTGCTTAATAGGAATTTTAGATAGTATCAAACTAAGACGAAATATGTTATGTATTAGTTATTAGTATAAAGTACAAAGAAAATAAGTGTAGTTTATTTCGTAATTCGGTGGTATATTATGGAAAACTAATGATATGTGATTAGTGAAAGCCATTTTACTTTAGTTATATTCTGCTCATTGAAAAATTCTTTAATATGCTGTTTACAAAATTCAACATTTGACATCAATAAACATGAAGTAAAATGTGTTTAACAAACACAGTGTATTGCAAGTTATTGTATGTATATTTGTATATAAATACGTATGTATGTGTAAAGGTAAAAATAAAATTTTGTTAATATGAAATTCAGTGCGAGATTCTTTGTATAAATTAATGTTTTAAATATAATTCTTTGTATAAATAAATGTTTTAAATTGTTACTATTATTTCATCCTTCTTCCTACTATACGAATGAATATTCACATTAAAATTATTTTACAACTCAAAGTCGTTGTCACGTAAAACTTTCGCCCGTATACCGACTTTACAAGCAACCAATTTTTTTTTTTTTTTTTTTTTTTTTTTTTTTTTTTTCTACAAATTTAAAAGAACTGCTTTCTACAGAGATCTCAAAAAATTTTTGTTTTCTGAAACGACTAGTAGATATTCGTACGCTTGTTTAGTTGCTATTTCCCAACCAAACTTGAGGACAGAGGTCTCGCTGTCTTTGGCTGAGTACACTTTGTGATGTATTTCCGATCTGGTCTTAAATCTAGCGAAATTTAATTTGTTATAGTTTTTAACACATTCCAAAACTGTTTATGAATTCTAACAATTGCCCTCTGTCTGTAGACTTAACGTTCTCCAACTATTATAAAAATACTTGGTTTGATTTAAAATTATTATTATTATTTTATGTTTGCTGTAAGAGCATTTGATATTAAAATTGAAGTGATTAAAATTTACAGTTCATTTACAGGGACGCGCAAAATATTTTCTTTATAGTAATGGTGTATTGGAAAAAATATTTTGCGATGTATTTTATTTATACTGCGATATTCCAAACATACTGAGATTAAAAAAGAATATCTGAAATTGATTACAACACACGCATTTGTGAAGTCAATAATTAATAGCTTTTATAGTTCGTTTACGGGGCTCACAAAATAATTTCATTACATTATAATCTATGGGGGGGGATATTTACGATGCATTTCCATAATGTTAGGATACTTCATATGTACTGAATAATGGCAGTAGAACATATTGTTGTAGAATGCATAGCATTTATACTTTATTTATAGAGCACACAAAAAAATTTGATTACGAGATTATAAATACTA
Organism: Maratus speculifer; assembly: GCA_964019185.1. Taxonomy (NCBI): domain Eukaryota; kingdom Metazoa; phylum Arthropoda; class Arachnida; order Araneae; family Salticidae; genus Maratus; species Maratus speculifer. Next base: position 253,625,607 of record OZ025290.1, read on the forward strand.
AAAGTCAAATTTCAGATGTGGTTCAGATGAATTTTTAAACTTGTATAATTTTGAAGGTATTAATTCGTGTTTGTAAATTTTACAGATGGCATGCAGGACAACACGAAGAAATTTCCATAATTTACAATCTATATCAGGGTTGCCACAAGTGACTATTTTGTATTTCCAACTTGCATCACTTTTTCAAAAAAAGAATTTTCGAGTTACATTTTGACAACATTTGTTAGAGAAATATATTACAAAAAATTATTTATATTTTAAATTGTGGCGCTAGTAGAATAGAAAAATAGTCACCTATGGGAGTTTTTATACATAGTCAGCGATTTCAGAAATAAGATTATGCGAATTGCACGTTTTTATTAAGTTTCTTATATATATCACATATTATTAACCTCTTGAGGGGTGGTGGGATATATTTTAACCTACATAAGTTTAATTAAAATCAACACCAGAAAGTTTTTATTAAGTTTTACTTTTATAACTTTGAGGAATAATAGTTGAAAAATTGTTTATCCTTATTTAGAAATAAAATTTTATCGAATTTCTGGTGGAAATGGGGAATTAAACAAACGCAACTGCCTGTCCCTAAAAGAGTTAAAAAAGGAAATTTCTTAATTTCCTTTTGTTCATGTTGGAAAGTATTTCAGATTTTATAGATCAGTAAACGGTATATATTGTCAGGGATTTTTTTTTTTTTTTTGGGGGGGGGGAGAGAATATGTTACATTCCACCTAATTTTAACTAAGATTCGCACCAGAAAATTTTAACAGAATTTTATTTTTATAACTATCACGTGCTTTTTAATAACTGCTTTCTGTTATTTTAAACAGAAAAAAATGAACTTTTCTGATAAGAATTCAACATTTCAGAAACACAATTACTTACTCCTCAAAGGGGCAAAGCTACACATTCGCCAGTCTGCAATCGCAACCTCAATGAAATCGGGTTTCAAATTTCAATCTATGAACCTGATCATAATGCTGCTGTGATTACAAGTACAACAATTAATCCAATGGAAATGGTGAAGATATTCCACTGAGTGTTTATTTGGTTCGGAATTACGAATGAGGATGTATATATTCCTTTCACAAATATTTGCGTAAATATGTGAAAGCAGACTTTGGTAAATTTCAGATATGCAATGCAATACAAATAAAGCATAAAATAATGTGTAGTTGTGTTCAGTGTTATCACACATCTAGCTCTATAAAGCATATTAAGATAGTAATACTACTTTGAGGAAAATATTATACCCTATTAACTCTTTGAAGGGAAAGCAATTGCATTTAAATAATTCTGAACTTCCGCCGGAAATTTGGAAAAAAAATATTTCAAAATAAATAAAAGTAGTTTTAAGACCCTTTTTTTCCCTTTCCACAAAAGTTAAAAAAGCAAAATTTAATAACATTTTTCTGATGCAAATCTTTATTAATCGTAAGTGGGATAAAATATGTCCCATCGCCCCTTAAGAGCTTAAAAATTAAATATATTAACAAAACCTTCGAATTTATTGAAAAACAATTTAAACTTACTATGCAAAATATGTATATACATATACCGGACGTGCAAAAAATCCGTAAAAACTATAAACATTCATAAAAGCCGGGAAAATAACCGCAATAGATAACGGTTAGCATCTATAGATCACTGTATTTTTTTAAAGACAGTTATAAAAAAATAATTCAAAAAACATCCGACAGATTGCGGTGAAAACGTCTAATTTTAGTGGAAATATGAAAATCAGACGGTTATCAGAACTTGCACTGCTAATCCACATTACGATTGAAAGCCGTGTACTAATTCTAGGATCGGTTACTAATTCCTGATTCATGTAAAATAACTTCTCCAACAAATCGTTATCCTTTGCAGTCAGAAGCTTTGATCAAATACACAACTCTCAATCATGAACTAACTGTGGATTAGCGGCGCAAATTCTTAAAACCTTTTTATTTGCATATTTTCACCGAAGTCGAACGTCTCCAGAGTCATCTATCAGATAATAATTGAGTTATTTTTTATTTCTTTCTTAAAAATTACCCCGTAACCTAACATTGCTAACCTTGCAAACCTTATTTTTATTTTGGTTATTTTTCCGGGTTTTATGATTTCTTAACCCTTTCCGGCACACTGTGCCCGGTCTGGGATACAGAATTTTAATTCCAAACTTGCAAATGACACCAGTAATATTTTAATAAAATTTTGCTTTTACAATAAAAGCTTAAATTAAGGAATTCAAAATATTTAAAAAATTCGTTTGTAAATTCCGGTGTCAGTCGATAATTTCTCATTTTAGTACAGATTTTGCCCGTGCCGGAAAGGGTTAAAGTTTTTCCGGAATTTTGCCCATTTATGATTTTAATATTTCTATTAATAATAATGAAAATTATGTATATATATATATATATAACTTATATCTGTGTGTACACAGTAACCGCCGCCTAATAAAATCATACTCGTTCTGAGATAAGTTAGTTGTAATAAGTGGCTGATTTTTACATCCGGCAAACATTCACAAACTCGAAAACATCGGAGGTATTTCACAAACTTGGAAAGAAAGTGCAAAATATGCATAATGACATGAGCATAATTAATTAGCTTTTGTTTTAAAATAGTTAATTGCTCATTCAAAATCAATTCAATCTCATTCAATCATTCAACTACCGTATATATAAAATTAATAAATACTTATTACGCATAAAATAAATTTAACTATGCATTATTACTTACATTAGGAAAACTTGATGACTGGTACCGCTGCACTAATAATGTTTGAAAGTATCTATTCTTTTATTATCTCTCTCATACAACTACACCTTACCGAATTCCTCTTTATTCCCCTTTTCTGTCTACACTTATTTTTAACGATATCGGAGAGGATTTTTTTTTTATATAGGAAACGCTGTTGACCTGGTCTGTTGCTAAGCAGAGACGAATCTCTGGGATATCATCTGTAATTTTCTTGTTTTGCTATTTTTACGTTTAATATGGGTAAAAAGCAAAATAAAATTTTTCATAGAACATTAAACTGATTGATTTGCTTGAACATATCTACTCCTTTTCGCTGTTGAAAACATTTTTTTTTGAGTTTAATAACCGGCGTTGCTGATTTTACTAAGCGGAAATTGTAACAGAAGTTTGTACTGATTTGATTCTGGTCCTCACAATTTGATCAGATTAAGTGGCTGATTTTATTAACCAATGATTTCATTAAGCAGCGGATACTATATTCTATCGGGTTTTATTACAGATATATTTCCTCGAATAATTATTTCAATTTAGCACAGTATCACACAAACAACTTGAAGTCCTTCAGAAATAATACTTCATAAGTACTTAAGAATAAATGCTATTGAACTAATCATTAATGAAATAATTCCATTATAAAGGTTGGTTTACTGTGTTTGCCAGTTTTTATGTGGAACTCTAAAATCACTCACAAAAACAAACAATAACCCGCATGTTTTTTCTAGATAAGAAAATTATTGTGGGGATACGCAAATATTATGAAAGGAAAAACAAATAGTGCGACTATTGTTTCTGAATATAAGTTATTATTTCTGTTTTATTACTTAATTACTTCTCTAAATTGTTCGACATTATTGAGTCTTAATGAGGATGATCTTGACAGAGATATAAAGTGTAAAATCAAATACATTTCACAGTGGGGCATATCGTAGATATATTCGGCTAAAAGAGATGCGTCCGGCCGAAATAAAAATTCCAAATTAGGTAGTTCTCTGTATTTCCTGTTAAAAGTATATGCTATTATAATTTTTCTAAAAATTTAAATCTGAGAACGTAAATTTTAAAATTTGCCTTATTAAGAAAAATTGTAAAATCGCGAAAAATCTCATGCTACACCCACTGGTTTTTATTGTATTATAAGATTTTACAATGCTACAAATACATGATAAAACAAGTTTTTTTCCTTTTTTTCAGGTTATAATATGTTTTTCAATTCAGGTTCACCAATATAATAGATTGATGAACAAATCTTGTTTTATTTAATTTTGTATAAATCGAATTTTGAAACTCATGCGCTCATATATGTACAGCAGAGCTGCCAACTTCTACGCCTATTTAAATCACATAAACATGTTTGGAACCACAAAAAAGTTTCAGTAAAATGTATGCCAAATATATTCAATGGTATGTATTAGACTCCATATTACTGGTTATCTGCTAAAATTTCTGTTTCTGATATATTTATTCGTCTTGAATTAGGCGTAGTAGTTGGCAGCCATGGTACAGGATTCGTACTCATTAAATGATTCAAGGGATTTTTTTGGTGTTTTAGTACCAGAAATTTCGTTAAGTTTTGGTCGGTATAACTGGTGATGGATTCATTTTTTTTCATAAATTAAAGCAAATATTACTTTATAAAGTGTTTGAATGTCCTTGAACCGTAAGCACCCTGGTATTGTTTTTTTTTTCTATAATCATAGCTGCCAACTTTTACGCAATTTTGCTACCACTAAAATTGTACAGAGGTTTTCCATTTGTCTAATCATAAAATTTCGACGAATAAATAAGATAATATTTACCATAAAATTTTTGTGGTAGGAATAAGGCACAAAAGTTTGCAGCTATGCTATAAGTTACTTTTTCAGAAATTACGTATTTTTAGATTTAGTTTTGCCACCTGTTCTAAATGAAAAACATAAAAGTTGTCTACAAAAACGGGGCTGCAACTACAGAAATCAGCGACAATGCATCGACTTATGGGAAATTACATCAAATTTCTGGCACCAATAAAATGCAATTTACTAGCTAAGATATTTCAAGAGCTGTCGAGGGCAAAGAAAAATTAGTTAATAAAAAAGCTGGGTATTTACACCTTGAAAAGTCGATATTAATATGAAAACTAAAAAATCATAAGCTTACTAATTTGTGTATCTAAAATTTTGTTAAATCAAAAACTATACAAATGTTAAAATGAAATTGCAAGTAAGCGATGCATTCACTTTAAAAGAATTAATTTTTCTCTTCATCGCATGACATACGACGGCGCTTTTCAAAATGATCAGAAACCTTTGTACTATTCTATTTCAAACTTCACGTATGGGGCTGTGCAAATATAACTTTATGCACATTTTGGAAATTTTGAATCCCCTCCCACTTCCGAAATCATACGCTATGATCCCTCGACTCCCCCCTCCCGGTAATGATATCGTTATCAACTTGTAAAAATATTTTGACTTTTAGAATTTATTTCTTTTATTTGGAATCATAAATAAAACTATTCTTCGCATATTTTATTGATTCAAATGAAGAAAAATCAATAAAATATCACTTTAAATCAAATAACAATTAAAATAAATTGTTACTATTTAAAAGTATTTTATAATAGCTTTTTGTTATAAATGCATTCAACACTAATAAAGTTTTGTTGTTCTTACCCCAAACGGAATTGAGTTCTTATCCACAAAACAAATGGACAACATTCCTTCCTCTTATCTCTTTCATTTAATTGTAATCATAAGTTTCATTTCATATGTGCTTCACATATGGTTTCTCGAATAGTGTTTATACACACGTATGAAGAAGAATAGAAATGTCAAACATTGGGGGTAATCCATATTTTAGAATTAAATATTTTTATAATAATTTAGTCACTCTAATAATAAATTTGTATTTTCATAAAATAAATAATCAAATAAAAAAGCTATAACATACTATTTTGAACCGAAGAGCTTATAACAAATAAAAAATGAAAATTGTGATTGGATCAAAAATGATATCGACATCAAAAGACAACCTCCCCCCCCCTCTCTCAGAGATTGCTTACGATATCATATGTCAGGCTCTCCCTCCCAACTAAAATGATAAAGTTATATATGCACAGTCCCGATATGGAAATGTTTTATAATCGTCTTTTGTTATTGTAATCGTCACTCCTGAATGCTTTACGGATGCATATAAAACGTCTTGTGGTCATCATTTAACCTCTTCAGTCCCTGAGTACCCAAATGGGTACATCAGTTTTGTCCCATTTTATTAATGATACTCAAATATAAATAAAATTTCGATATAAGAATAATATGTTTCGAATTCTAAGATTCGAGCTAATGTAAATGAAACAAAAATCTCGCTCTGAAGTTAAACGAGAGAAGAAATAATTCAGTAATAATTAAAAATACTGTAATAATCGCCAGTAGCGAAGAGGTTAATTCCTCAAGCTCTTCGGGACGGGATTCTTCCACGATTTTTTTTTTTAATCTTTAACAACCGGTTTTTAAAAACAGAAATTTAAGCTAACTGAATCAGAAAAATGATCTGATTAAATAAGGCATTTTTTACAATAAAATTGTAATGGAGTATTGTAATTGTATTGGTTGGTTGGTTGGTTGTATGGATTTTAATGGCGCAAGGTCCCTTTGGGGACATGCTGCGCCAAGAGCAAAGTAATGTAATTGTATTGGAGAGAATAATCAATGATTCTGAACACTCTATGCGGCACGTATGTGAGTCGTCCGTCCGTAAACCGTTAACGTTCTTTATCTTTCACTCAAAACAATATTCTTTAAAAACGCTAGATACCGGTACAAAGCACTATACCATTCACAGCCATTTCTTCCATAAATATATCTTAAACGATTTTCTTTAATAACAAATGTAAAATATTTATATTAGTTTCTACGATTAAGAAATTATATCACTTTAAATTAAGCTAAATTTAACTATCCGTTTTTGGATTTATTCCCTTTTCCCAAATCATCCAGTATAATGATGAAAACATCATTACAAGTTCATTATCCTGAGATTTTATATATTCAACTAACTGATAATTACACTGTAATGAAAATTTGCTATTAGATCGAATCTCTGTGGAATTTTAAAATTGCGCTCTTGGGGATTAAGAAGTTAATAAAATCGCAATTTTAGGCTGAATTGGAGCTCTAAATGAAGAACTCTAAAACAGATAATTTTTACTTTGCATAATTTAAATAAAATTTGCAAATTACGATCAAATAAAATTCCAAAAAAATTCGATTAAAACTTTCAATTCCCGTAGGAAATTTTAGCGTAACATTCATTTCTAATATTTTAATTTAAATAACATGATAAAAGTGATACAAATTACAATAAAAAAATCATGATGCATTATTTTATGAGATTGTACTAATTCAATTTGACGAATAAAAATTCTAGTCAAACTCCAACAATAGTTTCTATTGAAAAGTATGTTTATCACGGTACTACTTATATTGATATTGATTTTTCGAATAAGTGGAAATTTAAAGGTCATTCAACTATTCTACATTTTATTTCAGTATATAGTAATCCGTTAAATGCAATGAAGGGAAATAATTCAGATAAAGTAATCACATAATGTTCTAATTCTAATAATTGTCATCCCGTAATAAAAAAAGAATGAAAAAGCACGTCAAGCATTTATTATGAAACGCTTTCGAAATAATTTTTAAAAAATCCTTTTTAACCGTTTGGACTCCGGTGCTTCTTACATAAATTTTGTTCGATTAACACCACTTTTTTAAACGAACTTTCCTTGAAGTAGACAGTTTCAAAAATTCTTGATTAAATAATTAAAATTCTATTTTCCTTTATTACTGGTGTCAAAAAACAAATTTTGAAAGGAAAGATGATGTCTCCGCAGCGGAGACAACGGAGTGGCTAGAATTAATATTAAAGTGGTGAGTGCAAGGAAAAACACAATAAAAAAAGAGAACATTACCAGTATTTTCTTATAGAAAATACTTGAACTGATATAAAGGAATCAAACAAAGGCAACTTCTTTTTAACCCCTTGGAAAACAGCGACACGTATACGTGCCACAAAAAAGTTTAAGAAGCCTTGTTTATTCCCACCAGTTAAATTATACTGTAAAATTTACCTTATTTAAATGGAGCATGAATTCGATTTAATAAGGCATAATTTTTGTTTTTAAAAACCGGAGACAAAACGTTAAAAATTTCCTAAAATTGTGCCGTCACGAAGGGGTTAACAAAGTACTGGTTATCAACACCTGTTTAGACTGCGGTTTTTCCTGACCTCTCGTCATCCTCGATCTTGTAAATAAGAGTCGTTAGCAAACATTTTGGAAAATGCATAATACATTTGAAAACCACGTTGAAGCAATTATCACAAATAACAGAAATAGTGCTTCTAAGCAGTCATGTATGCATTTTGCATACTAAGCTAAAATTTAGTTTAGTATAAGAAAAGACATAATAGGTTGAAAAATCACCATCAAGAAATCTGCAAACAAAATGAAACATAATCTTTTATATATATATATATATATATGCGTGTGTTTAAAATAAGTGAAAAAAATATTAAAATTAAAAAATATTAAGTAAATTAATATTAAAAAATATTAAGTTTAAGATAAGTGAAAAAAATATTAAAAATTATGATTTTAATGTTTCATTAAAAAATGTAGGTTCATATCGAAATAAATATGGCGGTTTTAGATATATAACCAGGTTTTTTTTACAATGGTAACTTTGGTCAGGATTTAAACTTTGGTAATTGCAGCAAGGAGATCTATACTAAATAGAAAACCAGATGGTTTTATAATAAAAACTTAGGAAGAGAAAGGTTATCTGAGGGATTGAAACTACATCCTTGTTCAGATAAATGCTGTAAAGTGTGTGTGTCTGCCGAGGGTTTATCTGATGATGAGGAAACTAGAAATTGTTTGAAATTTTGAAAAGTGTATAATTGTGTGTATAGATTGAGATGCGGGATATGTAATATGTCTTACATCGGAGAGACTATTACTGCATTGAATGCAAGATTTAATAATCATAAAATAGATATAAGAAAAAAAAAGTGGTAAAGAGGAGCAGGAAATTGAGATTACACATTTTGAAAAGCATGGAATAAATAACATTAGGATTTCAATTTTGGATATCGTTCCAAATAAAACGGAAAGATTAATTTGTGAAAGAAATACGATGGCTAAATATGGTACGGTGTATCCTTACGGTTTGAATGTCAAATTCGATCAAAAAATGTAATAAGGCATTTCAGAGAGAATTTATTGAATGTTTCAGTGTATGAAAGAACGGAACATATATTTAATCATGATAACACTAATAATTACAACATAGACATAGATTTAAAGAATTTAAAATGTTGTAGGGATATTGAAAAAATTATCGATAATTACAACTCTAACGATAATGAGATAGTAATTAAAAATTTAATTTCTAATGTAGAAAAGAAATTTAATCCTGAAATATTGGGGATTTTGTATAAAAAAACGGGATACAATACTGATATTGCCTTGGATCTTTTGAGATTCAGAATAAGACAGCAAAAGTTGGACGACTATGTTAAAAGTAGGTCCCAAACAAATTGTGACAATAATAAAATATATTGTGTTTTGGATGATATGGGTTCGTATATGAAAGGCGTTTTTATCATTCGAGTTTTAAACAGGTACAATGAACTTTTGCCAGATAGAAATATTCAGATTATTAAAGCTTTTAAATATGATAAACCTTTAGGGAGAGTCATTTTTAACTATAATGAATATTCTAAAGATCTAAAAAATAGTCAAGCTAACAGTGTTTGCTACTGTCATGATGAAAAATTTAAAAAGTATATAGACCCCAATTATAATCATATATTAACTGGTAACCTAGATATAGTACAAAATAAAGCTCTGAGAGATGCAATGAGATTTGGAACAAAATATAGAATTAAAAGAATTTTAACTCAAAATAACGTCAAAAAAAGCTTAAATAGAAATTTGGATATATTTATTCAAAAATTAGTACTAAAATATAACTTGCATACCTCTGTTTTTGAAGAGTGGAAGTACTGGGTTTTAAAAGAGTTAATCAGTGAATTTCAAATGAACTTTGAGGGGGTTTCTAAGAAATATTACAATGAATTAAAGGAGTCAATAAAAGATCTACAAGATAAATTTGTAATCACCTATGTCGATAAAGCTAATGCTAATTATGCTATTGTTTGTAAATCACTGTACAGGGAATTACTAAGGGAGACTTACGATAATGATACGAACTATCATGTCTTTAATTCCAGTAAGCAAATTATTGGTAATAGAATTAAAGCATTTTATAAAAAAAATCAAGTTGAAACAAACTTGCACCAGTTTTCCTTATCTGGTTTTGGTACTGAAATTTCACAAAAATCCTGTAAAATTTAGAGCTATAACATGTGGTTTCGGATCTTATTTAGTAAATGGAAATAAAAAATTGTTAAAATTATTAAAAAATATTTTTGATAAAGTTCTTATGAATAATCCAACATGCATTATTAAAAATAGCTTTGATTTGGTTCAGCGAATAATTCAGTTGAAAAACATTTCAGGTTTATATGCTTATGATTTTGAAGATTTGTATAATTGTGTAGATTTGGACTGCTTAAAAATTAAAATAATGGAATTTTTTAATTTTTCAGGTATTGATCAAGATTACTTCAATGATTTGTTTAAATTTATTGTATGTGTGCCGTAAAACAGTTTACGGACAAATTAGGGGGATTCCGATGGGGGGAAGTTGCAGTTCAATTTTAGCGGATATTTATTTATTTGTGTATGAAGAACAATTAGCAATATCTAGAAACATTAAATGTTACAGATAAATTGATGACATTTTACTTGTTTTAAGTAATGAAGTGAATAATTATCATTTCAGTAACTATCCTAACGGCTTGAGTTAAACACCGGCTTCAAATTGTCATAATAACGTAAATTATTTAGATATTAACATTATTTTAAAAAATGGGGAATTAAATACTGGTAATTATGATAAACGTAATAGTTTCAATTTTGATACAATAAAAATGCTATATTTTGGTTCTAACGTTTACATATCTATTTATAAAAATATTTTTATCAATGGGTTAAATCGTATAAATAAATTGATTTCAAATACAGATAAAAAAAATTGACGAATTTTTTAATTGGTATGACCATGCTGTAGGTTATGGTTTGCTTACGAGGTTTTTGAACAGGTTACTATGGGACTTCGCAAAATGCAAGAATTTTCGGATTGCCGTTGAAAATAGGTTGATTAAAAGGAAGGTTTAATTGTTTGTCTAACTGTTTAAGAACTGTTCACTTTCATTTGAGGTTTAGTAGCTAAGTATCGCCGGCCTTTGCATATTGACCTTTTGATTTTCAACCAGGTCGTGGCTGGGTTTTTGGTGAGTGTTGCCTGCCATAAAACTAGTTTAAACCACACCGTAAGTCACAAGTCTTATGGCCCCGTCTTCAGAGGTCTATTTTTCGTTTTTATCCTTCTTATTTAGTTTCTATATTCCTATGTTCTTATGACTGATTTGGAATTTTTTGTTTACGTTTGTTGTTCTACCTTTGCTAGTTTTCAAGTTTGTACAAGAGGTATGTTAAAATTTTCTTGTTTAGTTTAATTTTTTTTCATTTCTGTAAAATTGTATATTATGGTGTATTTTTTCGATATAAATGTATATAAATTTATATATATTTATTATATATATTTATTTACATTATATATATATATATATACATATTATATATATTATATATATTTATTTATTATATATATTTATATATGGGTGATTCTACGATAAGAAGTAATTTGTACGGCAATCCGTTTAAAACAGATTTTTTATTCTATATGTTGCTATTTTTTGCAATGAATCGCATCATCTTAATGTACTTTATTAAATAAAATCACGATTAAATGCCCAATTAAAACAAATTTTTCTGAAATTTCTTAAAAAGTCTAAAAAATCTCTCCCCTGGCATGTCCCATTGCTGGTTTCAATTTAACTTTCAAACAATACATATATTTTTTCCATCAGATGCTTAACTAAAGTATGTTTAATTGGAATTTAAGTAATTATACTTACGTATTATAAAATAAAAAATAAAATAATTTTGTTATTTTAAAATTTTTTTAGAATTAACTTTTGTCCTGCTTTTTTTGTGTATCTACCCTGTCGAATTTCGTTCCGCTGCAGCAAATACAAATTCAAGGATGGCTATATTAGGAGTAGCGCTTAAGGACATTTATCGGCTTGAAGTTAGCAATACTAAACGCGCAAGCCATTTAAGCTTCGCCATTTTTAGTTGTTGCGACGCGACCGTGCGGTGTAGTGATTTCGCAAGGTGATCGTGTATCTCCCCTGGTAAGTCTTAAAACTTATAATATTCATTTAATTCAATTGCATTTAAAGCCCTAATTAAACAATGCAGTAATAATTAAAGTGAAATATACAATTAACCCAAAAACTAATTCAGTCAGTTAAAAAATTTGAATTTATCATGAAAATGTCTCTCCCCTGCCGTATTTCCCCTGTCAAGATAACTGCCAGGGGAGAGAGTCACTGACCAGAAAAAGTTATAAAATATGTATAAAGTGACTTACCCTTATATGAAAAGGTAAATAAACGGGACAAAAATCATAATTTAAATGTTTTTGATCAAACTCAAACTTTTCTTTTTAGCGGTATCCTCTATGTACTTGAAACCTCTTATCGTAGAATCACCCATATATATATTTAAATATATATATATAAATTACATATATATATATATATATGTATGTATATATCTGTTTACTAACAATTTTTCATACACGGTACTTAATAAGCTAAAAATTTAATTTAAGCAAAAACACGCTTAATGGACCGTGCATAAACACTTAGTTAGGGTGTTGTTAGTCTGGCACATGATATCCTAAGATCTTTCTAGCTGAATGGGAAAGTTGTCTCTTGAAATTGATATCATTTTTGAGACAATCAAAATCGTCTTTTTATATCTGTAACATGACATTGGGTTCAAAATAGTATGTTATTTTATTTTAGTCTGTTATCTTTTTTTTATGAAAATGCAAAGTTATTATTGAAATCATTAAAATATTATAAATTTATTCAATTCTAAACCATAGAATACCCCAACGTTTGACATTCTTATTTCTCTTCATATGTGTATCATTATACAATCACAGTTCGAGAAACCATATACTAAGTACATTCAAAATGAAGTTTGTGTTTACGAATATCTAAAATAGAAAGAATGTTGTCCCAAGTTTTGTTGATAAGAATTTTTATCTGTCCCCCCCCCCCTCCTTCTTTCTTGGCAAATGCAACAAAACATTGTTACTATTGCATGCATTATGTAATAAAAAACTATTATAAAATACTTTTGAAAAATAACTGTTTCTTTTCAGTGTTATTTGATATAAAGTGATATTTTATTCACTTTTTTTCATTTGAATGATAAAAGTATTTAAAAAAACTTACTTTGTATATCAATCCATATAAAAGAAATAAATTCTAAAAATCAAAGCAATTTTACTTTTTATTTATTGATAATGATATCATTACCGGGGGAGGGGAGAGTTCAAGAAATGATAACGTATGATATCGGAAGGTGGTTGAGTGGATCGAAATTTGCCAAAAATTTTGTAAAGTTATATTTGCACAATCCCTAAAACTAATGAAATTGCATTTTCAAAAGTTATCATACATAGATGGCCATGTATCCAGTTCCTTGCATGATTATCTGATTTTATTTATATTGTACAAACATCTCTTAATATATTAAGAACAGATTAGCTGAAAAATGCAAATTCAATTGGGAATTACCTTCAAGAAATTCATACTCATACTCAGTAAACATAGAGTAAAACTAACAACTGCATTACCATAACTGAAAATGAACTTCCAGCAATTATCATTAACACATAATACTGTATTCTACAAAATGTATGCCTGTAAAAGAGAGATAAATTTTATGCACATATTAGTCAACAGCAAGTATTTTGTAGTAAACCGCAATAATATAAATCAGTTTCGCTTCAAATAAACGTTAAAATAAAAATAACGAGTTTACTAAATGGTGGATAAAAATGAAGCAAAAAATAACTAGTCCTTGGGGGGGCCACCTTAATGCTTACACATTATAGATATTCATAATATAAAATATGGAAATAAAACATATATAAAATTTTTAAAATGCATCGCAATTCCAAAATAAAATTTAAATGTACATTTAAATATTTTTTATACACAGTAATAGTCTATTAATGAATTTTGAAGAATCAATTTCGACAAATTATATGAAGTGCCAAACTACACAAGTAGTACTTAATTGCTTAAAAAAAAATCCTTATATATCCCAAAATAATTATCATATTAACTAATTGTTTACTGCGTCGGATTAAGTGCCTCATATTTAATTAAAATATATCTTAGGATTGAAATTTGAATGAAATACAGGGTCATGAAAAATCGAAGAGTGTGGGAAGTAGGATTACAAATATCTCAGCAATTGATTATCCGATTGACTTCGTTTTTGTTGCAAAGTTTGTGCTATTTTAATGTCTTCTACATCCACTCCTTAAAATTAAAAAAAAATCGGAAAATTTTATATACCTTTCATCAAAACGAATACCTCGGGAGTACAAAAAAACATTTCCGGATAATAAGGTCAATGATATTCAATGGGCTTCTTTTCATTATTACATACTAAGTACACACAAATTTCAAGTCTCTATCTCAATTTGTTCGAGAGATAGAGTGTTTACAGACGCACAGACAGATGGCTAACAATTTTTTTTTTCTAAAAATATTATTTTCGGTTCGATTTTCAAAAGGATTGTAAGACTTACCCTGTACTACGTATGATGGGTAAGTGAAAACTATACAAACATTAAATTAAAGTTAAGATAATCAACGTTTCAACCTTCATCTGAGTTCTTCATCATTAAAACATGTTAATTTGTTTCCAAACAAAGTAAAACTGTCTTGAAATTTAAAAATTCGTTGTATTAACAGACAATTATTTCTTTAACCAGTTATAAAGAGGAAAACATGCATTGCTAATATTTATCTAAAAAAATTAGAATAAATACCCAAATTGTTGGATAAATGTTGGAAATGCATGCTTTCCTCTTTATAATTGGTTTCATAAAATTTCATGCTTCATTTTTCTAAGATTGAACAAATGAAAGAAATGCTTTAAAAAAATAATGGTATCTAAGTCTAAAAGACCGTGAATTCATTAAAAAATCCGCCTTCGGCAGCTACTGATTTTATGTCAGTCCTCTGGTCTAGTATTCAAAGGGCGGTGATGAAATGTCCGATATGAAATTAGGTTTTCTTAGTTAGAAATTCTAAATTCCCACTAGAAATTTTTGAATAGTATTTTTTTTTAATTTCATTTGTGGAATATAGCAGTGTTTTGGAAAAGATTTCTATTAAAAAATTCAGTATAAAGTTCAGACAACCAAAGTTCGGAATTATCCGAAGTTCGGTCTTTGCAGTGACAATATTTAAGGAGGGAAAATAATAAACAAAATTGTTTAAACAAACGAACAAACAAAAGTTGAGAAATCATATCGGATATTGCTTTCTGTTTTATTTTTTCTGCAGTTATCAAACGTAGATAAATCGTAACCGCTTCTCTGACTTGCCGGTACGTCATACAGGCAGCGTGTTTTTACCTATCAAGATTTACCCATACTACGTACGGGCAAATCATTTCAAATTATGATTCATTGGGTACGCGCGACACGTATACATGCCTCATAAAAAGCTTAAGAGTCCTTATTTATCCTCACCAGTAAAATTTTACTGTAAAATTTGCACTATTTAATGGAACATTTTCTCGATATAATAAGGCATAAATTTCTGTTTTTAAAAACTGATGACAAAACATTAAAAATTTCGTAAAAGGCTCCCGTCGCGAAAGGGTTACTAACAATAAATTTTCATTGGGAATTTTTTATTACTTAATTCAAGCATTTTTCTGATACAATTAGTCAAAAATTTCTGATTTGAAAAACAAGTGATAAAATATTAAAAATTCTGTAAAAGACATGAAAAAGAAATTGGCAATACTTGAAAGTTTTTTCAAAAATATTGATCTGTTAAGTTGTTGAGGCATTCTAGAAATTCCAATCCCATACATACATCAACTTCTGCTCCGTCCTTGCTTATAAGGCTCCTGTCCCGTCAAGCGAAAAGAATTAACCCTTTTCGGCACACTGTGCCCAGTCCGGGATACATAATTTTAATTCCATTGGCACCAATGATACTTTACAGAAATTTTCATTTTGTAATAAAAGCTTAAATTGAATAATTCTAAATTTCTAAAAAAAAGTCGTTTGTAAATTCCGATGACAATCGCAGGGCTCCCAAATGGTCCGCGAACTGAACACCAATATTTTTTAACAGAAAATTTCATAGTAGATTTCAACAGCATTTGTGCCAAAACTAACCTCCGAAGGCGATTTCTGTGCAATTTGCAAGAAAAATATAAAAGAAAATTATTTTTAAGAAAATATTGATGTTCAATTGTCGGACCAATTGGGAACCCTGCAATCGGTAACTTCTCAAACAGAATTTGCCCCTGCCGGAAAGGGTTAATGCTAAAACTATGGATAGGTTATTTTCCAATACCTCGTTGGCACTTCGACTTATTTATTTATATATATTTTTTTTGCGCTAGACAGCTGAAGTCTGTCCCTAGAGTCGTCCATTTTTTACTTTTATGATTTTGGTTGCAGTTTTTTATAATGACAAATTCACTTTTGTAACCTGATCTAAATATGAAAGTATCTTTATAAAAAGTATCTGCAACGAAAATCGAAAAAATAAAACAGGATGACTCTGCGGATTGACGTCAGCTGTCCAATGAAAAAAATAAAAATAAAAAATACAATAAAATAAATAAAAGTATTTGAAAATATCGAAATGGAAACGATATATTGATTAAAAAAACCTACCTGAAAGTTTAGCATTCGCTCGCCAGTATCTTTCCAAGATGAGACAGGAGTCATCATTTCTTTTTAATGCAATTATCGTCGATTAATACACCGACGCATGTTTTCTTTTTTTTCTATTATCATTAACACTAGAACTACCAGAAATTTGAGCCACGTTTTATAAAAATACTTCACACCAGAACTTACATTAAAAAGAGATTAGCTTTATTATTTTACCAGCGAACGTCCAGGTTTTCACCATAAAAGCATGGCTACTGCTGAAGTGAACTTCCACCATTAAAAAAAAAATGACTGTTCGTTTGGTCATTCATATGACTGAAATTTTGCATTAATTAGGCGTTAAAGTAAGCAGAAAATTTTCTAAATGATTGATTGAAATTAATTTCGTTTTAGGCACCTAACAAAATTATGAAAAAATTATTGATTATTTTTTACTAATGGAAGAAACCGCTTACAATTGAAATTACATGTTAAAAAATGTTACAGTCGGCTGCCGTTAATTCGAACTCGTCGGGACCACAAGAAATGTTCAAATTATCCAGAGTTCGAATTATGGAAAGTATCAGAGGAAAATATATTTAAAAGAGTATTAATACAAAGAAATTAATGTGGTAGTATTTTATAAATATATTTCGGCTGTATTATCATTAGAATATGACTTAATATTAGGTTAAAAGATATAAATACATAAACTAATTAAAGGATTGGGAGCAAGCATAAATGAAGATGGGGTAGAGATGTCATTGATGGACAGACGGGGCTCTAAAAAAGGCGAATATTAAATGCATGGGGATCATATGTATACTTGTTCAGAACAATTCTGACAAAAATGGAAGAAAGAAAGCTATTTCAAGAATCTGAAGTTCGGGAGAAAGTAAGAAGAAATGAAAAATCAGAATATCGTTAGTTCGAATTTAACGAAGTCAAGAGAAAATGAGTTCGAATAAATGAAAAATTTTAACATTATTCTGCTATTGAAAATTTCGGGACTTCATGTTTAGTTCGAATTAAGCGAAAATTCCATTTATCCGATTTCGAATTAACGGGAGCCGACTGTATTAGTATTTTGTTCCTTTTTTCAAGATGTGGCCTCAAGAAAATAAAAGGAAACATTACTAAAATTATCTTTTTTAGAATTTTTGTAATGATTTTCCAAGATATATTTGTAAATTAATACATAATTAACTGATAACTGACAAAAAAAGATGTTTAAAAATATTAAACTATTCATTTTTTATTTAGAATTTGTTTTTTCTTTTCTGCAGATTTTAAAATGTTTCATTGTTGCTGTTTCACGGCAAAATGGCATATTTTAGCAATCGTTTATCGAGAATAAATCAATCCATAACTCCCAAATAATTTTACGAATTACAGAGAATTTTTTACAGTGTTTCCAAGTTTCCGGCTTTTTGTATATCACTATTATATGAGAGAAAATTGTATTCTATTAAATAGTCTAAATATCAAGATGAAATAAATAAACCTTTTCTATATTAAAATACTGGTGATCAAAAAGCCGGAGACTTAGCAGCTCTGATTTCTGCCAATTTATCACCTGTTGCAGGATAATTGAAAAATGCTTTAATTTAATCAATTAATTTATAATTAAGTTCTGAAAGTATAAAAAGATTGCATTGTTACCAGAAATACATTTTGTTACATAATTTCTATTAGTCAAGCGTGTCAGGAAATGAGATAATAATCAAACGCAAAATTCTATCTTTAGATATAAAAGCGAGGGTAATTAACCCTTTGGACTCCGGTGCCTTTTATAAAAAATTTATTTGATTTCACCACTTTCTAAAAAGAAGTCTTCTTCAAGTGTAAAATTTCAAAACTGGGTTGCCAGATTTGGCTTCTTTTTTAGCTATTTTAATTGTAAATTTTACATTCAAACCAGAAATTCCGTATAGTATTGTTTTCTTTATTTAATGACAAATGTTTCGCGATTAACCAAAGTAAATATTTTTCTTTTAGAATCTCTGGGGTAAATTCGGAGTTTTAAATACAACCCTTAACTGGTTCTGTCTTTTCCGTTCAATAAGTTGAAAATAACGGTTTCACACCACAATTTTTTTAATAAAATATTCCTAACATTTAGTCTATACATTTTCCCTTTAACTAGTATGAAATTATTTTTTAAAAAAATAGTGGTGTCAAAAAGCTTTAAATGATGAATTAGGCAAATTCGTCTTGCCCGAACGACGTACGGGCAAATCAGTTAAGGCGTTTAAAAGAAGAGGCCAAACTGGCAACCCTCTTTCAAAAATGCTGTGATTAAATAAGGCAAATTTTATTCATTTTTTATTACTTGTGCCAAAAACAAATTCTGTAAGGAAAGATAATGTCGCTATAACGGTACAATGGAGTGCAAAATGTTGAATAAAGGTGTGTAATTAGACAAAGTCAGTTTATATGATTTCGTGTGTTTTGAATAATTTCATTCGATCTCGATTTAAAACCTTAATCTACGGTGTGTCAAGAATATTCTGCTGCGTGGCTTTTAAGGCACGTGTGAGGTAAATTTACCGCCTCCGCTTAAATGTTTAAATTAATATCGTCATATTTAAATGAATGTTTGATTTAATACTCTCCAAACTGTGTTAAATGTCGTCGGCTTTCAGCTAATGCTCACTAATGCTATTTGCCAGCTCTAATATTCTATCATTAACGTTATAATACATGAATCTAGCTGCGATCAATTTGAATTGATATTTGAATAAACTGTTTTGAAAGCATTGCAAAGTTGTTAAAATGATGAATGGATAAATTACTTATAAAAATTTAATTAAGTATTTCGTATTTAAAGAAGCTCTAAATGCATGGTCGAATTAGTTAATTTTAAAGTGAAAGGCTTTGTTTAAGTTTAAAGAAAGCAACTACGAATTCTTTGGATGAGTGTTTCTGAAGCTTAAATGGATTAATCTAATACATAAAGATGAAAAATTGTCTATCTGTGAGCTCAAACTGCTAACCCTGTTCCAATGAGACTATTTTCCCATAATAAGTTTCTTTTTATGATTTGTTTTGCAAAGTCCTTTCACATTCAGAATGTTTCATCAAAAGTTCTTCTTCAAATTCTTAAATACATTCTAAAAATAGTAATGATTTTCATGTACTAGTTACGGAAATTAAAATGTCCCGATATTACACATGTGCTCTGGCGTTGTTAGCGGATGTATGTAACTAGCCATCAATGTTACACCACATAGTGTTATTTTTTTAGAAATTTTGAATTTACACCGCAAAAATTAAATTAGTAATTGTTGAAAAACGATTGAAAGAACTCAATACTCAAGACCACAGAGTACGGACAGAGCCTCAACTCGGCTTGAAAAGAACGCCCTCAGTAGATCACTTAAAAACTAAACCATCGCGTTGGCGATTTTTATCCTCGTGATTTCTGTTTAACTGTAACCATATTCTCGCTTGGCACTTCTTGCTGAATGCTGATTTGATTATCTTTGCACACGTGCTTATGCTATTTGATATTAGATTTCCGCGCTTATATTGATTCGTAATTATTACTGTTATTGTTCTTAAATTTTCAAGTTTAGATTATTAGGTCTTTATGTTAAGAAGAGACACATGTATTGTTTGCAAGACGAATACGTCAAAGTTATTTCATATTAAAATAATTCTTTCATAAATTTCAAAACAAGAAGCGTCCCTGTATTTTTTTTCTTTTTTCCCTTATCATTTGTCGCCAAGGAAGCCATATTTCGCCAAATTAGCAACCTCTCTTATGTTATGATCGTAGTTTCAGAGTCATCCGCTCGTATTGCTACTGTCTATGCGTAATCCCATATTAAACAAATTGCCATTACAGTATATGAAAGTTGATTCTCTGTTCCGTACTCTGTGCTCAAGACAATGCATAAGACCATTATTCTTGCGGTTTAGAAGAGTAGTCGCGCTGCGGCTAATACTTCCCTTATACTTTTCGCTTTTTTTGTCATGTCTTTTCTCTATGTTATTAAAAAAATCTTATTACTTTACTGAAGTAAAATTAGTTAAATTTAGTTAAGTAAAATTAGTTAAGTTCATTATACATTAAATATATTGCAATTAAAACATGCTTGAAGTATGATTTGTGTTCTTTTTCGCTTATAGGTAAATCGGAGTATATCCCGATGACGTATTTTTCACGTTCATATTGTTTTAAAAAATATATTACTATTTATTTACTGTTTAAGTTATTTTTTTACATGAAAATTGCAATTAGCATTAATAAAAAAGGTATCTTTGGAGGGATTATGGAGCTTAATATCTAATTTTTTTGTACTTGGTTTTCCTTATGAACATAGTTAACACCTTATTTTATCTGATCTATCTTTTACTTTTATCTATCATTTATACTCCTCTCTTTTTGTGTATAATTTAAACTCTAATATTACTATTCCTGTAATTTTATACAAATCCACTGTCTGGAAGCCAGAATTGTGGAATATTACGTACATGTATATTAATGAACAGTCGAGACAAATAAAGTAGTCCGGAATCTAAATAATATACATTTAATTTTTAATTAATAAAAAACCTTTAACTTAACAGGAAATTTCTATTAAATTTAAACATTTTCCTTTATAGCAGTTGCCGCTAATTAAAAATGCACTTTAAGGTTTTTACCACAACAATTCCTTTTCCATTCCAAAATTTCCACGTGAAAAATGAAAATGAAATAAATAGTTTAGCGAATAAAAAAGTTATTATTACGTCATATTGAAGTATAGTAGACGTCAGAATGTGAATACATAACGTAATATGAGTTTGAAAAAATGTATTGAGACATGATAAAACCCGGATTGTGGAAATACTGGCTTATTTTAACATTTTGAGTTTCCCTGAATTTGTTTAGCTATTTTTATGTGCGTTCATAATTATATAAATACTTAGTAAATATGGTAATTGTCGTTGGGGAACATTCCTTAACATGGTTTAACCGTGGAAAAATACCGGGTTA
The DNA here is from genome assembly GCA_964019185.1 of Maratus speculifer. NCBI lineage: Eukaryota > Metazoa > Arthropoda > Arachnida > Araneae > Salticidae > Maratus > Maratus speculifer. The sequence goes on from OZ025290.1 coordinate 253,647,285, forward strand.
GGATATAGGCCAGAGTAGCTTAGATAGTAGAGCAACAGCTCGGTACGCTGTAGACCCAGGTTCCATACCTGACCCCAGCATATTTTTCACTCCATATTGGGTTAATGTATTAATTGTGTTTATGTCTGCCTTAATATGTATGTACTTTTAATAATCTGTCATAATAATACAGATGTTAGTTTCTATATTCTTTAAAAGGATTAATAAAGTTATGAGTTTTAAAATTTTTATCTACCCTGGACACTTTTTTAGTTTCAGAGGCAAAGCCCTTTCATTACTTAGATGCTAAAATAAATGAAAGACACCCATATTTATTAACAGATTTATTTCTAAATGATAAAATGTCAACTGGCATGTTTTGTTCCTTAACCCCTTAAGCACTTTCTTTTCCGTTCAATAAATTAAAAATAACGGATTCTCACCACAATTTTTTTTAAAAATATATTTGTTACAGTTAGACTAAACATTTCCGCCTTTAAATCGTATGAAATTATTTTTTTAAATATTTGTGGTGTCAAAAAGATTTAAATGATGAATTAAGCAAATTCGTCTTGCCCGAACGGCGTACGGGCAAATCAGTTAAGGGGTTAAAGAAAACTTTTGTAATTATATTCTGGGGTCATTGGACTTTTGGTATTGAAATTAAGGGATTTCATAAACTTAGCACCACACTTTGAGGTGTTGAATTTGGAAAAAAAATACTCTGTTTTTGTTATTTATATACTCAGAATTTTATTAATAATAAAATCAGACAATAAAAAATATTTTTGAAGGCTTTTTCACAAAATTACGTGACGATTAAGGGGTTAAATAAACTTATTTAATCTAAATCTCCTTTACAGTGATTTTGTATTGCACATCACAAACATTGACATTAAAATCCAAATACCGCATTAATAATAATTAAAAAAATTCTTTATTTGTAGGTATTTAATTAATAGATTCGATTCATTTTTTTACATTATACTTATATGCAGAAACTCTAGGCTTAAGATACAGGATGCTTCAAAATTCCCTGGCCAAACTGCAAAGATAAAAAGCAATTTCAATATAGTAATATCAGGATTATAACAAACGACTCGACTGTTTTATATTATGATCGCATCAGTATATTTCTAATATAAATTTTGAATTCAAATCCTCTTTCAATTGTTGTCAAATCATCTGTTGAAGATTTGTCTAACGAGAAAGAGATACAAGTTGGAAATAAAAAAAAACTGGCCCATGTAGGTGCCCTGTAAAGTGGTGTTCGAAGAAACAATATTGGAAATGAAAAAACAAGAAGATCGGGGGAAATAAGAACAAGTTTTTTTTTATTAACATAGCGATTATAGTGAGTTTTCAAATGTACCATCACCAACATAGATACTTACCTGGCAACGCCTAGCAATTGATACCGGTATCTTTTCGAAAATTCTAGATGTATCATCTGTGAGACACTAATAGACTCTGAATGGTGCACAAAATGCAAGACTTTTAGTGATTGCTGCAAATGTTTGTGAACCACTTGCAATCTGCGAAAGGTACATCAGGCACGTGCTAGATATTGTCATTGGCACATTTGAGCACTTACTGTTATTGTTATTTTATAGAACCCTTGTTTTCATTTTTTCTGCATTTTTTGTTTATCGTCAAATGTTTTCTTTTCCTACCCCACATTGCTAAACCAAAAGTGCATCTTTATGTTTATTTTGCCTTCTCTTAGAATTTTAAACACGAATTCAGGGACATCCTGTGTTAACTTTTTCATTAAAAATAAGTATACATATTTTGTATTTTTATTAATTTGCAACATAGCTGAAAAGTGTTTGTGAATTTGTTTGTGGTTTGTTTTTCTGCCATCTGAATTTGTCCGAACTTACGTAAATTTATTGGGTTGGTATGCAATAGATATATGATATTGATGTTTACTTTTTCATGTTTGTTTTAAAAATGAAGTGCGTTATCATTTACAGTTTGTTTATGGGAACATTCAAAAGGATTCCTTTACATTACGGTTTATGAGAAAATTTAGTTTACAGTGTATTTTAATGATATTGGGGGGGTATTTTAAATATACTGAAATTTATATATACCCTCAAGGTGCATTAAGAGATGCTTATTTTGAATTATGATGTGCGCAGCCATTGATCGTTGATTTATAAAGATATACAAAATAATTCGATTAGAGTACAGTCAGGGCTGCCACAGGCGACTATTTTTTAATTCTAACTGACATCACTTTTTTAAAACAGAAATCCTTAATAGACTTTTTGACGACATTTGCAAGAAAAAGCTACTTCAAAATTTACAGTAAAAAATATTGGTACAGATGGAATATAAAAATAGTCGCCTGTGGCAGCTATGTACACTCTATTGACAATACACTGAAAATTAAAGCTTCGTACATAAGTGTGGCGCAAGTAGCGCCACTCACAACTTTAAAGTCAGGTTTTATTTAAATGTGTGCTGTAAAGTTCGTGAGCATTATTTATCTTCAAAATTTGACGAATTGAGTTGAGATTGATCATAAATGCCTTTAAGAAGACGAAGAAGCAATTATCAACATCTTCCCCGAATTGGAAAGAGGTCGTAAAGTAGGGCTACGAGAAGGTGGATTTTGCAGAAAGACTTAAACGGAATGTGTCCATTGCACAGGATTGTTGGGAGCAGTGGTCAAGGGATGGTACTGCCTCGAGAAGACCAAGTTCTGGATGACCACGTGGTACCATTGAGAGGGAAGACTGTCATATTCGGCGTATGGCTGTGGCGCATCGTACTGCATATGCGACAGAAATTCGAGCTGCAGTTGGTACCACAGTCACAGAACGAACTTCAAGAAATTGGTTACTTTAAGGACAGCTCCTAGCAAGGCGCTCTGTTGCATGCATTCCGCTGACTCCAAGTCATTGCCGTTTGCGACGTCAATGGTTTATTGCACATCACAAACATTGACATTAAAATCCAAATACCGCATTAATAAGCGGAGGATGGAGAGCTCATTGGAGGATGGAGTGGAGATTTTTTGTGTTTTCTGATGAAAGCAGGTTCTGCCTTGGTGCCAATGATGGTCGTGTGCTGGTCAGAAGGAGGCCAGGGGGATGCCTTTAACCAAACTGTCTGCGGACTAACACACTGGACCTACAATCTGGGGTCATGGTCTGGGGAGCAATTTCCCATGACAGCAGAAGCATTCTCGTGGTTCTCCCAAACACACTGACTGCAAATGTGCACGTCAGTCTGGTAATTCAACCAGTAGTGCTGCCATTCAAGAAAAGCATTCAAGGGGAGTTAACAGGATAACGCTCGCCCTCATACCGCTGTTGTAACGCAACGTGCTCTACAGAGTGTCGACATGTTACCTTGGCCAGCGAGATCACCAGATCTGTCTCCCGTTGAGCACGTATAGGATATCATTGGATGAGAACTACGCTGTCATTTCCAGCCAGCACTGACCTTCACAGTATTGACACATCAAGTACAAGAAGCATGGAACTCCATACCACAAAGTGACCTTCGGAACCTGTATAACACAATGCATGCACGTGTGTAGACTTACATTCAAAACTCTGAAAGTTATAGCGACTATAAATGCAACAGTATTTCACATTTAAAATGCATTTTGCTGACCTTAAATTAGCCTGTGATCTCGAAAATCTAATCAATTAAGCATGTTAACTAGAAAAATGCACTGTCCAAATTTCATTACTCTACAATAAGTTTTTCTTGGTGTTGGGATTTTTTTTCCGTCAGTGTAGTATATACTGGGAATACATATAACCCTTTGAGCTCTGATGGTAGAATTTTCTACTACATAATTTTAATTCCGAAATGTCAAAACGGCACCAGAAAATTCAACCAAATTTGCTTGAAAATCTTTAATGCATTTTTTCGTGCATATCGTTAAGCGGTTTTTTTCTTTTCAAAATACTGGTGCAAAAGTGACATTTGGAATTTTGAAGAAAATTGCGCACCAGAGCTCAAAGGGTTAAAGTTATTTCCATGAAACCTTGTCATGTCTGTCACATAGCTAAAAATCGCTATGCTTCTTGGCCACCATTATTTTCGAAAAGTTTGCTTCGCGCTATTGAACTGATGAGATATCTCCGATAAAATAAGTCACATTTTTCCGTTCTAAAACAATGGTAGCGAAAAATCGTTGTATGTGACAAACATGACATGTTTTCATGGAATTAGTCTTAAGCGTTTATAAGTTTACCTTCTTCTTTGCCTATCACTTGATAGCTATAAAATCTATGGGTCATAAAAATGACATTACAAAAGATTTCGAGTATATTTCCGCATATTATAGGGATTTGGTAATGAGGAATTTTCCGTTGTGCTATAAATTTCCCAACTGAATTACATTTTAGCATATTAACTTGTGCATTTGCAAATATATAGATTATATACAAGACAGCATAAAAGAGTTCAAATGTTTTTTCGACTAGTGATCTGATTCTGAAATTGGATTTTCAAATGTGCTATTTGTTTTAGAAATTGTTTAATTAGATACTGTTTACTTATATATAGTTATCCTGCATTATTATGAAAAAGTTGGAAAATTATTCATAATGTATGATTAATGATGTAATGAGTAACGATTTGTCGTTCTTTTTCGCTTATAGGTAGATTGGAGCCTATCCCGATGACCCGATGTCGTGTTTTCCACGTTCATATTGTTTCTTTTAATTTTTATTTATTTACTGTTTAAGTTATTATTATATTTTTACACGAAAATTTAAATTAATATTAATTAAAACTAGTCGTTGGGGGCCACCGTAATACTTGCCCGTCATGGATATGTATATGAAAATAAAACATGTGAAAACTATTATACAATGCATTGCAATTCATAAACAAAATTTAAATATTGTTAATAAACATAATAATGCTCTATTAAAGAACTGCTGATTACAAATTTCGACAAATTATATAAAACGCCAAACTACTCAAGTAGTACCGAACTGCGTAAAAGAAACATCCTTATAACTCCCAAAATAATAATTCTATTAACTAACAATTAACTGCGTCGGATTAAGAGTCTCATTTCCAATTAAATGTACCTCTGAATTGAAATTTGAATGAAGTACAGGGTCATGAAAAATCGAAGAATATGGAAAACAGGATTACAAATATCTCGGCAACTAATAATCCGATCGACTTCGTTCTATATGCAAAATGTGTGTTATTTTATTTCCTTATACGTCCATTCCTTAGAACAAAAAAATTCGAAAATTTTTATGTACCTTTCATCAGAACGAATTTTTCGAGAGTCCGAAAAAAATAGTTCCGGATAATCGAGGTTGCTGATATTAAATAGGCTTCGTTCCATTCTTACATACTAACTACATACAAAATTTCAAGTCTCTATCTCAATTTGTTCGGGAGATAGAGCGTTTACAGACAGACTGACAGACAGACGGACGGCAAATTTTTTTTTCTAAAAATATGTTTTTCGGAATCTCCACTATCTAAAACGTGTAAATCTGTCAAAAAAATTTTTCGATTTTCAAAACTTTTGCAAGACTTACCCTATACTACGTGTGATGGGTAAGTAAAAGGTAAAAATTCTTTTTTTACCTTTTACTTACCCATAAAAACTAGTTTCGACCTACATCCATTTTTTCAGTACTGACACAAAAATACTGTAATGAAATTTTGATACATAAATCTGCAGTCGCTAAAAAATACATGGGTGGTTCTGCAAAATTTGGTTAACTTGGTGTTGGCAGCAATTTTCACATATTTATATCTATTTTATGCAATATTTGCAACTACCAAGCGATATTATAAAATCCATGTAATTTGGTCATTAACTTTGATTTATATCAAAATATATTTTATTTCCGAAAATTGCGTATTCCTACTCCAAATATCAGTCCCTAGCCATGTAAGATCTCCCAAATTTAGCAAGCATTTCATTGTTATTTTAATTCTATATATAATACTCTGGTTTAACTCGACTTAAACAAGTTTAGTATTACACTACTAACCTTGTCATTGTGATTTATTTTTAATCACAACATTTTTTTATGAGATTATTTCAAATCAAAAAGTGTAAGCGTTAAAAAATATCAGTCCCTATTTGCGAAATTCAAAAATATGCGGCATGTAACCTTATGACGTTTTTTATAACTTTCTCAAGCGAAAACATCGATGTGTATTTAGTTGTAAACACGACCAATGCCGCAGCAGCGATTTCGTTTTTAGTGCGGTCACCGATTTTTTTTTACGGAAACACGTTCTGTGCCAGTCGAACTCTCGGGCCTTAGGTAAATCGTTTCAAGTATAGTTAATTAATAATTGATCTCATCAATTATTGTAAATTTGAGTTTTTTCTGCCTTGTTATTTTGATCACCTGCAGGTTTTGATAAGTTATGTTTGATTTAGCTTTGATTCGTCAGTTCCTAGACCATCAAACCCTCATTGTAAAAAGCCTAAAATACTTATTATTTTCTTATTATATATATTTATTATACTTTAAAATAGTAAAGTAACTGGCCTTTTTAGATGCAACAAAGTAGATATTATAACCACAGTATAGAATTAGAACTTTACTGATAACCATCTAACAACACCTTTGTAAAAATTAGGCCATAAGTTAATCAAATTTTAAAGAATCACCCATATTGGTTGGCAGTTGGAGTATTAAATACTTCTTTCAATGCATCATTACGAGTGCCATAAGAAGAATTGGAATTCCTTGAAAATCTGAAAAGTTCTTTCACAATCAGCGTTGATCCATCGAAAGTCCGTCTAATATAAAATTGATACCTCATCGTACATTGATCTCTGCTTGTATCTAGAATAATTCGCGGATTGCGTAATTTCCAGTTTGAATGCTATATTTTTCAGACATTTCGAGTTCACACTAGAAATAATTTTCTACCAAATAACAGATAATGTTTTATTAAATCAGCCACTTATGAAATAAAAAGAAAATTTCTCTCTCGCAATTTCAGTTATGAAAGTGAAATTTCGGATAAAAATTTGAGGTCAAACTACCAACCCTTTTCCAGTTTGACTATTCTGCTATAATGGGTTTTCTTTTGAAAATTTGTTTTGCAAAATTCTTTCACATTCAAAATGTTTCATCAACAGTTCTTCTTTAAATTCTTAGGTAACATTCTGAAAATAGTAATGATTTTTCATGTATTAGTTTCGGAAATGAATATGTCCTCATCCTCATATTATACTTGCGTTGTGGTGTTGTTAGCGGATGTATGTCACTAGTCATCAATATTACCACATCTTTATATATATATATATATATATATATATATATATATATATATATATATATATATATATATATATATATATATATATATATATATATATATTAGGGTGGGCCGAAAAAAACTTTTTTTCGAATTTCGATTATGGCGGGTGCGGAAAAGTGGCCACTGGTGGCACTCGGTTTACACAAAAAATTTGAGATTTTTTGGACTTTTCCTTATCCTGCCGCAAATGGCTTGAAAATTTGCAAAAATGCTGATTTTGAACTTTTTTAGCTAAAAAGTTAGAAATGTTAAATTAAATCTATTCTGGTTGTATTTACTTGAAAAGGTAGCTTTAACGTGCAAAATGCTTAAATAAGTTCTGATAATGCATTATTTAATTGCTAAGTGTATTTTAAATAAGCCGATTTTCATAGCTTTTTCACGTATAACAGGCAAAATATGTATTAGTTTGAATCGTTCGTTAATTTCTTTCTTATTTATGTTCCTTGGTCTTTCAATTTTTTCTATGCGTCAAAGGTCGTATATTTGGACAGCGGACAGCAGTATAACTCAAAAACAAGCTGGAAGGTGAGAAGGGGTGAAGCACGACTCAAAGAAAACGCAATGCCTTATCGTAATATCGAGGGAGTTTAAGGGGAAATAAAAGAAAAGAGAAAATTGCGATAAGGGATTGTTATTATTTTACTATGCTCAAAACCTGCGACATATGTTCAGTGTGGACGTGAAACCTTTTCCTAGAGAGATGCGGTACTTTTTGGATCATTTGACGTACCATTACAGTGTTTTGTGCGATTTATTACGACGAGCTTAGAAATAGCAATTATGAAGGTCCATGGCAATGTAAAAGACACGTGACAGCATGAAAAGTATCCTTTTTGGGGCACCATACTTAATGAAAGAATTGCAATTGCCAACTTATACTGATATCATGCTCCACTACTACTGGTTGCATGCAAAACGATATGGCAGCAAATCGAGAAATCCAATATTAGTCAATAGATGATGTTATTAAAATGATAGGTGAAAAAGTTACCATTGAAAAAAAGCTTCGGAAAAAAATCTGAAAATTTTTTCCATACCAGCGTTTTCCCAACGATCAATTTACAAAAAAAAATCAAAAACTACTAAAAGGTTTCACCATATCGTACGAATTCTTCGCGGGTTGTCTGTACTTTCAAGCCCATACGATTGCAGGATTTCCCCAATGATCTACACTTCTTTTAATAGAGATAGTTTAGAATAATAGTTTAATGGTTGGTGAAAAAGTTACCGAAATCTGAAAAAAGCTTTCATAATAGTGTTTTCGCAACGATCAATTTACAGAAAGATTAAAAACTACTAAAAGGTTTCACCATTTCTTACGAATTCTTCGCGGGTTGTCTTTACTTTCAAGCCCGTACGATTTCAGGATTTCTCCAACGATCTACGCTTCTTTTAATAGTTTTTAGCTCACAGGCTATCATAGCCTGAGAGCTTATGTGCCCGTCCGTTCTGTATGTATGTGCGTAACGCGATAACTCATGATAAAAATATCCGATCCACTTGAAATTTTGTATATAGGTATATCCTGACAAGGCGCTTCCCTGATTAGTTTTTGGAGTTCATTCGATATGTATAAGAGGGGGAACGGGGGCTCATGCCCCCCGTTAGTTGATATAAATGGGATTTTCATGCAGAATTAAGTTTTTGTTCAAAATTTAGATTAGGATCATTCTGATGAGGCAATTCCGTGACTTATTAGGTGTTCATTGAATAAGTATAAATAGGGGGAACAGGGGCTCTAATGCCCCCCCCCCCGTTAGTTGATATAAATGGGATTTTCATGCAGAATTAAGTTTTCGTTCAAAATTTAGATTAGGATCATTCTGATGAGGCGATTCCGTGACTGTTATTAGGTGTTCATTGAATAAGTATAAATAGGGGGAACAGAGGTTCTAATGCCTCCCCCCCCGTTAGTTGATATAAATGGGATTTTCATGCAGAATTAAGTTTTCGTTCAAAATTTAGATTAGGATCATTCTGATGAGGCGATTCCGTGACTGTTATTAGGTGTTCATTGAATAAGTATAAATCGGGGGAACAAAGGTTCAAATGCCCCCCCCCCCTTCCGTTACTTGATATAAATGTGATTTTCATGCAGAATTAAGTTTTCGTTCAAAATTTAGATTAGGATCATTCTGATGAGGCGATTCCTTGACTGTTATTAGGTGTTCATTGAATAAGTATAAATAGGGGGAATAGGGGCTCTAATGCACCCCCCCCCCCCCGTTAGTTGATATAAATGGGATTTTCATGCAGAATTAAGTTTTCGTTGAAAATTTAGATTAGGATCATTCTGATGAGGCGATTCCGTGACTGTTATTAGGTGTTCATTGAATAAGTATAAATAAGGGGAACAGGGGTTCTAATGCCCCCCCTTAATTTATATAAATGGGTTTTTCAAGCAGAATTTTCAGATTTCGTTCAAATCTCTGAATAGTTTTGGAAGTTTAATGGTTAAGTATAAAAGAGGGGGATAACTCCTTTTAAATTACATGAATGCTAAACAGGTTTTTATTAAGAATTATCTAATTTGCTCTGAATTTTGGATATAGATATTTTATATGATAAAGCATGTCTTTGATAGTATAGGAGGTTCAATGATTAAGTATAAAAAAAGAGGAAAGGGGAGAGCTGTGTTCCCTTCTTAATTTTTTTTTTCGAACGGAATTAACCCTTGAAAATATAAGGCTTTAATGTACAATTAGTATTTGTAGCCTGTGAGCTCAATGCCATCAGTTTAGCTGGGCAGTATTCTTTATTAATCTTTTTGTAAATTGATCGTTGGGAAAACACTGGCTTTTATTCAGATTTCGGTAATTTTTTCATCTACCAATTTAATAACATCATCTATTGACTAATATTGGCTTTTTCGATTTTTTGCCATATCGCTTCGCAACCAGTAGTACTGGCGTATGATATCAGTATAAGTTGGCAATTGCAAGTCTTTCAACAAGCATGGTGCCCAAAAAGGATACTTTTCATGCTGTCGCGTGTCTTTTACATTGCCATGGACCTTCATAATAGCCATTTCCAAACTCGTCGTAATAAAACGCACAAAACACTGTAATGGTCCGTCAAATGATCCAAAAAGTACTGAATTTCTCTAGGAAAAGTCCACACTGAACAAATTTTATCAGATTTTGAGCATGGTAAAATAATAACAATCCCTTATAGCATTTTTCTCTTCTGTTTTATATATTCCTTCACTCCCTCAACATTACGATGAGGCGTTGCGCACGCTTAGTGTTCTATTTCACCCCCTTCTCACCTTCCAGCTTTGTTTTTGAGTTATACTGCTGTCCGCTGCCCAAATATATGACCTTTGACGCATTGAAAAGTTTTAAAGACCAAGGAACATAAATAAAAGAGAAATTAACGAACGATTCAAAGCAATACATATTTTGCCTGTTATACGGGAAAAAGCTATGAAAATCGACTTATTTAAAATACACTTAGCAATTTAATAATGCATTATCAGAAGTTTTTTAAGCATTTGGTATCTTAAGCATGCCTTTTCAAGCAAATACAGCCAAAATAAATTTAATTTAACATTTTTAACTTTTTACCTAAAAAAGTTCAAAATCAGCATTTTTGCAAATTTTCAAGCCATTTGCGGCAGGGTAAGGAAAAGTCCAAAAAATCTCAATTTTTTTGTGTGAACTGAGTGCCACCAGTGGCCACTTTTCCGCACCCGCCATAATCGAAAATCGAAAAAAAGTTTTTTTCGGCCCACCCTAATATATATTTATATAGACATTTTGAATATACACCGCAAAAGTTTAATTAGTAATTGGTTAAAAAAGATTCAAAGCATTTAATGCTTTCGACACTTCTAAATGCAAAAGAGCCCTTTATACTAGCACTAGCAGGCTATGCCCGCTGCGCTGGTCCATTTTTCTAAACGAATCTTGACTCAAACAAAATGGTGATTTGAAATTTCGTTTTAAAGCAGTGTATACCATCACCTGGAATGTCCTTCCGCAATGCTGAAAACGATGCCAGTGCCAATGACATTGCGATATTGCACTATTGTATGCATTGGACAAAATTTGGGTAATTAAGTACTATCTCTCTTATTTTATCATTTATAGTAGAGTTTGATATGAAAATTAGATCGTTATGACAGCAGGAATCAAAATGTTCTCTACTCATCACATTATTTTGTTAGAAAGAATTGCAATGATTATCAAACTCTATTAACTTTCATATCGCACATTATCATATGTTAGTTCTTAAACTCCCGAATCTGAACATGCACTATGTGTAGATCTGGTAGCCTTATACAATCTCCATTACATGTTGCGTTACATTTTTTAATAACCGTCCTCTCCTGGCAGGTCTACTACAATTTTCTCTCTACCTTGGTCTGTTCCAGCAAAGTACATAGCAAAATATGTAAAAAGAGTGTTTAACTTATATATTTATTAGAACAATGAAGCATAAAAGATGTGTTTTAAAGCTGAATTATTTGAATAAAATTAAAATTACATTAGTTTCATTGCCTCTTCATTTTTTTAAACCAGTTGCAAACATGTAGCTTTTAAATAGGGGATAATCTTTATGCTAAATTTTGTAGAAAAATAAAACTTCAGCTTGTAATCAATTCCATTATGATTTTTGACGCCAAACATTTATAACGATAGACTTATTTCGTGTCTATTGTCAAATGAAAGTGAAGTTTACAATAATCTATTATTGGCATTTAATCTTATACCTTGGCGATAGTTTTTTTGGGGCGGGGGTTCAACGGGGTAATGAAGTAGTATTTAATAGTTAATTTTTGATAACATTCTGTTGATAGGGCTTAAATATTAATTAAAATTGCAACATAAACATTAAAAACAAAATTTTCTACTGTCGGTATTTCATGTACATTTTTTCTTAGCCAATTTTAAAGTATTTTTTTTTAACCTGACTGATTGATAAATTAATTGCAAATATTTTTTTTAATTCGATATCATTGTTATTACGAAGATTTTTCCTGCGCATTGCAAATATTGCTTTTTTAGTGATAGTAAAATAACTGCAGATGAAAAATAGATAATAAGGCTAAAACCTAGAATTAACGACAGCTTGGCGAATGCCTCTACGGAGACTTGAAAAGTACGCGAGTTCTGTCAACTTAAATATCCAGATAGAATTTTAACAAATAATAGGTACTACTTTATTATTCCATAGATCAATTTCGCCAAATTATACATATTGCAAAACGATTCACCATATTATACAAACGGATATAACTTTTATCTTAAATAACAAAAGAATCAATAAATTACTAAAATATTTATGGAAATACAAATAAAACGTCGAATCAAAAAATAGTTGATAACGTAACAAACGCATGTAACATGTTTAATGTCAAATGAATGTGACATTTACGATAATCCATTATTGACATTTAATCTTATATTTTAAATGCAGCAGTTTTTTGATCGATGGGATAATTAAGTAGTACCAGATAATATAAAAATATATAAATAATAATATAGCCAATAATATTTTGGCCAGGTGTCATGTATGTATCACGTTGGCGCGATTGCAACAAAATTGTGATTTTATGGATTGCGTGGTAATCTGGTTATTGTTGTTTATTTACTAATAAACTGTTCCTTTACTTTTATTTATTGTTTTGTTCTATAGTTATTAATTAAACTTCACTTATTTATTATTGTTTCCTTTGTAAAATCATAGAAAATAATTGAAAATAATATAATATGTAACTGGTATTTGAAAACTTAGTGTTTGCCAAACTGGTGTCAGAGAAAAAAAAAAAAAAAAACGCGTTAAGGTGATGCGTATATAAAAATGGGAAAAATGATTAAAATAATGTAAACAAAAAAAAGTAAACAAATAATTAAAAAATTGCCTTTTCGATTAAAAAAAAAAAAAAAAAAAAAAAAAAAAAAAAAAACACCAAGCAGTTGTTAATTCTGTAGTTGCATCAATAGTAAAATTTCTTTTCTTCGTTTGTTTCATAATGAAAAACCATAAATTTAATAATCTCAAATAAAATAATCTGACAAATTTTCTATAACATCGTTGATGATCTAGAAGTCTCCTTAATACATAAACAAAACGGCAAAGATGTCATGTGCGCCGAGTTTGGCGCGATAACTTTTTATGCTAATTTGGCGGAAACATTGTTTTGTAATACCAGTTACATGTGTATATTTAAATTATTTTATATTATTTAAATAGTAATAAAAATTAATGAAAAAGTTTAATTAATAAGTATATAACAAAACAATTTATATAATTTATAAAGTAAATAAACATTTTATTTATAAATAAATATTAATAGTCGGGTTAATATGTCAGACAAAATAACGCCAATTTAAAGTCTATTACTTACCTCGGTGATATATAATATCTGTTACAGTAAAACTTTCAATAATATAGTACATATGCTACTTGGCGGTGTTCAATTATCGAAGATTAGTCCAATATCATTTTAAATATTATCTAACGCAGGAAAAAATATGAAGAAAATTGAAGAAGAAATGGCTAATTAAAACATATTTGTAAAATATTTTGGCACATATGCCATATATGCACCACATTTGTGCATTTTTTTTCTTTTTTTACACAAATTTGGCGAAAACTTCGTTTTTAAATATCAATTATACATATATTTTTTAATTGTTTTCTATTATTTTAAAAAGGAAATAAAAATAAATAAATAATGTTTTGTTAAAAATTATAAAATAAAACAATTTACATCATTAAAAAAATAAATAAGAGTAAATAGTTTATTAATAAATATACAATAGCCGAGCTACCATATGAACATAAAATCGACGTTTTGTTGCAATCGCGCCAATGTGGTGCATATATGACATCCGTGCCATTTTTTTCAGCAGGCAATTTTTATTTCAAAATGTTGAATTTATCGATAGTAATAACGCGAAATTACATAAATTTCATTTAAATTGCATAGATTTCCTTGTTCAGTTTGTAAATTTTAAAACTAATTTTCCCTGGAAGAGAATTTGACAAAATGGCGCAAAAAAAGTATGTTTGTTGATTACAATTTTCAAAATTACGGTGAAAAACTTTTGAAAAAGAATGACATTATTTTACAATATATATGTGTGTGGCAGAATTTCACACTGAAGCTAAAATTTAAATATTTGATTACAATTTTTAAAATATTAACTTATGTTTATTGAAGTTACAATTGAATACTAAAATATACTCCAAAAAAAAATTTCCTTTTGGAAAAAACAACTTTATTGCGACCTAATGTTAGACATATGCATTTTTGGCTTAATTCTTTGCCGACAAAAGTAAAAAAAAATCTCAAAGAAACAAACAAATAACTCACAATTACTTTTATAATTAGATCTGTCTTTCTCTGGAGTAAGTTATATACTATCGAAATTTGATAAAAAAGAGAAAGGAAATAATAGAAAGGAAAATAAATATCGTTCAAAATTCATTTAATCAAATTTTCAAGTTATTTTTTTTATTCTAACGCAAGGATAAGTCGCCAAATGTTGCATCAAATGTAATAGTTCACGTTATTTTTTAAGCGTTATAAATATTTCTTTTATTTTTAAGATAAATATTTTTTTTTATGATATCATGTCTCATTAAATGGTTTTTCTTTATTATTATTATTATTATTATTATTATTATTATTATTATTATTGTTATCAATAGTTATTTTATTATCAGTAAATATTTTCTGCCTTTATTTGCAAGATGTTTGTAATATTTCTAACAGATATGTCCTTTTTAATTTCTTTAGTAATGATAATTTTCGCCAAAAAATAAGTACTGGCAACCCTTTCGTCAAAAATAACCGAAAAATACGAAATTTAGTACGAAAAATCAGAGTTATCCCTGTATATTTGTATCATAAACCTCCGCAAAAATATTTCCTATCGAATGATATAATCTGCAAAAAGATCCATCGGGTAGTTTTTGAAAACACCCGTTTGGAAGTTTCAGAACTTCTGCTTTATAATATATATGATTTACCTAACGCGCTGCGACTAATACTTTCCTTATACTTTTTCTTTTTTTGTCATGTTTTTTCTGTGTGTTATTAAAATAAATCTAATTACTTTACTGAGGTAAAATTAGTTAAATATTATCATTATACATTAAATATATGTAAAACAGTTTATCTTTGGAGGTATTATGGAGCTTAACATTTAGCTTTTTGCATCTAGTTTTCCTTATGAACATTATTAACACTTCCTTTTATTGGATCTATCTTTTACTTTTATCTATCACTTAAACTTGTCTCATCTTGTTTATAATTTAAACTCTAGTATTACCCAGACAAAAATGTCTAGCCTTTTCTTTTATTTTTGTTCTGTTTTATATATTAGTACTAGATGTGCTGTACGTAGACTTTTTTATACCCCGCTATGGTAGACTACAAAATTTACTTATTGTGTGGAGTAGCTCTGCTACTAGGTATCTCATTGGCAAGACCTACTGTTTACTGTTCATTGTTCAATACTTGCGACAGGATTTCGATGTAAGACAAGTCGCTGCTAACGGATAATCTGTCGACTACAGAGAATAGAAAAATGTAAAAAAAAGATTGTTTATCGTAAAACATTAACTCTATAAACAATAAATTACAGCGTAAATCAGCACTGACATTAATGACTATAATTTCATTGCATTGTTTATAAAATTAGTTTTATATTATTGAAAACTATTGCACTTATTTATAATAGAAACATTGATTACTTCAAATCTATTTCCTGCTTCAAATTGACTTTTAGGGCACCTACATGGGAGAAAATCAGTTTCACTTCAGACTCTGACAAGCCCCACATCGTGCTTATTTAACTTTTTAACGCAGCAGGGGAATGCAACCATGCTGCTAACCTCTTTTGTTTTAAAATCTCAACTATGTCTTGTGAGAAGTTTATAATATAATTGGTTATTAAGTGTTGTTCTCATCTTATTCATAATTAATATCACGCATCAATTCATGTCTGCAAAAAAAGATAAATCGATTTTTTTATATTGACAAGAGCAAATTTCACTTTAATATTATCTTTTTAAGATAACCTTCGAAGATGTTACGAGTAACGAATAAAATGAAGATTCTATAATTCCCTTTCTTCTAATATTATTCGACTCCGACTGTAATTTCTAAATCTTAGCTGCAACAATTTACAAATTTTATAATGTTATTAAATTTTTCAAGGTAAGCGCACTTTGTCGGACTCCCCTCTAAGTCCACAAAACTTTGAAGAATAATTCTTCACTTTAGTATGCTGCCACCACCGATATAATTACGTGATACCGGACACTCATGAGAGGTACGTAGAGAAGAGGACTAATAACTCTTTCAATTAAACATAATGAACAATTTATTTACTCAATATTTACAAATAGTAAGTCAATATTTACAATTACGAACTCGGATATAGGTGATACAATTCAACATTAAATTAAATACAGAACACACGTTCTATGCACTGTTAAGCTGTATACCTCTCTTAAGAACATAAATTAACTCAAAGATCACTATTAATTTCTCCACACACCCAGGCTCAATCCTTTTTAGATCCTCGCTCAACTCACGCTTTTTTGTACCAGAGCTTTTGTCTGGAACTACCTAAATCTAACTTCGCAAGCTCAAAGACTAAAATATCCTCTCTCACTCCCCAGTGAGCCATCAGCAAACGGTGTTCACTTCTTTTCCTCCAAGGTTTACGGCCTCTAAAAGGAAGGTCACTCTTTCAAGACATATCTTTCTCTTCAGATTCTGTTTGCCTGTCTTACCTATGAACTTTGACAGACAAGCGGAAGGTCACCCATTGTATGCTACATTCTTTCAACCAGAACTATGTCACTCCGCTGCATGGATTCACTCTCGATAGGGAAAGAATGCTATTTTAGAACTTACAGTACACAGAATATATTAGCAAATAAAAGAATAGTGTTATATAAGAATAGCTTTAGATAATCGCTTATCCAAACAAGACTCATTTCTTCCCTTTTTAGAATTTACAAGAAGAATGACACCATTATTTTGCATAAGATGTCTGTGCTAATACCTTTTTTTCAGATAATTTGCATGTACTCAAAAATGATTCATATCATTTCATTCATTCATTAATGTTCTAGGTAAATTATTTAAATAATCATCGCCCTTAAAATATTTTCAATGTTAAAATTAATACATCGAAAATTACATTAAATGATTTCGGCTTTCGGCTAAAGCTTACTAATGCGATTTGTGAATGCTAATACTCTAACCATTCCCGGTATAATTCATAGATTTAACTGCGATCTGTTTAAATCAACTTTTGAATTAACTGTTAAAAAACAGCGCAATGTTGTTTAAAGGGTGAATGCATAAATTACTTATGAATATTTGATTTAGTTTTCGACATTAAAGAAAGCACTAATGCATATTTAAAACAATTAGTCCATTTTTAAATTAAAAATCTTAGTTGGAAGTCAGAGAAGATAATTAGGGATTCTTCAGATGCGTGTTTTTGAAGTATAAATGTATTATGTTTAAATCCATTTATTAAATAGCTTTACGGTAATTTTGTATTGCAAACAGTGGTATTAAATGTCAAAGAAGACATTAATGCTAATATTAATAGTCTAATTAGTAGATTTTATTAAAAGACACTTTTGAAATATTACATTGCATTTTTGTAGGAAACTCCAGGCAAAATGTAATTTTCCCATTGTACGTAACTATTTAATCATATTCTCAGATACATTGTATATATATTATAACTGTTTCTTTGAATGGTGTCAGTCTATAACTTGTTTATTCAGAATGGCAGCTTGACAGTACCTTTTTGAAGTTAACTAAAACCTCAACAATCCAAACTAATTGGACGCAAATACTGTTCGGATTCAAAAATTTTTCGGATAATCCGAACTATTATTAGAGTAATGTTTAATAAAAGCTGTCGTCAGTGGCGTAGCTAGGATGGGTGACACCCGGGGGTGGATGAAAATGGTGTCACCCCCCTCCTCCCACCCAAATTCTCCAAATTTTTTCATTCGTAATTCTACGTTATTACAGATAAAATTTCAACATTTTTTTCATGCCTGGTGTGATTTTATAGATAATTCAAAGAAATGGATACAAAATTGTAATTTAAAAACAAAATACTAAAAAAGTCCATACTCTTACGGGAAAGCCCATTTTGATTTTGATTTTTTAACAAAACTTCTGTAAACTTACACTATATTTCCTTATCGTAATAATCTTATGTTATGATTTTATATGCTTATTATTTTTTTTCGTCATTATTTCTTCATTTTTTAATTATTTCAAAAAATCACCTGTCCATATACTTTTGAGTCGCAGTATAGTTTACAACTAAAAGTTTATGCTTTCTGGGAATTCAAGTGTCTAGACACAGACTAAAATATAGATTACATTATTTTTTTAATATAGATTATATTGTATGCGGGTGCAATCGCCTTATTAAAACAGACAAAGGAACGCATTGCATCTATAACACAGGAAATAACCAAACCTTTTCTTTTTTTTTATCTTCAGGCACCAGTAATAACGGAAAGTAATATTTGCTTTATTTAGTCAGAGCCTTTTTGAAATTGTATGCTCGAAAGAAACTTGTTTTAAAAAAGTAGTACCGACAGAATAAAATTTGTGTAAGAGACGCCGCAATCCAAAGTGTTAAAAGGATCGGTTTAACCCTTTATCGGGTAATGATAGTACACTTACCACTTAATTTTTATTAAAAACTGATTCATTCACACCGGAACATTTTGTGCGATGAATTGTATTTAAGTTAATCTGACGGGAATTGGTCGTTTTATTGTGAAATAATTTGGTTTATAGATTACGGTAGCAGTGAAGCTTTTCAACATTATAGTCAAAGAATTGATTTGCCCGATAAAAGGTTAGTGTTAGTGTTAGTGTTAGTGTTTATAAGCGTCTTTGTTTTACTAAAATATGCTCTTAAGACATTTACGGAACGGATCCAGATCACTTTCATTACTTAACCCCTTTTGCGACGGGAACTTTTAACCTTTTGCGGCGCAGGGCAAATTCATTGCTTAAGTGTTGAAATTAATGACTGACACCGGAATTTGAAAACAACTTTATTTGTAAATCAGAAAACGCTATATTACACGCATTCAATAAACAGTAATTTTTTTAAACAAAATTCCGGTGCGAATGTGACGTTTGGGAATTAAAATTAAGTGGTATATCTATGAAACCACTGCGCCGCAAAGGGTTAACGAAATTTTTATGTTTTGTGACCGGTTTTTAAGAACAGAAATTTGCGGACTCTTTAAACCAGAGTTGGCTCCGATTTAATAATGCAAATTTTACAGTAAAATTTCTGGTGGGAATAAACAAATATTCTGAGCGTTTTTTGCAGCACGTATACGGAATACTCATCCTCAAGGGGTTAAGTGTTGAAATTAATGAGTGACACTGAAATTTGAAAACAACTTTATTTGTAAATAAGAAAAAAGGCTATATTTCACGCATCTAATAAACCGAATTTTTTCTGTTTACCAAAATTCTGCTGTCAATTCTATTTTCATAGGCATACCATCGTCCGTCAATGGGTTAAGTCTGCTATCTAACGTGCACAAAGCTCTACCGCAGTTATAAATCTTTTTGCATTATTTAACCGTAAAATTTTTTTACAAATTCTACGATTAAATGATGTAATCAAACATTCTTTAATTTATGTATTACAAATAATTTTTTAATTTACAGTATTAATGCGAGATTTCTTAGAAAATGTAGAAATGTACGTTTAGTGGTAGTAGTTACAATAAAAATAATACTGCCCAGTTAAACTGATGGCATTAAACTCACAGGCTACGCATACTAATTGTATATTACAACCTTATACAGCTCATATTCAAAATATTAGAATAATTACCTTTTTTTTTAGAAATTGAAAATATCGTTTGGTAATTTAATGTCTTTTAATGAAAATATGCAAACGATATTTTTATTAAGAACTTATTGTTGATTAAACTTACTTGTTATCTTAAATTTAATATCATTTTTGAAAAGATTAATTGCAAAAAAAATTATTTTGAAAAGTCAAAATATTAGAATATTTATTCAAGTGGTTCAAAATATTAGAATATTTCACATTAATTCTCCTTTAATTATTACCATTTCTTAACTGGTGGCATCATTGATTAAATTCAGACTATTTTATTTAAAATCAGTATTCTTTTTTGCAGTTTGTTTCTTTTTCGTCTTAAAATGGGCCGTGTGAGTGATATTCCTGAATCTACTAAACTGCGTATGGTTGATTTGTATCGGCACGGTAAAAATCAATGTTTTATAGCGAATTATTTACATTGTTCGTAATCGAGCGTTAGTAAAATACTAACACAATATTCAAAAATTGGAAAATCTCAAAATAATCGCCAAAATGGTGGCCGAAAACCAAAAACATCTGCTAGAGATGACAGGAAACTGAAGCGTATAGTTAAGAAAAACCGTTTTAAAAGTGTGCGATTCTTGCACCGAAAATGGAAAGAAGGAGTTGAAGTTTCTACATCGACAACATTAAGACGTCTCCATAAATTTAAATTTGAATCTCGTGTACCGAAAACAAAACCTCTCATGACTGCAAGACAAAAGCGTATAAGATTGAATTGGTGTAAATCAAGACGTTTATGGAGCAATGAAGATTGGAAAAATATATTATTTAGTGTTGAAAGTATGCTTTGTGTTTCATATGGTAATCAAGGTATTCGAGTTTGGAGAATGAAGCAAGAAGCATTTGATAAAGAATGCCTTAAACGTTCCGTAAAATTTGCTGCTAGTGTCATGGTTTGGGGTTGTATGAGTGCAGAAGGACCTGGAAAGTTATGCATCGTCTACAAAAAGGTTAACTCTCTGATATATCAAGAAATTTTAGAATATTACATGATTCCATTATCAGAAGATTTATTTGAAGATGATTTCATCTTTCAACAAGATTTAGCGTCCCCGCATACCTCGGTGTCAACTAAGAATTGGTTTCGCCAACGCAACATTAAGGTACTTCCTTGGCCACCAAATTCACCAGATCTTAATCCCATCGAAAACTTATGGTGTATAATGAAGAAAAAACTTCAAGAAAATCCTCCTTCAAGTAAAACTGAGTTAGTGGCACGTATAAAGTCTATTTGGGCTAATATTGATAGAAATGTTTGTAAACACCTTGTATATAGTATGCAAGATCGATTGTACGCTGTTATGAAAGCTAAAGGGGATGCTACAAAATATTAACTACCATTTACTTCATATTCATAAGGTAATATTATTGCGTAAAATAAAATATTCTAATATTTTGAACCAATCTAAATTTTATTCTAATATTCTGGTGTGTTTAAGGAAGCTCTATACCTAATTTATTGTGCTGTATTTTATATTTTATAAATGTTAAAATCTTATCTAAATATTCCAGATTTAATTTATAAGAAATTTAATTGCATTTACTTAGTATAAAAAATAAATAAATGACAAATAATTTTTTCTTACTACTTTTTCTCAATTATTCTAATATTTTGAATATGAGCTGTATTTTCAAGGTTAAATTCCGTTCGGAAAAAAATTAAAGGAGGGGAAACAACTTCCCTTTCCCCTTTTATATTTAATTATTGAACCCCCTAAACTAATCAGGGACATACTTTATCACATAAAAAATCTATATCCAAAATTCAGAGCAAATCGGAAAATTCTTAATAAAAACCCATTTATATAATTTAAGAGGAGTTATCCCCCTTTTTTATACTTAACCATTAAACTTCAAAAGCAATTTAGAGATTTGAACGAAATCTGATAATTATGCATGAAAAACCCATTTATATAAATTAAAGGGAGAGGCATTAGAACCCCCATTCCCCCTGTATATACTTATTCAATGAAAACCTAATACCAATCACGGAGGCGCCCAACCAGAATGATCCTATATCTAAAACTGATAATTCTACATGAAAAAACCATGTATATCAATTAAAGGGAGGGTCACGACCCCCTGTCCCTTCTGTTATACATATCGAATGAACTCCAAAAACTAATCAGGGAAGCGCCTTATCGAGATTCATTCATATACAAAATTTTATGTGGATCGGATATTTTTATCATGAGTTATCGCGTTACGCACGTACATACAGAACGAACGAGCACATAAGCTCTCAGGCTATGATAGCCTGTGAGCTAAAAAACGAGAAAGAAAAGCGTAGGTCATGAAAAACTTCCCAAGATATTCACAATGGATTAAAAAATTCGAGGTTTGATAACGTAAAAGTTGATTATTAATAAATATAATAAATAATAAATAATATAAAAACGCATAACACATTTGAAAACCCAATTAAACAATTATCAACAACTGTCGAGAAAAAATACCCTTTTATACAGCCCTGTTTACATCCTACAGAGTTGTAGACATATATACTGCGTAATATGCTAACATTTGCATCTGTTAGGAAACGTATAGTATAGGTGAAAATTCCATTTCAATTATTTCTTTGAATAAATGGAAAAGTAATGCATTATATTTGCGCAGCCTTGTATATGAGGAACTCAGAAGTCAATTCGACTAACTCAATTTTCTTAGAAATCCAAATGCCATCATTTTGTTGAATTTTTTCTATTTATCTATAAAATGGTTATGAATTACCCTTGATTCTAAGACAATTAATGAGAATAATTAAATTTGTAGTGAAAAAATATAATTTTTTTTTTTTTTTTACAGATATATAATTTAAAATTTTTACAAGTCGAAAATTGTGCATCAATAGTAGCAAATGAAGTGCGTTCGTGCTATAACGAAATTTTAAAAATATTCAGATCTTGGTGCAATAGAGCACAATACTTTGGATACAGTATAGTAGCCGAATATTTTTTGTGTCTCTTTAACCCTCTCAGCATTAATTATTTTTCATTATTTTTCATTATTCACAAAAAATCATTTTTATGATAAATGAAAGACCCATTCTAAAATAATTTTATTATTGTGCTGCATGCTAGCTATTATCTTTCACAAATCAGATCTCCATAAATGATTGCTCGAATTTTTTTTTACTTAATAATGCAATAATTATCTGTCCTCATATGAGCCCCGTATGCATGAGAGGGTTAAATATTATCTGTTGTCTATTACACAAAAAGTAACTGGCAGTAAACCTCATCAATGTATATCAAATTCATAAAATGTGAAATAGTTTAATACAATTAAAACGCGCGCCAAACATAGTTTCTCCGTACACCATTATGTAATGGAATATTTTTGTGTGGTCTGTAAATTAATAATAAATATTCTTTGCACCACAGATTGCACAGATTGTATATTTTAGTATATACTTCATAGATGCGTATCATTTGTATTATGTTCGGAAGAGTGTAACATGATTAAAATGCACTTGAAACTATTTTCTCCCATTGGTCATAATGTAACAGAATACTTTTGGTTATTCCTGTAATTAAACTATACATTTGATTTTAATAAAAATTGAACATATTTACTCAAGCAAATTTATTCTACGCCGGAAAGGGTTAATTATACACCAAGCACAAAAGGGTTCAATGGGAAAAATGAATTTATCTAACTTCTTGTTACATTTCAATGCATTGAAATATCCCATCAAAACGCAAAATATATGTAAATTGTGGTACGAGTTATTATAAAATTGGTTGATAGTCCCTCTAATCAAAAAGTTAAAGAACTAGCATATCCCAAAAGTTTGTTATGTAATGTTTATAATAGACATCATGCATGAACAATTTTTTCATTTCATTTTTGTTATTTATACGCCAAAACATTAATTTCACGTAAATAAATTGTATTATTCATCATATCAACATATTTGTGGAATTGTGGTGCAACATACCAAATATTATGTGACAAATTTACTGCTCCAATAAGTTTTCTAATAAACAAAGATTGCATATTTGTCGTTGAAAGAATATTCTTGTGGATTTAGATCTATTTGAGTTTGCTCAGCTTTGAAGTTGTTATTATAAATGAGTTTTATCAGAATTTCATCTTTAATGTAAGATATCTAAATTCCAATAAGAAGTAAAAAGAAAAAAGAAAACAAAAATGAAATAACTTATATTAAATGTATGAAACATCCAATGAATATATGGTATAGTGCTTATAACATTTAATGCATATGCAATTTTTGCAGTTAAATTTTATCAGATTAAATGTATGAAACATCCAATGAATATATGGTATAGTGCTTATAACATTTAATGCATATGCAATTTTTGCAGTTAAATTTTATCAAGCTTTGCAGTAAACCAATAATAATTACTTTTTGAGCATCACGCTTATGTGTTCAATGATTAACAGAGTTGTTTGAAAAAGCGGTCACGTGAAAAATCTTCAAAACATTCATTTCTAAAAAATAAATTCTTACTTTCACACTATAAATATTTTCTACAAGAAAAAAAATTGGAATAGTTTTGTGGCAAGCAAAAGTATATTTATTATGAAACGTTTCTGCTTCGAAAATTTTCTCTGTGTATAGTAATCATATTTTTACTTTCTTCTATCTTCAATAGAAGAAAGTATTGTAATCGAAATTTTTTTCGACTTCCGGTTTTCGATGGATTTACACGTTTTAGGGGTTAGAGATTCCAAAAAACATGTTTTTACAAAATGTCTGTCTGTCCGTGTGTGTGTGTGTGTCTGTGTGTGTGTCTGTGTGTGTGTGTCTGTATGTCGCCATTCTACCATCAAAAAGTGTATAAAGTTATGCATAGAATTGAACCAAATTTTTTGTGAATGTTTTTGGCTGTGGCAAGCAGGTCGTCCTTCAGTTTTCAAATATTCCGCCGAAAGGGGGCGCTGCAATCGCGATTTTTGTGCCATTTTCAATATTGTACCGACCAAAAGTATATGAAGTTATGCATCGAATTGAACCAAATTTTTTGTGTATGTGTATGACTATGGCTAGTTAGTAGGGTGGGCCGAAAAAAAACTTTTTTTCGATTTTCGATAATGGCGGGTGCGGAAAAGTGGCCACTGGTGGCACTCAGTTCACACAAAAAATTTGAGATTTTTTGGACAATTCCTTACCCTGCCGCAAATGGCTTGAAGTTTTGCCAAAATGCTGATTTTTGAACTTTTTTAGCAAAAAAAATTTAAATATTAAATTAAGCTTTTTTTTGGTGGTATTTAGTTTAAAAGATGTATTTAATGTGCCAAATGTTTAAATAACCTCTAATTATGCATTAGTTTAGTGCTATGTTCTTTTAAAATGTACAGATTTTAACTTGTTTTGCGTTCCGTACCAACGCGAAACAACCGAGAACTCCTCGCGTGGATGTCGTAGCTGCACGCCGAGTTTTACTCGCCTATAAAAATCGGCTGATTTAAAATACACATAGCAATTAAATAATGCATTATCAGAACTTATTTAAACATTAGATACGTTATATATGCCTTTCCAAGTAAATACCGCCAAAATAAACTTAATTTAATATTTTAAAAGTTTTTACTAAAAAAGTTCAAAAATCAGCATTTTGGCAAAACTTCAAGCCATTTGCGGCAGGGTAAGGAATTGTCCAAAAAATCTCAAATTTTTTGTGTGAACTGAGTGCCACCAGTGGCCACTTTTCCGCACCCGCCATTATCGAAAATCGAAAAAAAGTTTTTTTCGGCCCACCCTACTAGTTAGTCCTCCCTGAATTTGAAAAAAAATCCGCCGGAAGGGGGCGCTGCAATCGCGATTTATGTGCCATTTTAAATATTGTACCGACCAAAAGTATATGAAGTTATGTATCGAATTGAACCAAATTTTTTTTGTATCTGTATGACTATGGCTAGTTGGTCCTCCCTAAATTTGAAAAAAATCCGCCGGAAGGGGGCGCCGCAATCGCGATTTTTGTGCCATTTTCAATATTTTACCGACCAAAAGTATATGAAGTTATGCATCGAATTGAACCAAATTTTTTGTGTATGTGTATGACTATGGCTAGTTAGTCTTCCCTGAATTTGAAAAACATCCGCCGGAAGGGGGCGCTGCAATCGCGATTTATGTGCTGTTTTAAATATTGTACCGACCAAAAGTATATGAAGTTATGTATCGAATTGAACCAAATTTTTTTTGTATCTGTATGACTATGGCTAGTTGGTCCTCCCTGAATTTGAAAAAAATCCGCCGGAAGGGGGCGCTTCAATCGCGATTTTTGTGCCATTTTCAATATTGTACCGACCAAAAGTACATGAAGTTATGCATCGAATTGAACGAATTTTTTTGTGTAAGTGTATGGCTATGGCTAGTTGGATCGCCCTGAATCTGAAAAAAACTGCCGGAAGGGGGCGCTGCAATACCGAATTTTATGCCATTTTCAATATTGCACTACATAAAAGTGTATGAAGTTAGTTCCAGAACTGAACTAAACATTTTGTATATGATTATTTTTTGGTAAGGCAAGTAGGTCCTCCCTGAATTTGAAAAAAAAATCTGCTTATCATTCTATTGTCCATCGGCTCGTGCAGAGACGGAAGTTTATTTTTACTCCGATTAATTGATTGAAGCAGAAATTTAAGATGAAAATCAAAGTTGGTAAGGTATTGAATTAAAATTATTAAAGCATTAAAATGAGTAACTATTTTTTTTAATATTAAAATGTATGTATGAGACAGAAGAAAGTTTTGGGATTGGCACATCCAATTAGTTTCTTTTTTAAAGAAGTTTTATCGGATTTGACATACTTATGCTTTTTTAAGATCTGAGGTAACTTGTTGTTATAATTGAGATTTTTCAGGTTTTCTTCTTGATGAACATGATAATCAAAATTCTAATAATGTGTAAAATTAAGAAAAATGGAATAAACATTTTTCATAGAATAAATATATCCAATAAACATATAATAAAATGTTTATTCATGATTGACCAATTTTAGCTGTCTTTTCGTAAGGGATATGGTACATCAGAGTGGTTGTTATAAAAAGAGATAAATATGGTTTTCAGTTTAACAGTGATGTATTTAGATTGAAATTATTTTTTTCTTCTATCTGTACAAGAAGAAAGCATTGGATTCGTGGAAATTTTTGACGGATTAACACATTTTAAGCTGTATCAAGAAACATGTTTTTACAAAATGTTCGTCTGTAAATCTGAGACTCTGTCTGCCTGTCTGTACGTATGTGACACAAATTTTATGGGCGCTCTATCTCTTGAACTAATGCATAGAATGTAATTTAAAAAAATAGGTTCAGTTAGTCCTTGATGTAATTTAGTGCTGATTAATTGGTATAAATCGTCCAACAGGTAGGGTTGCTAGCGTATTCCAAAGTAACTCTATCTCCAGAACTAATGCACAGATTTTCATCAAACTTCAGATTCAATTAATCCTTGATATGAGACAGTTCTGTTTACGTGTTAGTGTCAATCGCTTTGCATTTGGAGCTGTTATGGTACTTTTTTTACGTTTTTCGCAGTAGCTCTATCTCAAAAACTGACGTACGTATTTTCACTAAACTTTTGATTCCGTTGGATATTGAGACAAATTATTGCAGATTAGATTTTGTTATTTCTCAGAAATTAATTTTAAACAGCTTGCAAATACGCATTCTTCATTTTATTGCATTAACAGGTCTGCTATAGGTACGTCTTGCTACATAAAAATACCATAAGCAAAGCTATCAAGAAATTCGCTTTATTACGCTATATGTCCATCCGCGACCGCAGTAGGACAGGGGCAATTATGACACGTGATAAAAATTACTCAACCCTCAATACTTCATCTATGTTTTTGTTCTTGAAGGCTTTACGCTTTTATGCACGTTTTTACTGTTGTATGCAGAGCTAAGTGAAGTAAGTAAGGCATTGAAATCATGTAAATCTCTTTTTCCTTCGCCTGTGCAGTTTACATTTGTCGAGACGTGTCACAGTTTTTTCTTGAGGAACGTTTATGTCGCTCTTCCTATATTTTAAAAAATATTTTATTTGGAAACCGCAATAAATAGAACATTAGTTGTAAATCTTTTTTTTTTTTTTTTAATATTTTGATTATTATATTTTTACGGTATTACTTGAACCAAAAAACTATCGCCAAATTGTAAGATAAAAGCCATTATGGATGATCATGAATGTCACATTCAATGGAATTAAACACGATACACATGCTTAAAACGTCATAAAGTGATTTTTATTTCGACTTTTTATTAGTATTTTTATTAATATTTTGCTGATTTATTTGTTCCTTTGTTATTTAAAATGAAAATTTAGTCAACATGTATAAATTGGCTATTACTTTTGGCGATTTGTATAATTTGGCGAAACTTGCCGACGGGATAACTCACTAAAAATAATCTTAAGATTATCTGAAGAAATCACCACTTTCTGCAGAAATTCTACAGAAATTTGAAGAAAATTTGAAGACTTAGATTTATCTTTAAAATATCTGCAGAATTTTTTAAGGTATTCTTAAAAATATCTGCAAAGTGGGCCAAATACCTTCGGATTTCCCACAGATTTTGGGCCAAAAAGATATAGATTTTCTACAGATTTTTTTTAGTAAGGCAAGTAGTACCATTTTTACTTTTTTTAAAGGTAAATTTTTTTTGTCATACTTATATTTTAAATTTTTTGCATTTAAAAAATATTTGTGGAAAAAATCTTATAATTGATTCTGTACTGTCTAGTATACCTGGAAGGAATTATTTATACATATTAAATGCAACATCTAAAACCCAACTCTTTTTAATGAATTCAGCCTAGTATGCGAAATAATTAAATTCGGAACTAACGGGCTCACTAATTCAATACCTGTCTAAACATGGACACAAAATTGAATTTGTGATGTTTTGTATTCTTTGAAGCTGTCCAGATCCAATCAATGATGTTGAAATCTTCCCATTAAATTAAAATGTGGGGGTTTTGCTGCTGTTACAGGGACGTACGTATTTTCGCTTCCCTGTCAAATAATCTGAAACACTATTTTTCTGCAAAATTGGTATTCTGGAAAAAAAATTCACAAACTTTTCGTTTCTCAAAAAAAAAAAAAAAAGGGAACATTTTATACATAAGTAAATATCGTAATAAAATGGAAATTTGAGTGGTTGTACTCAGATACTATATAGAACATGTTTGTGTTGCTTTTGGAAGAAATTTTCGCGTTAGTATGTCATTCAAGGACAGTCCGCCAGCCGTGAAGTTTAGACCACATTGCTGACGCAATTATATATTTTTTCAGCGTTTGTACGGCCCTGTGAATTTGAATACCAATAACTATTTAAAGATTCTTCCACTTCGTTTTCTGAGATTAAACATGTAGAAGAAAGCTTTTGGAAAATACTTATGTGATACATTTAATGATCCGTATAAACGCTTAAAAAATCGCTTACGAAAGCTACCATTTTTGTCTCAGCGCGCAGGTCTACTTGAACACTAGGATTACACATGCATAATAAGCCTGAACGAGAACAAAAAAAAAGCAGTAATCGGAGGTGGATATTTTTAACAATTATAACGCCTCTTGAATTGAATTAATATTTTTTAAAACTTTCTCTTTATTTTTCAGAAAATAAATAAGTCCAATTTTAATTTTTGGGAAATACCGTTGTCTAAATTCATATGGCCATAAAAAAAAAAAAAAATCATCCAAATATAGTCGCTATTTTTGTTTTAAAGGTTCGTACGAATCCCATTATTTTCAGTATATATATATATATATATATATATATATATATATATATATATATATATATCGTTGTAATGTGCAAAACTTTTTTAAATTTAAGTAGAGATTCTCTGTAAGAAAATTATGATACCGAATTTCTTGGTCGGGAAATTCCAGAATCCTTACGAACTCGTGTTCCTGCTCAGATGCAGTATTCAGGATATAGCGAACAGTGCAGGTTTTAAAATAATCTCTTCCTGGTTGAATGGAATCCGTTTAAAAAAACAAAAAAAGGAGAAAATCTTATTTATACTATGTGAAACCGCAATGAGTTAAAATATACATACAGTCGAGCCTCTATATAACGAAATCCATCGTTCCAGTAAAAAATTCGTTATATAGAGAAATTCGATGTATAGAGTATGATGTTAAAAATAGTATTTAATGTGTAAATTTTGAACAAATATTATTTTTGATCTTTTTAATTAAGAATTTGAAATGTTTAAAAGTATATATTAACTAGGGATGAGATTTCCGCTTTTTTGGCCACCAGTATAATTTTACAGAAAATGTTGTTCTCTTAAATCACAAAAATGTTCCGATCACATAATGTAGCATTTTCTCTAAAATTTTACTGGTGTGCAAAAAAGCGGAAATCTCACCCCCGATATTAACCTGCCATTTTATTTCTTACTTATTTAAGCAGTTTCAAAAAAGAGAAAAGACATTTATTTGAAAGCTTAATGAAAATCAAATAAGGAAGACTTACATAAATTTCAGAGGAAGACATCTGTAATTTTTTGTTGTTTTGATTTTAAAATTACAGTTGTTACGCTCTCAAAAAAATTCTCAAATTTTAGCAAGGAATGAAAAATTGTAGTTGATATTTTCCTCCATTTGAAGGTCTCTCTTATGTGCTCTCATTGATTCCTCTCTTATATGTGTAACAATTCAATTGACTGTGTTTTGAGAAGGGTGTTGAAAGGTGTGTGGGAGGTGGGATGAACTTGTTAGATTTAAAGAATAAGGAGAGAAGTAATATTTATAAAAAAAAAACCTCTCCACTGAACGATAAATCAAAAATAAGTGATGGAAAATTTATTCCGTGTGATTTCGAAGCTTTTTTAAAACTGAATAAATTAAGATCAATTTATGAAAAAATTCGTTATATGGAGATAGATATTTCGCTATATAGAGTCTGTTTTTAATGTAATCATGCGAAAAGGGGACCGTTCTTAGTAAAAATTCGTTATATGGAGAAATTCGATGTATGGAGTTTCGTTATATAGAGGTTCGACTGTATTTTATATATATATATATATATATATATATATATATACAGAACTGTTGAATATTTTTTATTACTTAGCTTACAATTTTTTTTTCCGAAATAAAATTACTACGGCATATTTCTACCAATCTTCTGTTAATTTTTGCTTTGGAAATAGCTGTACACAAAATACAGGAATGCTAAAGGCGATTATTGTTATATTCTGTTTATAATACTATTTTATGAGAATATTTTTTTAGTATATTCCTTTTGAAGATGTTTTCAATTTGCATGTGATTTTTTGTTCTTGTTGTTTAAAAAAATGGTGCGAGATAGAATTAAAAAATTGTCGCTTTCGATATCCCAGAAAATAGTACAATAAACTAATCTACAGTGGCAGCAATGTACTCTGACCATTCTCGAAATATCAGATTGTCTTTTTTTTTTTCTCTTTTTTAGCTTGTTTTGCATTAATCAATTTATATAGTTGATTAAAATCTCTTTTTATTAGTAGTTATTTTATCCTGTTGAAAAATCTATATACAAAAACTTGTTCAAATAATATAATGTTTAATTTAGATGTCAGATTTCTTTTTAATTTGTTCCTTTAGTATCTTAACGATTTTGGCCGCACAAAGCAAAAATTTTATTTGCTTGTTTTAAAGCTTTTGGATACCATTTTTTTATAAACTGCAATCTTTACTTTATTTATCGGCAGACATTTTTAGAATATTATTTTGCTCAGAAAAAGTGGTGTTACATGACCCTTTTTCCATTTTTTTTTTGTCAAACAAATAATGAAACTGTCAAAGGATTAATTGTTGGCACCAATAGAATTGTGATATTTCGAAAAATTAAAACTGCAAAAGGGCAGTTTTTTTTAAGTTCTAACTGGCACCACTTTTTTTTAAACAGATAATTTTATTGACCAAGAAATCTTTCCAGAACAATATTATTTTACGGAAAGCCACTCATTAAATTAAACGTTATGTAACCTCGAAAATAACGGTACCCTTACTAAGCATGCTTCAGCTGTAATTTACTATACACTATGTATTTTATGTATAAATTATAACTGTTAGTTTAACACTAGAACCGCGGGAAAATTCATCCAAGTTTTATAAAAATATTTTTCACCGGAATTTTCATTTAGAACTGTTTAAGTTATTTATTGAAAATATTTTTCCCCGGCATATATTTAGCTTATTTTACTAAGCGTTTCCTGGTTCAAATTGACATCTCTCCATATGATACGGGTCAAAATGACCCGTCGCCACGGTTCTAGTGTTAAACAAAGTTTATTTATTCATCATTTTACTCACTGACGATTAATAACAAAAAGACCAAATAACAGTAAACAACTGACATTACTTTAAAAATGTAAATTAAAAATATGTATGAATTAATATTAGATATATGTATTAATAATAAAACTTTGTTTCATTTGTATAAGCACAATGTTATATTTTCAGATATTCACATAGCACACAATTGATCTAACAGTAGGATACATAACAAAATATGTAACTAATATTGCGCTGACAGCTCAATACCAGCATTGGACTCCCTGGGATGCAAGAACCATATGCAATTGTATCAAACTAACAAAGGCAATTTTTCTTTTTAATTGCACATAACATAATGCTTCTGTAAATAAATGCTTTTCAGAAACATCTGGAGAAACAATTTCATTTGAATAATATAAGAAATAATATTTTACCGCATTAGCCATTTTTGTGGTGAAAGAAAAACTACACAGTTTTAAGGTGACAGTAAAAATTTATTTGAGTAAAATTCGATCCCCAAAACAATCCTTTCTGTGCGTATTATTATTTACCAATTTGTATCGCATAATTCTTGGAAAACTGCATTCTAATACAATTTTCGAACGGCTTCTTGGTTATTTCTATACTCTTTTCAAACGGAAAACTTAAATAATGAATGTTTTTAAAAAATTAAAATCATGAAAATTAACCGATTAAAACTTATTGTTATCCGAAATAATTGTTTTCAAACAATTTTTATTTTATTAACCACTTAACTGATTTGCCCGAACGGCGTTCGGGCAAGACGAATTTGCTTAATTCAACATGTAAAGCTTTTTGACACCACTAATTTTTTTAAATGGAATAGCATACTATTCAAGGGTAGAAATGCTTAGAATAAATATTACGAATATTTTAGCTTAACCCTTTCCGGCACGGGCAAAATCTATAATAAAATGAAAAATTATCGACTGACACCGGAATTTACAAACGAATTTTTTAGATATTTTGAATTCCTTAATTTAAGCTTTTATTGTTAACGCAAAATTTTAGTAAAATATTACTGGTGCCGTTTGCAAGTTTGGAATTAAAATTAGGTATCCCAGACCGGGCACAGTGTGCCGGAAAGGGTTAAAAATGTGGTATGTTAACCATTATTTTCAATTTATTGCATGTAAAAAAGGAACCAGTTAAGGGGTTAAATTCGATGAGAATAAAGGTACCATAGTCATACCTTTAACACGTACGCTGCCGCTCACGCGAAAGCTCGTGATATGGCGCCAACGTTAAGGGGCCACTCGTGATGTGGGGTGATGTCGAATAGCCAGTCACGAATCAGTCACGGGAAAATCTTTCACTGATTCTTTGTTATAAAAAGTAAATCGGCTTCTGGGAAAAACCCACTTCTACAGTGCGGCATTAACTATCATCACATCTTCATGTAAGGGCAGCGAACATGTTAAATCTATATATTTAGGAAAATATGATAAAGGAATTAGGGTTAGTTGCTATTCTATTTAAATTTATCTTGCCTAAGTCTTGAGGTATCGTTCATGGATTACGTTTTGTGTTTTTTCACTTTTAAAACAAGCTCCGTATAAGAGGCATTAGAAAACAATGATATAATGACTGAACTTTGGAAGAAAACTTCTTTTGAGTGGTAAATCAAGATGTAAAATGATACTCGCAGCTCAACAAATGGGCCATAAAATTATACATATTAGGAAAAAACAATCTCATTTTTGCTCATATATTTCTTTTCCCAAAATCATTACAACAATATGTGAAGGATATGCGTATTATTCTCTGGGGGATATCAAATAAAATTTTGACTCTTTCGGTAAGGTTTTGATTGATCAATTAAAAAAAAAAAAGTCTTGTATATTTTCTACAGAAAAAAATCTATTTGTTTCTATATTAATAAGTATATATGTGTTTATTTCTATACAAAAATATAAAATGTATGTAAGAGATATTATTATGTATGTTGGATTATACACTAATTTTTAAAGTTGTATTACAATATGGATCAATTTTCTTAAATATTGAGTTCGATTTTGGTCAGACCGGTTTCTGTTTTAAGAAATGCCAAGTTCAGTTCTTGATTGTTAGTGGGGTTCTGACGGTTTGGTTCGTATCGGGAATGGGGTTTACTTTATTCAGAATTTTCCGTTTCGGAGAGGTAAAATACAACTCGAACAAGACTCTGTACAATTGTGCAGATAAATTCTGTTACTTTAGTGCAAACATTTAATTTCTGGGAATATCTATATTTGAAGCTTTTCATCTTAAAAAAAGTAATATATTCTTAAAATATATAAGTGTATACTATTTTATAAACAATTAAAAATAATAATATGAGTGATAATGATTTACATGAAATATATGTAGACTAGCGGACCCGACAGACGTTGTCCTGTCACCGACAGACGTTATCCTTCCTGGCACTGACACCAGAAAATCAAATAAATGTTCTTAATTATAGTAATACGCACAATAAACACTACGCTCTTAATTTAATTTCTTATTACAATTATGTAAGGAAATTATTTTTCACCCTTCAGTATTTTTTGAAGTCGGTTCAATTTTTGATAGAAAAGTTTATTTTTCTCTTTTTTGTTAAAAGTTAACGATTTTCTGAAGTCAGTTAATCAAAATAATAATACAGGCTATATTACTGTAAAGCATACACATTTGACAGGAGCGGGGTTCGAACACGCGATCTCTTTCTTCGAGAAGAAGAGCTTATATCTGGCGCCTTAGACCGCTCGAGCAATCCGTCCGTACTCTATTCATCGGAACTTATTCCCCACTTTTAATTAGCGAAAAATCACTAACTATTAGTTTTTGCCTAGTTACTAAAAAGGTACTGAATCAATTTCGACGAAATGTGAATCTAAACCATTCTCGAATCTACTGGAACGCACACACAAAATTTCATCAAAATCGGTCCAGTCGTTTAAGAGGAGTTCAATTACATACACACGCACAGAAGATTTTTATATATAAAGATGAGAATTGAAAATTTCAAGTTTTTGCGCCGAAGACACCGCCAAATTAGGAAAATGTGAATTATCTCACGAACTACTGAATTTAAACGAATTTGCTTAGTACCATTCGATTCAGAATGAAAAAATGCACTAAAATATGTTATCAGTTGAAAAATAACTACAAAAGCTTATTTTTAAGGAATTTTTTAAAAGTTCGTACTTTTTTCTACTCAACTTAGGGGTGAAATTTTCGAAAATCCCTTTTTAGCGGCACTCGATGTTATAAGAAGTATTTTCACATAAAATTTCAACATTTTTCGATCGGTAGATTTTTTTTGTGCTATGATTAATACGAAATCCTGACTTTCTTTAAGATGTATAGCACTTTTAATAAGCGAAAAATCACTAACTATTAGTTTTTGGCCTAGTTACTAAAAAGGTACTGAATCAATTTTGACGAAATGTGAATCTAAACCATTCTCGAATCTACTGGAACGCACACACAAAATTTCATCAAAATCGGTCCAGTCGTTTAGGAGGAGTTCAATTACATACACACTCACAGAAGATTTTTATATATAAAGATTAACTTTATGAAACGCACAAATGATTTTCTCACAAAATTGCTTTTCATTTCCTGAAGCTAATAAGAAAATTTTCTTTTACAATCGATAATGCGTTATTATTATTATTAAGCCAATCAAACATAGTTCACGAATACATATTACAAAATAGCTTTCAGTGAATGAAAAATTTCCATTTCTGATTAGATTGTCGTCGATAGATAATTGCATAGGACATAGATAATATTCGCTCACCGGAAAAATCTTTTACCGTATATAGAAATTTTTAATGCTCAAAATGAAGACAATTTTAATTATTAGACCTGAAATTCAAGAAATATATTAAATTTCGTGTAAAATATTCATTGGAAATAAAATTTATATAAATTGTACTATAAATATTTGAACTTAAGCGAAAATACAACAAACTAATAAGCTTAATAGTAGTAATATTTTAAAATACAATTAGACCATATTCTTTATATATATGTATATCTAGCTGAGTCAGCCGGCTTTGCCGCATTTTCCCGCAATAATGTTCTTAAATAAATCTGAAATATACCTGAAAAATTTCATAAAAAGACCAAATCTCGAGCTGAAAGGACCTCTAACCGGGATTTCGCTGCCTAGGGCACTGTATAGCAAACGTGCTGCGCACGGACTACAATATATTGTACAATAAAAAAAAATCTCGAATCGAACGAACCTTGAACCGTTGCCTATAGACCGTTTAGCAGGCGTGCATACGCACTGCAAAACCTTAAAAAAAAAAAAAAAAAAAAAAAAAAAAAAAAACTTAATATCGAACCTTTCCGTTCTACATCCTTTTGCTTTCGAGATCTATGTTATGACGATTACATTTATGACGAACATAATTAAAAATTTTAAAAAATACTTAAACCATGATTGTCAATTTGTAACATTTTTTTTTATCAAGTAAAAATATATGAAACAGAAAAAGTACTATATTCATTAAAGAAATGCATTAGTGCGGAGCTAATTAATGAAACTCTTGTTCAAAACATCATTTCATCAGCATTAAACCCATCAACCGCCAAAACTATAATGTTGAAATTTTCATTTTTTTTTTAAATCTGAGCGTCATTTGCAACTACAAACTCTGAAAGATAATTTTCGCTTTAAATTATTTTAAAAATTCATGTCTTTAAATAAATGCTATATTTGTAATTGAAAAATAGTGGCGGGTATGTAAATAAGTTAAATATTTGCATTTATTTTGATCGTTGCATGAACGCAACATCAGCGAATAAGGATTTAGTTTTTATGATAAACGAGTGGTACTTCACTAATTTTTGCATATGTTTTTGTCTCACCGCTATTTTCGAAAAATAATATTACAGTTATTTAATAATAAGTATTTTGTAAATCAATAACGTGAAAACTTCAAATAAAAAATTATAATTTTGCAACTTTAAAAACGCATAGTGAGTATACCGGTGTAAACAATGTATTCAAACTAAAAAAATAGAACATTTCATTTTCTAGAACTAATAAAAGTAATTTATCATGTATTTCAAGATATGTTTTGATATTTATCAATAAAAAAATCACTAGAATATATCCAAATATTGGTTTCTGAAAAAAAAAAAAAATCTAGTTATGTTTATGTCGATAGGCATAGTATGTACTTTTACTCTTTTCTCCTACTTTTACTTTTTAACCCCCCCCCCCCCAAAAAAAAAAGTTAGAACGGCGGGTAATTTTACACGAGTGTTTAAAGTTATATTACATCAGTATTTTTTATTTAACTATTAGATTTATTATTATTTGGAACAGAGTTGCGAGTTTGACCTATATTATTTTTCCGAAATTACAAATCCATACCGGAATTTCCAAAATAAATAATTTTTAGCTTAGGTAATCACAAAATGTGCATCATTAAAAACATAATAATAATTTCTGGTATTAATTCGAGATTTCTGAATAAAAATTTATTTCAGACTGGCCACCCTAGTACGGTACAAGGTTCTGCCTTTTTTTTAAAAATCCTTTGAGGGGCAATGGAATATATTATATCTCTCTAAATTTTAATCAAGATTCATACTAGAACATTTTAATCAAATTTTATTTTTACAACTTCAGTGGGAAAAAAAGTTTCAAAATAGCATTTGCTTATTAAAAATAAATAATAATAATAAAAAAATGGAGGGAAATTGTTTTGGCAGAAATACAATTACTCGCCTCTTAAAGAGTTTTTGGTGGTTCATCCAGAAATTATGATCACATATCTCCATCAAATTCTAAAATAAAATGGAAAAACGTCAATTAGTGTATCCTCGAAATGTGTGCTGTAAAACAAAAACAAAACTCATATTGATAATTTTTGGTATGAACTGGAAATTTCTAATTAAAAAATGTCTTTAATGATAAAGGCTTGTGTGATAAATAATTAACTTATTTTATATAATAGATAAATTTGGGAATAAATATAAATACATTTACTAAGTAATCAGTAAAGCTGCACGGTCTAACGGTCGTTAGAATATTAACTGTAAATTTCAATGAATAAATAAATCAAAAATTTTTGTTTAGAATATTTATAGCATAAAGGCTTAAAAATTGTCAGACGTTGATGCATACATAATATAATTACAGGACACAATTATTCTCCTGTAGTGCTAAAATGCCTTATCTTTTTTATACTCGGAATGAAATAAATTTAGGATTTAATCTTAATTGATTCGTAAATATAAGAATTAAAATAATCTTTAAACAAGAATGAGAAAATATACCAATAATCTACACATAGATATTATAAGAAAATTTAATGTACAAGTTGGTTGAACCTAATAGAATAATGCCAATTATTTGTAGGTTATGTACAATCGTGTAAAAAAAAGTAAGCATCCCCTACTATCTTTGAAAAATATTATCGTTGAAGATGGTTACCGGTAGCAAACGATTTGGAATAAAGTCTACTTTTAAATCATGTACATAAAATTTGCTTAGGGGTCATCTATATACCGTGTTTACTCGTGTACAGGGCGTACGCGTGTATTAGGCGCACCCCTACTTTATAAGTAAAAATGGCGATTTCTTAAAATCTCGTATATAAGGCGCACTATAAATTTGATACGCTAATGAAGAATGACGAAATGAATTTCAGTAAAAAAATCGAAACAAACGTTACACCAGACCAGAAAACAAGACGAAAATGCATTTTTAGACTTCGTGTGTTAAGAGAATGACGGGAAATAGGAATGAGTGACGGTAAAGAGAATTGCTAATTAGCGTTTAGATAATGTCATTAGCTCTGTTGCATAAAAAACTGCAAGGAATGAAATAAATATGCAGTAATACTTCAATTAAGTAACATTTTCCGAGTTTTAATATCTACTTTGAATAATTTCTTGTTTCATATGTATATCGTTCGACTTCGTGCAACAGTAAAAAATTATTTCGTGTATAAGGCGCACCTAGGAGCTTTGCCCTAATTTTTTGGAAAAAAAAATGCGCCTTAAACACGAGTAAATACGGTATTAAAACGAGCCCTAACTTTGTTTTTTCAATAGTTCCCAATCCTGACAGCATAAATGAACTATACATCTTTCAATTAGCCTAAAAACAAATTTTCATGCAATTAGTACATCAAGTTTTCAAGAAATTAATTATTTTGAAATGAGCACTGTTTAGGGGCTGTATCCAAATTGAAACTCCAAATTGTTGACCAAAAGTTCTCTTCTCTATCAAGACATCTTAGGCACCACTCAAGCAGTCAATGAAGACTTTTAGATTACAGGATGGCACAAGATGTTTCAAAATGTCTAGTCACTTTACCTAAAACCGTTAACGGCGACGGAAATCATAATTTAAGCTTAAATTGAAACTACTTGGAAGAAAAAACTTAAATGTTGGATTTCCACAAATCAGGACTTAATAAATCTAAATTTACCAAAAAATTGTAGGTTGCAATTCATATTTTTTTCGAACATTAATTTCATAATACACGTAATAAAATTATAAAAATTACAACATCAACGTATTTTGTTTGAGTACTTTAGTATTAATGCTACAAAAAAAATTAGTACATTAGAAATATAATTTTAGGAGATATTAACAAAATATGAAAATATAGTTTAAGATTAGAAGCACTAAATTTTGAATGTTTATAATTCAAAAACTTAACATTCAAAACAGTTGAGATTTTGTATCTTGACATAGTTTGAACCAAAGAATTGAAATATCTTGTTATAGTTTTGTATTATCGTTGAAGAAAATAAAGTTTGGGTTCATTTTAATACACAGATGGCTTCCTAAGCACACTTTATACACATCATTTCAAAGCAGACTTTGTTTTTCAATCGTTCGATTTGAATAACTTTTTTCTACGATAATTCGTTGAGTAGTTAGTAGGGAGTATTTAACATTTTTTCCGCGACTGTACGTTTGACACTGAATGACATAGCTACCAAATTATTGATAATCCCCGTAAAATTTTTTCAATATGACGTAGGTCAAAAAAGCGATTTTTACATACGAAAAGATGTGTAATAAATAAATTTAAAAAAGAATCGCAATGGAATAAGACATTTTATTATTATTATTTCTATTATGAATATTATTTTGGTACAATAGTTTATTACTATTATTATTATTACAAGATATATTTGTGCTGTTTTACAGAAATTGTCAGTATGTTGGCAAACATACAATGATTTAATAAAAATATTTTCATAAAAAATTCATAAAAACTTTTCATAATATTTTCAGAAAATATTTTTTTTCCCCTTCAAATTTAGAAATATCTTCATTTACATGTAATAAAAAATGTTCTAAGGGCTTAATAATATAAGTAAAATGGCCATTTTACTTATATTAAAGCCCATTCTTC
Organism: Maratus speculifer; assembly: GCA_964019185.1. Taxonomy (NCBI): domain Eukaryota; kingdom Metazoa; phylum Arthropoda; class Arachnida; order Araneae; family Salticidae; genus Maratus; species Maratus speculifer. The sequence goes on from OZ025290.1 coordinate 253,688,073, forward strand.
TATTGCCTAGAGCGAAATAACAAAATCATCTATATTCGAAGAAATATTTTATTTGCTTTGAAGTACAGTTCACAAACAAACATTCGAAAATTGGGTATCGAAATTCTTATTTACTTTTTAATTAGATTTCTGTCGATACATTATTGCACAGGAAATAAATTAGTTTCACTGTTAGAAAACATCAGTTACTTTATTTCAAAATTATTCAGGCAAAAACTGAAGTGCATTCGAGATTATCATTAACCCTTACCGGCGCAGTGTGTCTGGTCTGGACACATCTAATTTTGATTCTAAATTTACAATTGACACCAATAATATTTTACTAAAATATTCTATCGTAATTTAATCATTTACCGCAAAAAAGCTTAAATTAAGGCGTTCTTGATTTTTTAAAAAGTCGTTTGTAAATTCCGGTGTCAGTCGAAAATTTCTCATTTTACTAACAGAATTTGTCTGCGTCGGAAAGGGTTAAATAGGTGTGACGTTCTAGAATGAAAGTTATTATCAAAAAAGAAAGAAACAGCATGCCTTACGCATAGATTGAAACATTGTCCGACATTATGAAATACCCAAACAGAAACAAACAGTAAATGAAAATTACTATATTTAACACTATAATCGCCGGCTTAATTTTACTCAAGTTTTATAAAAATTATTCCGCATTAGAATTTTTATTAAAACTGTTTAATTTATTTAATTAGACTATGTTTGTGCTGCATCCATTTAACACATCTTTCGAAAAAAATTCTGGTTCAAATCATCTATTATCAAACTGGCAGGGATCAAAATGACCCCTAATGGCGGTTTTAGAGTTAATAGCCGGTATTGGATAGACAATAAACGCTGGTTAAATAAAAAGTTTTTCCTGATGACCCCAAGTAGGGTTGCAGTTTGTTCTTCTTTTTACTTACCCATCATACGTAGTATAGGGTAAGTCTTGCAATCGTTTTGAAAATCGAAAATTTTTTTTTGACGGATTTACACGTTTTAGATAGTGAAGATTCCGAAAAACATATTTTTAGAAAAAAAAATTTGCCGTCCGTCTGTCTGTCTGTCTGTCTGTCTGTAAACGCTCTATCTACCGAACAAATTGAGATAGAGACTTGAAATTTTGTATGTAGTTAGTATGTAAGAATGGGACGAACCCTATTTAATATCAGCAACCTCGATTATCCGGAACTATTTTTTTCGGACTCTCGAAAAATTCGTTCTGATGAAAGGTATATAAAAATTTTCGAATTTTTTTGTTCTAAGGAATGGACGTATAAGGAAATAAAATAACACACATTTTGCATATAGAACGAAGTCGATCGGATTATTAGTTACCGAGATATTTGTAATCTTGTTTTCCACATTCTTCGATTTTTCATGACCCTGTATTTCATTCAAATTTCAATTCAGAAGTATATTTTAATTGGAAATGAGACGCTTAATCCGACGCAGTTAATTGTTAGTTAATAGAATTATTATTTTTGGAGTTATAAGGATGTTTCTTTTACGCAGTTCGGTACTACTTGAGTAGTTTGGCGTTTTATATAATTTGTCGAAATTAATACATCAGCAGTTCTTTAATATAGCATTACTATGTATATTAACAATGTTTAAATTTTGTTTATGAAATGCAATGCATTATATAAATAGTTTCACATGTTTTATTTTCATATACATATCCATGATAGGTAAGTATTACGGTGGCCCCCAACGACTAGTTTATTCCGAAAAAAAAAATTATCTAATGCAGCGGTTCCCAAACTATAGGTCACGACCCACTAATGGGTCGCGGAAGCTGTTTTTGGGTCACTGAACAATTTAGGTTTGCTGCAAAAATATATCTTTTACTTCAACTTTTTAAAAATATGTAACAAGTACAATGTTTTACAAATGTATAAAATCATTAAATCTACGAGCTTAAACAAAAACATCGTGAAAAGACAGTATTTTCTGAACCCCTTGAGGGGTGATGGGATATATTTTATACCACGTAATTTGAACGAGATTCTCCCCAGAAACTTTTAACGAAATTTCATATTTTTAACTTTGGTGCAAAGTGTTAAAAAGTTGCCTTTTTGATTTTTCCGATGAGAATTCAATATTACAGAGACATTATTGTTTGCCCCTCAAGGTATAAACAGTCAACTGGTATTATGTTATGACCGCGTTGTGAGAAATTTCAGTAGTAGCGCGGTCTTTACGGCTACTTTGGAAAGATCTTTAATTTGCTTCTGAATGGACATAGGAGAAGAATATCCAGAGATATCTAAATCAGCTTTGAGATCCGTGATCAAGTTCAACACAATATACTTGTATTTTTTTTTCAAATTTTCTGTTTTTGAAAACAAGTACAAAAACAAACTGCGGGCAGAAAGTGTCTGAAGGTGTAAATTAACCAATTTTAACTCTCATATAGATGTCTCCAACGTGGTTAATTCCACTGTCTGAAATCTCACTAATTGTAAAGTTTTGTTTTGGCGATAATTAAACGTATTTTTCATTTTTTAAAATTATTACTGTAATTTCCTGTGTATAATCTTCGGATCAAACAATTATTTTTAGACCCAGAATTTTTTTAAAAAAGAATGTAGCTTATCAAATCGCCGTAAATATTTGTCTTCAATCACTAAATAATATATCTGAGTCCAAAAAGATTTGTTTGATCCGCGGATTATACGCGGGAAATTACGGTATTCAACTTACACATACTGGAATTACATATTCTTGCTTTTGTTGACAGTGCATCCTTCAAAAGAAAATTTGCATTTTCCATAGGATAGAATAGCGAATAGCTTGTAGAGGTGGTATAAAATTTCCATACTAATATACATACACATCCATATTAAGTAGGTCGCGAAACATTTTAATGGATCGCGTATCAGAAAAGATTGGGAACTGCTGATCTAATGAAATACGCGTAATTTTTTTCCCCAAGCACCTTCGTCGTTCCAAGCCCAAGCTCGCACTCTGATTGGTTGTTGCTCTCGGCACTGTTTTCATGTAACTTGGCGATAATCATACTTGACGTAGCGATAGATGCTTCCGTCGAGGAGTTTGATTTCCTTCCGAACCGAATATAAAGTAACTTTTCCCGTTTATTAATAAGTAAAGCATTAGCCATTTTATAAAATAACACAAGATAATAATACGCAAGAGCACAAAATGAAGGAAGAATAAGAATGAGTAGGTTAGGTTTTAGGTTTACTCGTTCACTTATGAACGAAGTATTTTTTCGCCAAGTATGGTTATCGGCAAGTTACGTGAAAACAGTGCCGAGAGCAACAACCATTCAGAGTGCGAGTTTGGACTTGGCACAACGAAGGTGCTTGGAAAAAAATTTTCGCATGAAATACCTGTCATTAAATAAAGTATACAATTTTATTTTACTTTTTTTTGTAAGAATTCTGTATTTGTGAATTTAAAAACGAAGTCAAATTGGCAAATATATTCCTAAAGAGTCAGGGTTCGCACAGTTCTACCACAAAATTTTAAGAATATTTTCAAAGTGTTTCACTGCAGAAACGTATCGTAAAACCTGTGAATGAAGGTGGGGGTTGCGATTTTTGTGGTTCAAAAATGAAATTTAAAGGAAATTCCATGGAGTGTGCGAACCTTGCTGCTTGGTTATTGTTTGCATATTGATAATATTTTCCCACTATGTTGTTTCAAATTGGACTTCTGCAGATATTAAATTACACAGAAAATAGGCTTACTTCCTTCATATCATCTGTCTCATCTCAATATCTTTCATGTAATAAAAGGAACAAATTTGAAAACTATCCATCATTAATTCTAGAGTACAAAAATAAAAATAATCTTTAAACGAAAAGTGAGAGATTGTGAGTTACGGATCAATTCCAAAGCACTTTTCAACATAGACTAAAAAATATTGTTTTACAATGCTTTTCACAAACATTAGAGTTAGATTATGTAGAAAAAATGTGATTTCATTTCTTTTTGTGGGTAGTAATTGTACAGGAAAAAGGTGAGCATCCTTAGACCGGGAGGTTGCAGCTCATTGAGTCCATTGAATGAGTTCATTGAACTCATTGAGTTCACCTATGAAAATATAGGATTAGTTAAATCATGAATCGCATATTAAAACGCAGTCAATCTGCCAAGTCATATCGTGATGGAAAACACCTAAAAATCCGGTTTCAACGGTTAACTCGTTATGTTTTTCTGTTCCCACTCCTCCATGTTTTAATACTTTTGGGTGCAGGAAAGCACGATTTCACACCTACGAATCAACCGTTAAAATGGAGTTTTACGTGTTTTCCACCAAGATATGATTTGGCAGACCAGTTGCGTTTTTATATGCGAATCAAGATTTAACTAATTCTGTATTTTCATCCGTGTACTCGATGAAGTGATTGTCTATTCTCCGCCTCACGGTCTATAAATTTTGGGAGTTGATTTCGTTTGACCCTGACAGGGGATAAAATTCGCCTCATCTAAACATTTTTAAGTGAAATGAAAAAAATATAAAATTATCTTTATTTAGTTCTGAAATGCAAGAATAAAACTTACATTAAATCCATTGGCAAAAAACTTATGTATCGCATAGATTAAAAAATATTCAGGAAGAATATTTTTATAAAAATTCATTCCTATAAATTCTGTCAAAGTATAAAAGTTTAAACTTTTCAAATATTCATTTCATAAACCTATTTGCTTTAAAGAATCAATATTTTCTTTCAAACTAATTTTTTTCTGTACCCAAAATTAGAAACAGCTTCATTTAGATGAAATATAAATAGCTTTTATTTAATGAAGTGCATAAGTTTCGTAACCACAAGGAGAAAATCTATTTTCTAAAATAAATTAAAGAATTCATTCTATATTTTATTGCGTTCGAAAATGAATTTTGATTATCCCAACCAACCACATATGCTATAATTGGATGTTGTGTTAAAAAAAAAAAAGTGGGAAAAAATGATTGTTTTTTCGATTGTAGATGTTTTTATACATCTACCTCATTTCAAATTTTTCTTGCAAGTAATTAAGTAAAATTGAAAAATATCTTTAATTAATTTTAAATATAAACTAATCCTAGTTTTAATCAATATAGAAAAACATGTGCTTTAACACCTGAAAGACGGGAATTTTTACCCTAGTTTTATAAAAATATTTTTTATCAGAAATTTTATTTAAAACTCTTTATGTTTTTTAATTAACTTCTTTTCCTTTGTATCTTTTAAATTTATTTTTTAAAGAAATTTCTGATTCGAGCCGAAATATATTCCTTTAGTAGGGTCCAAAATGACCTCTCGCCGTCATTCTAGAGTTAAAAGTACATTATGAAACACAATCTAAAATTAAAAGAATATTGTTTTTAAAAAATCATATACAGACGGAGCGCATTAAATTTGTTATTGATATTCTGTAGAAATATACATAGCGCATAATACAGCGCGATTATACACAGTTATAAATAGCTGTATTTACAAATAATATAAATATTCTAGTTAATAATACAACAACTGTAATTAGAAGTAAAAAAAAAATCATTTCTTTTATATCCCGGTAGTGGCAGCACCAACAATCACATGATCGGTTTCACGGCTGAAATTCCAGAACTAAGCTAAAACTCGATTCACATGTTAAACAACTATACACAATACACATTTTTACAGGGTGGCGATTGGGCAGGGAATACCGGGAAAAACACAGTCAAGAAAAGAGAAAACTAGCAGTATTTTCTTAAAGAAAATACTTGAAATAATATAAAGAGATAATATAAACTGAATTTATCTATATATATATATATATATAAAAAAACTGGTATTTATCATCTATATTGACTGTGTTTTTATCTAACCTATTTGCCACTTTGTTATACAATTCTTCACATCTTAAGGTCTGCCAAGTCAAATCTTGTTGGAAAATAATTTAAAATCCTACTTTAGCGGTTGATTCGTAGGTACCACTGTATTAATCTGCACCCAAATTTATGAAAACTTCAGGACTGGGAGCAGGAAAATACAATGGTAAACCTACGATTCAACCACGAAAATCCGATTTTCAGCTAGCTTCTACCAAGATATTATTTGTCAGACCTGCTGCGTTTTTTTAATATACCAACCAAATTTTAACTAATTCTGGAATTTCAGCAGTGAATTCGATGAAGTGATTCTTTATGCTATCGCCTCGCGGTCTATTAAATAATAAAAAGATAGTAGCGCCACCTGTTGGGCGATACATACTAAAAACTCAGACATTTTCCAAAAACCTCAAATCGTATTAAAAACCTTCTAAAGCGTATAAATTCATCAAAAACCTAACTTGAAAGTTTTTAAGATATAACAAATAAAGCCTTTGTGCAAAAATGTTTAAAGATAGAAAACCAAGGATTAAAAATGCAGAAATAATGTATGAAAAGGTAGCAAACAGCTGTTTCGAATCTATCATCGAGATTCTTTTTCAGTGCAAAACTGAGCGAGCTAGAAAAAGCAAAACTCAGCAAAGAGACCTACGTAGGCTTATATACCCGCTACGGGACCGATCCCGCCAAAAGAAAAGCAACCAATGAGAAGAAAGCAGCCTCAACAACTGGGTGGACAAGTAGAGACATCTACCAGAGAACAAAGACAACAAAAACTAAAAAGCAAAGGAACAAAAAGCATTAAATTAAAGATTTCCAAATGCTTGGAAAATAATGAATATTTGATAAGTCATTGACTAAGGAGTGAGAATTTTTAATAATGTGGTAAGCTTCCCAAAAATTAAGATCAAGAATAGAAGGACACTTAATGGGTAATGGTGGCTGAAGAAAAGTTGAACTTATGTTGTGAAGACCAACAATGTTGAGCAATATAAGAGCGTTTAAGCTCTTGATTTTTGACATACCTTTTATGCTCCTTTAAACGAAATCTGAGAACAAGTTTATTCTGACCAATAGACGAAAGACCACACTTGCAAGAAATTTGGTAAATACCCCAGTTATCTAAACGATCAATGGGGTGCTTAAGATTTGCAAAAGCAATTTTATTAACAAGAGAAAAAATAACATTGAAATCGAACCTTTTTAAAATTTTAGCAACTTGCTGACTGATTTTAGGAAAAAATGGTAAAACAACCAAAGTATTGGAGTTCGAATTAAATTTTTTTCTTTCAGAATCTTTCCAGTAGATTTCGTCAATTTTCTAAGTATTGGATAGCTTTAAGATAATTAAGTAAATTAATATTAAACTTAATTATCTAAAAGCTGTTTATGTTGATCGTGGTTATTCCCCTAACATTATAGATTCAATACATAGAAAATTGACTTTCATTTCTAGGAACTAATTAAAGAATCATCTTCTATATTCGAATATGTGTTTTGATTAGCCAAATGAAACTTTAGTGTACAGACACATATCAGAAAACGGGATTCTGCGGGAAAAATGTCGATTTCATTTCTAATTTGATTTCTGCCGATGAGTAATTGCAATTACTTTTATTGACGAGAGAAATCACCTGTCTATCGCGAAATTTTTCATGCATGAAATGAAATAAATTTACAATTATTCTTCTAAAATGCAATGATAAAGATCGTAGTCCTTCCATGGAATGAAAACCTGCGTCATACAGAAATGGTGAAACACTTTCGATAGTTACAAGAGTTTTTTTTATGAAGTATTCCACTGATAGATGGGATAAACAGATCACCTTTGTAATTTCCTGTGCACATGAAATATCATTCTATGGACTGCACCTAGTTATAGTACGTCTATAGAGGTTTAAAAATAACCTCATTCAGTGGAATATACACTCGAAAAACAATACATTATGAACACCTATCTAATAACATCTTGACCCACCTTTGATCCACACAACAGCTGCAATTCGCCTTGGTATGGATGCTACAAGTTCTTGGTAGAAGACCGAAGATAAATTGTGTTACTTGTTCAAGCAGTGGTCATGCATATCCGGGATATTGCAAAAGGCTTTTTTTGAGCTCTGGGACGACGTTGAATGACATCCAAAATGTGCTGTGTCGGATTAGGATCCATCGAGATAGGCTGACAGGACGTTAAACTAGAGTTTAATATTATGTTCCTGGAATTATTCAAACATAATTGGAGTCATATGACATGGAGAATTGTCTTACAAGAAGACTCCATTTCCATTTCGGAAGACAGATAACATGTAATAGTGCATGTGACCCGCAATGATGTTCAGATTGTCCATGGCGTTTATGGTCTGTTCTACAGCAACCACAGGTTTAAGGGACGAACATAAGAACCTTCCCCAAAGCTTAGTATCGCCACAACTGGTCTGTGTATGACCTGTTGCATAGAGGGGAGTAACAGTTCGCATAGAAGATGGAATACCCAAAAATGGCTTTCGAAGTTTAAAGAATGGATTGTGTTTCTTCCGACGACTCAACTCCCGTTTTATGCTCTATATTCCAGTGATGATGTTCCTGGGCCTAATGTAGAAATATTTGTCGATGATGCTTGATCAACAGGGGCATATGTGTAGGACGTTAGCCCCATAGTCTCACATTCAACAGTGTAAGCTGAGCTGTATGCTGCAAAATAATTCCTCTTGGACCTGTATTGTCTTAGGATGTAAGTTGAGTCAGTCTTTGGTGCCAGACTTTGTTTTACCAAGGTAAGGAGTCTCCGACCTCTTTTTCTTTTGAAAGCTCCTGGACGTCCAATGCGATGGCCTCTATGGATCATTTCACCATTATTTATCCACTTTTTCAAAGTACTTAGAACGATATGACCTGTACAGCATGAGATGTGCTGTTTCGAAGTTAATCGTTCTGAGTTGTCGAGCAGCTAATTTATCCCTTTTATCAAAGAAGATTTAATCAGCTGTAAGACGTAAACGCAAAAATGATTCGTGACACTCCGTAGCAGCATTTAAGTTCCATTTACACCGGGTCATGTGCCTTCCACGTCCTCCAGTTGAGTTCATTGCAAAATGTTGGGGTAATCATAATGTTTTCGCTCTTGCGTGTATATAGACTGTTTGTAATAAAACATCTAAATTTTCCATCTAAAATTAATTCATTTCTTCGAACGAATTAAAGACTTGCCGTCCATATTCAAAGATGTATTTTGAATATCTCTATATAGCACGATTTACAGACACATATCATAAGGTAAATTTCTATGGATAAAATGTTGATTTCATTTCTAATTAAATATGTATTCATGTGTAATTGCAATTAGCTTTATTGACGAGAAAAATCACGAGTCATGTCGAATTTTTCCATGAATGGAATGAACTAAATTTAGTATTATTCTTCTTAAATGCAATAGTAAAACTCATAGTCAATCCATGGAAAGAAAGCGTGTGTTACATACAAATTATGAAATACATTATAAAATTACGAGAATATATTCATATCACTGATAGATCGGAAATAAAAATCTCTTTGGTCATTCCCCGTGCATATGAAATACTAGTCTTATGCACAGCACATACTATAATGATTCTACACACATCTAAAAATAGCCCCTTTTTCCTGGAATGTACATAATCTGATTATAATAAAGCATCTAAATTCTACATCTGTAAAAAGTCTTTCATATTTTATAACGAATTAAAGAATGTCCTTCTATATTCGAAGATGTATTTTGAATATCCCAATCAAGCACAAGTTGCAGACACAAGTCATAAAGTTGAATTTTGTGGATAAAATATTGATTTCATTTCTTATTAGATTTCTATCGATGTGTAATTAAAATCAGCTGTATTGATGAGAAAAATCACATGTGTCATGTCAAATTTTCTCATGCATCGAATGAAGTAAATTTAGTGTTTCGTTTTGAAATGCAATAATAAGGGTCATAGTCAATCCATCGCAAGAAAGCATGCGTTATATACAAATTATGAAACACTTTCTAAAATTACGAGGATACTTTTTATGAAATATTCCACTGATAGATGGAATATAACAATCTTTTTTGTCATTTCCTTTGTATTTGAAATATTGGTTTTATGTACAGCACATAGTATAGCACGTCTTTACAAATTTTAAAATAGCCTCGTTTGTTATAATATGTATAATCTGAATATAATATAACATCTGTAAATTGTAAATCTACAAAAAATCTTTCATTTTTTGTAGCGAATTAAAGAATGTCCATTTATTTTCTCAGATGTATTTCGACTATACCAATCATACACAACTTACAGACATATATCATAAAGTAAAATTTTGTGGATAAAATATTGATTTCATTTTTAATTAGATTTTTATCGATGTGTGATTGAAATCAGCTTTATTAATGAGAAAATCGTATGACTCATCTCGAACTTTGCATTTTGTATAGTACATCTATGCAAGTTTAAAAATAGCCTCCTTTACTGTAAATAGAGATAGTTATTAGTCTGAATGTAAAAAAGCATCTAAAGTCATGCACCTACAATTTTTATTCGAACTTATTAAAGGTTCAATCAATCAAAGGTTCAATAATTATCAGGGGGAATTTACAAAAACATATCTTAAAGTAAATTTCTAAGAATAAAATGTTGGTTTCATTTCTAATTAGATTTCTGCTGATGTGTAATTGCAACCAGCATTATTGACGAGAAAATCGTATGACTCATCTCGAACTTTTCCATGCATGGAATGAAATAAATTTTATATTATACTTCTGAAATTCGATAATGATCGCAGTCTATCTATGGAAAGGAAGCATGCGTTATATACAAATTAATACAAATTTTGAAACACTTTCTAAAATTACAAGAATATTTTCATGTAATATTCCACCGATAGACCGTATATAATAATCTCTTTTGTCATTCCCTATGCAAATGAAATATTAGTTTTATACACATCATTTGTATAGTACGTCAATGTAAGTTTAAAATAGCCTCTTTTACAAGAAATATATATAGTTATTAATCTAAATGTAAAAAAAAGCATTTAAATTTTGCATCTACAAAAATTCTTTATTTTTTCGAACTTATTAAAGGATTTCCTTCTATATTCAAAGATAGATTTTGACGATCCCAATCAAGTGCAATTTACAGAAACATATCTTAAAGTAAATTTCTAAGAATAAAATGTTGATTTCATTTCTAATTAGATTTCTGTTGATGTGTAATTGAAATTAGCATTATTGACGAGAAAATCGTATGACTCATCTCGTGCTTTTCCATGCATGGAATGGAGTAAATTTTACATTATCCTCTGAAATTCAACAATGATCAGAGTCAAACCATGGAAAGGAAGCATGCGTTAGGTACAAATTAATGCAAATAACGAAACACTTTCTAAAACTACGAGAATATTTTCATGTAATACTCCATCGATAGTTATTCGGACGTAATGATATCTTTTGTCATTCCAGTAAAAAAAAAAATATATTGGTTTTATGTACAGCACATAGTACATATAATTTCTACTCTGAATGTAATAAAACATTTATATTTTGCTTCTAGAAAATGTTTTCTTTTTTCGGAACTAATTAAAGGATTTCCTTCTATACTCAAAGATGCATTTTGACAATCCCAATCAAATACGATTTACAGACACATATCATAATGTACAATTTTGCGAATAAAATGTTGATTTCATTCTAATTAGATCTCTATCGATGATAATTGCAATTAATTTTATTGATGAGAGAATTCACCTGTCTCATAACGAATAATAATTTTTCGTTATTCATAATTTTTTCTTGCATGAAATAAAGCAAATTTAGTATTGTCTTTTTTAAACGTAATAATAAAGGACATAGTCAATTGATGAAGAGAAAACATGCGTTATGTAGAAATTATGAAACACTTTCTTAAATTACGAGAACATTGTTGTGTAAATGTTTCCTGATAGATGGAGTGTAGTATATCAAATAGTATTTTTATGTTCTCTATTAGAATTATTAATTTTACACAAAGCGCGTCTATACTCGTTCAGAAGAAGCTTATTTCAGTTGAAATACTATTGTGTACCGACTTAAGTTTGTTTCGACAAAAATTCCTACATTTCCTGCAACTAAATGAAAAATTTTCTTTTATGTTCAAGAAAACATTTTCATTATAACAATCAAATACATATTACAAAAATTTACATATCATGCAATGGGATTCTGTAATACGAATATTGGCTTCATTTCTAATTGAAAATCTGTTGATGATTAATTTACAATGAGCTTCATTGACGTGAAAAGTCAATTACATCATCTCAAGTTTTTTTCGAGTATAAAATGAAATAAATTTATGACTTAAAAAACTTATTTAGTTCTTAAATGCAAAAATGAAGCTATTAATCAATGGATATATACATAAAAACATGCGTTATACAGAAATTATGAAACGCTTTTTTAATTTTATGACTATTTTTCTTATTTTTTGAACATTTTTATGAAATTATCCACTGATAACCAGGTATACCGATATCTTTTGTAATACTCTGTATATATTGCTTTTTGAAAGAACACTTCCCATAATGCGTCTATACCAGTTTAACAATAGGTCCATATAAAGCAAATTTAAACAGTCTAAATATAATATAACGAGTAAAATTTTCGTCTACAAAGATTCTTTTATTTATCGAAACTAATGAAAGGATTACCTTCTATATTTGATGATATGTTTTGACTATTGGGCTAATTAAAACACATCTTCGAACATAGAAGGTAATTTTTTGATTATTTCCGAGAAATAAAAGAATTTTTGACCCAATGAAATGGAGTGTACAGACAAATATCATAAAACAGGACTCTGCGAAAAAAATGTCGATTTCATTTCTAATTAGATTTCTGCTAAAATGTAATTCCAATAAGCTTCATTCATGTGAAAAATCGTCTGCCTCATCTCAAACTTTTTCGTGCATGAAATGAAATAAATTTATGAATTAACCTTAATTAGTTCTGAAATGAAAGAAAGAAGCTAATTCGTAATATTATAAATGTGAAAGTGCGTCTGAAAGTTTGACTGAATTCAACGTCAAAACGGGTGAATTACTACCGTTGTATCTTTGTGTATATATGAATTATTACTAGAAATGAGGCTGTGTTTTATTTATTCTATTTAACTTCTTTTCTTAATAATTCGAAATTTCATTACTTTTCATACAGAACCAAGTTGAAATTTTTCCTATAAAATTTAACCGCTTGTCTTTCTCCGTTGCCAAAAAATGAAAATCTGGAATAAGAATTTCTCCTCAATAATTAATTTTCAATTGAAATATTTTCACGTGTAAAAGAAAAATGAAATTAAAAATAACAGTTAATTAAAAATATGCATGTGAAGTCACAGTGGAAATAAAACTGGAATTTTCAAATATTTTAAATAATACAAGGTGCATGAATTTTGAGTAAATATGGAAAGAAACTGAATATGGTATCACAAATGAAAAACATAACGGATATGCTTTGATGATAAATGAAATGGGATCGAAGTATTATCATCGATTATTACTAGGACTTCCCTCAGAGGGATTAGTCTGCGCGATATTGCTGAGAACATAGATTTAGTAATTACTTGCGAAAAGTAAAAGAAAAAAAGTAAGTTGCTACCTTTAATTGACCATAAACTGCCTCAAGTTCGAAAGACGAAAAGGACAAAAGGGACATATAGAATTGCAAAATATTCTATATTAATTCGAATACACTGTTAAAAAATGGGAAAGTAGACTATGCAAAACAGCCATGCATGGTATAGTGCCATGTAGGTTAATACATATCACAGCTACACAGATCGAAAATAAATTAAATAATGGTCGAACATACTTAAACACAACTTCACATAAATTTTTAATGAACTATCAAGGAAGAAAAGAAAATATACATTTTTTGAAATTAACACGCGACGCGTTTTCCCCGAGGAACAAAGTTAATTTTTTTAGTATCACGTTCGTGGCGTCACAGTCTCTTACTCCTTGCACAGAGTCTTTCGGAGCTGCGCGTGTAGCGCCATCTGTAGAAGAATTTTGAACAATGTTCTGGATCGAAGAGGCACCTCAGTATCCCCTTCCTAGTGCAAACGATACTCTTAATTTTCCACCAAACGATCTGGAAATCTGACAGTTCTGCCGGATCGTGTGACGTGAGGTGGTTTTGTTTTGTCAGAAGTCGAGACTGTTCCGGGAGTCGAAGCAGTTGTTTTAAGGGTTGAGGCTGTTTCAGGAGTCGAGGAAGATTGCGAATCGTTCACCAAAAAGGCTGGCTTCAGTCTGTCCAGTGATATGTTTACTATTTTACCTTTTATCGCCACTTTAAAAAGTTTATCGTTGCGCTCAACGACTTCAAAAGGTTCATCATATGGCGGTTGTAAAGCTGGCCGAATACCTTCTTGGCGCACAAATACGTGCGTACATGTTTTAAACTCTTGAGACACAAATGTTTTTGTGCTATTATGGGACTTAGTTGGTTGTGGTTTGAAATCTTTGAAAGTATTTCTTAACTGCTGTACTAATTCTTCAGGACTTTTAATGGTGGATTTGTCGTCAAAGAAATCACCTGGTAGTCTAAGAGTAGATCCAAAAACAAGTTCTGCTGGTGAAACATTTATATCAGTTTTTAGTGCAGCACGAAACCCTAGTAACACTGTTGGAAGTATTTCAGTCCATTTTTCAGTTCGTCTGGCTTTTAGTGCACATTTTAGAGGTCTGTGCCAATTCTCAATAATTCCATTACTCTGAGGGTGGTATGGAGACGATCGGTACTTTCTAGCACCTAACAGTCTGGCTAACTGCTGGAAAAGTTCAGATTCGAACTGGCGTCCCTGGTCAGTGGTGATTTTCTCAGGACAACCAAACCGAGCAATCCATTCAGAGAGTAGTGCGCGTGCCACTGATTCTGCTGTGATGTCACTAAGTGGATATGCCTCTGGCCAACGCGTTGCTCTATCAATTACAGTTAAACAATACCTTTTACCATTTGATTCCGGTAAAGGTCCAATTAAATCTAAATGTATATGTGCAAATCTATCTGTTGGAAGATCAAATTTTCCTAACTCTGTTTTTGTATGTCTGGCAATTTTAGAACGCTGGCAATCTAAACACTCACGAGCCCAAGTTCGACAATCTTTAGCTAGGGAAAGCCAGATAAATCGTTGTCGCAATAAATTTACACTACCTTTAGTTCCAGGATGGGAAAGTGCATGTAATTTCAAAAATGCGTGTTTTCTAAAAGTTGGAGTTAAATATGGACGTGCTTTGCCACTAGAAATGTCACAATAAATTTCTGCTGTGGAATTTGGAAGGGTAATTAATTTGAGTACTAAGCTGGATCGACCACTTTGTATAATTTCTCTAAGTTCTGAATCCTCTTTTTGCTCCATACTTAATTTATTGTAATCTAATGGAGTGGGCATTTGTATTTCGTTAATTCGGGAAAGTGCATCGGCTGCATCATTTTGGTTTCCTTTTAAAAAGTGTGATCAGTAGTGAATTCAGATATAAAGGATAACCACCGACTTTGTCTGTTAGTATAATTATCTGTTCTTTTTTTAAAGGCAAAAACAATAGGCTTGTGATCGGTAAAGATTGTACACTGACGGGCTTCCAAAAAGTGTCTAAAATGCTTCACAGATTCATAAATTGCTAACAATTCTCTATCAAAGGTAGAATACTTTAATTGTGTTTCATTTAGACGTTTGGAAAAAAAGGAGAGTGGTTTAAGTCCCTCCTCTGTTTCTAAACTTAGTGTAGCACCAATAGCAAAATCACTAGCATCAGAATGAATTGCTAATTGACCATCGTGGCTAGGAAATGCAAGAGTTGCATCCGTTAATGCCTCTCTTGAAGCTTCAAAAGAATTTATTGCATTTTCAGACCAATCGATAGGGGTTGAATCTTTCTTTTTAGCTCCACGCAACAAATCTGTTAAGGGTGCAAGGATAGTTGCAGCATTGCGACAAAAACGTCGAAAGTAATTGAATAATCCAATATATGTACGAAGTTCAGAAAGAGTTTTTGGTCGTGGATATTGCTTAATAATTTCAACTTTAGATTGTAATGGTCGAATCCCAGCAAAAGAAATTTCGTGTCCTAAAAATGATACGCTGTTTTGTTTAAAAACACTTTTGGACATATTTATGTTAAGTCCGTATTTAGAGAGTCTGCTTAGAACAGCTCGTACATGGTCTATATGTTCAGACTCAGTTTCGGAAAAAATTAGAATGTCATCCAAATAAGCTATAGCAAATGGAAGATCATAGAGAACTTCATTAATAAATCTTTGGAATGTGTTTGCTGCACATTTAAGTCCAAAGTTTAGATATAGAAATTCGAAGCTTCCAAAAGGAGTTATTACCGCTGTTTTAGGAATATCTTTTTCATGCACTGGAATATGAAAATAAGCACGGACTATATCTAATTTTGAAAAAAATTTCTTTCCATGTAGAATATTAGTAAGGTCATGGATGTGGGGTATTGGATAACGGTCAGGAAGAGTTACTGAATTTAGACGTCGATAATCACCGCAAACTCTGTAAGAACCATCCGGTTTTGGTACGACGTGAATAGGGGATGTCCAAGGAGATTTTGAAGGACGACATATACCTTCATCCATAAGATATTGAAATTCTTTTTGTACTTCCTTTAAAACTTTTGGATGCAATCGGCGAGGTTTGGAATAAAGTGGTGGCCCCGTAGTTTCGATATGATGAACTGTATCATGGCATGTTGGTTTTTTAAAATTTGGTATGGGATTTAAGAGCTCTGGGAATTCCTCAAATATAGTTTTAAAAGACATGTCTTCTGAAATTAGTTTAATTTGAGACTGTTTAATGCAAGTAAGCTCACCCTTAGTGGACAATCCTGTTACTGAGTCAATTAATCGAAATTTGTGCAAATCTACAAGCAAAGCAAAATTTCTTAAAAAGTCTGCTCCAATTATAGGGCAAGAGACATTTGCAATAACAAATGACCAGCGAAAATTCCTTCTCAAGCCGATGTTTAGTTCAAGCAGTTTGTTACCATAAACATGAATTTTGGAATTATTTGCAGCATAACGATAATTAGAAGGACTTTTTTTGTTTACTTACTTTGGTACAGGGATACAAGAAATGTCACTACCACTATCAATTAGAAATTTTAACCCTGAATTTTTATCAAACACATGCAACCTACATTGTTCTAATGCTGCTACGCCAACTGTATTTTCGCTTGTTGACCTAGCAGCAGCCACTAGTTTTTTTTAATTTTTTGAAAAGAACAAGGTTCGCGGCACTTCCGAGCATCACTACCAAATTTCTGGTGGTAATAACACAAGTCTGATTCGTCTTGTTTACGATTCGGTTTTTGGAACTCTCTACTTTTACTGTATTGTCTTTCCCTGTAATGCGATCGGCCGCGAGACATCGATCGCCTAAGCACATTTTTGGATAACTCTGAAACCTGCAGTGTCAATTGCTCGATTTGTGTTTGAAGATTTAAGATCGTATTTTGGTCGTTCCGCGGCGATTCGGTGGGTTTGGAAACAGCATACACTGCCGATTCAGATTTAATTTCATTAATTTTGTCAGTTAGGGTTGCTAATTCCTGTAATCCAGCGCTTGAAATCGACAAAATTGCTTGCGTATGCGTTGGCAAACGTTCTGGCCAAATAGTTTTCAAAAATTCTTCCGTAACAGAATTTTGTGCTAATTCTTTCATTTGCCGCAGCAAAACGGAAGGTTTCTTATCACCTAACACAAGTTCAGAGAGTAATTTACGTATCTGTTGCGATTGCGAATCTGAAAACTCCTGAATTAATCTCTCTTTCAAAGCGTTATATTTGTCATTTGGAGGCGGCGTAAGAATTAAATCAGATACCGCACTTAATGTATCTGTGTCTATAGCAGATAATAAATAATTATATTTTGTAGCGTCATTCGTTACCTGCGCAACGGCAAAATTTGCCTCACACAGTATTGTAGCTGACAATACTGTAGCTAACAATACTGTAAAACACAGTATTGTAGCTGATATCTTTTGTGTGTCCCTGTAAATGTATTTAAAATGCTATGAATGTCCTGTTCTTACGTAATCGTTGTGAAACTCGGTGATTTACATCAGTTTCAATCCATCTGCAATGGCATAATATCATTAAAATACTCTGTAAATTTTTTTCCCCCATAGACCATAATGTAATCGAATTCTTTTGAGTGCCCTTCCAAAAGAACTTTAATCCCACATACATCATATATAATACCAACCATGCCTAGGGGATCTTAATAAGGTTTACCAATTGCATTAAAATAAGCGTATATTTACGAGTATTAGAGCGAAGACAGGCGGACGGATGGCCAGAAGGACAGACAAATCGAATGCATAAACACTTTTCAACTTTTTTGGAAAGTATTAAAAATGCAACCCCAAAGGCTGAAGATCAAAATCACATCGATTCATTTAATGCCAACAAATTAAGTAAATAAATAAAAAAGCTCGCCAAAAAAGCTAGAAAAGAATATGGAACTCTTTTGCATATTTGGCGCCAAAATATCGTTATTTTGCATGGCTTGGTAACCCGGCTGTTGTTTATTTATTAATAAATTTTGTTTTTACAAATTATATAAATATATTTTTTCGATATTTATTAATTAATCGTGTTTTTATTTATTGTTATTTCCTTTTTAAAATAATAGAAAATAATTGAAAAATATATATGTAACTAATATTCAAAAATGATTTTCGCCAAATTTGCTCCAAACCTGATGCGTATATGATATACCTGCCCTAATTTCGTGGTACTTTTCCAATTTTACCTTGGCGTTTTTATAAGTTTTCTCCAGTTTGGACTTCAGAAATTGAGATTTGTTGCAAATAGCTACATAAACAAATCTTATGAATGTTTATGCTTATTTTTACATATAAACATGGTACGGATGTCAAATAAGCACTACGTAGAGCAATTTTTTTCCAATAAATTGTTGAAAACTTTGTTTTGGTGATAGTTTTTGAATATTGCTCTAAATGTTAACATTTATATTTTTTATTCTGTATATTATTATGTTTTTTATTTATAACTGTTTATTTATAGCTTAATTATTGTTTCTTTTTTAAAATAATTGATGAAACAAAATAAACAACATTAATTATAAATGGAAGTTTTCTTATACGTCCATTAAAAACATTTAAAAAATATATATTAAAATATTTAATTGCTAAAAAGGACTTCAAATGCTAATAAAATACATTAAAAAATCTTTAATTTGACATGTTTTGATTGAATTTACTCAATCATCATCAGAAAAAATTTAATAATCGTTTCTGTTGCAATCGCGCCAACTTACAAGGAAGGTCTCCATTGGGGGCATACTCAGAATTTTTTGAAAAAAATACGAATTAAACTACTCATGTAGGTAATAAAGGATCAGTGAAAATTAGCGGCGGAATTACATTATTAGATATGTAAAAAAAATAAAATAGTTTGGAATAATTGGCGTGAAAAGCTGAAAGCGACGCGGGATTTGGCGAGCAGTGCATTTCCTCGCCAAAAGCAGACGATTTTAACGAATCTGAAAATTGATTTTAATTGACTTCACTGTTAAAAATCTGCAGCATTTACTGCAACGTCACCCCACTACTTTTATAGAATGTCTCTCTTCTGACCAATGAGAATGCTCCATAGCACGGTGAATTGACCGTTTTCTATAAAAGCGGTGGAGTGACGCTGCAGAAAATGGTACAGATTTTTAGCGGTGTTGTAGCTTGTGCAACACTCTTAAAAATCTGCTGCATTTTGCTGCAACGCACTCCACAGCTTGTATATAATATCTCTATTCCAACCAATGAGAAAGCTCCATTTCACAGCCAAGTAACCGTTTTCTATACAAGCAAGGGAGTGCGTTGCAACAAAATGTAGCAGATTTTTAATAGTGTTTTTTTCAATTTGGAACAATTTTAATCAATTTACATTGTGTTTTAAATGATAAAATATATTAATTTCATTTTGTTATAAGTACATATAAACGTATATGACAAAATTACACTTAAAGTAAAGTAAAAATGCAAAACTAAAATTACTTAAACTAAACTTATTTAAATAAATTGAACATAGAAAGATGTTTTCTTTAAAAAGTATTCGAAGCGTAAAAGCGTATTTTTCAAAATTTCGTTTTATCGCCAACCGGAGATAAATCGCCAAATAAACGAAATTTTTATTATTTTTTTACGGACGTTATAAGGAGGTTCCGCCGAAATTTCTTTTATAAACATATATAACTATATGAGAAGAACATTCTGTAATTTTTTCATATTTTTCTGAGTATGCTCGTATGGAGACCTTCCTTGTTAGTGCGTATATGACGTCTGTCATTATGTGTTTTTATAAAATTTAACGATATAAAATACGTGCAATCACGCAATAATCGGCGGTTAACTCAGATTGCTTAGTAAGAAATAACATTAAGTAATCTATTAAAAAAAATAAAAAAAAAATTGTAATTTAAGAAATTACCCCAACCATTTGAAAAATGTTTCACTCGATACATTCATCTATCATTTTAAGCTAAATACCAGTTGTTTTATTGTGTATTATCCGTGCCACTGCTATAAATGACTTTATACATGCTGCAATTTGAAGGTACGGTTCGTTTAAGTTATATCACTCTATTGTCGCCAAGCATAAAAGTTGGCGACGAAAGAAACATTTCAAACTATTTAACATTGTTGGTGCAAAAGTAATCATTATTAAAATACAGCTTTGGCATATACTGTTATACTTGTAAGACTTTGGCATATATTGTTTGATTTTACAGAGCAGAATTTTGGTGATGGAGGTTTTAAACCAAAATCGATCGCAGCACATGCATCTGTGAATGGGTCCATCAGACATCGAATCAAAAAAGTTTTTTCCCAGTTTTTCCCAAGCCGATTGCTTTTTAGTTTTCTTTTTAGGTGGTGGAAAATCAAGAGTAATAGCTATAACATTTTCCGGCTTGTTAGAATCACTATTGGCACTCAAATTTTCCTGGTTAGAACCGACCGATAGTAAAACGCCATGGCTAGTGGATTGGTCGCCCTGGCGACATGATGTTTTACAATTAATCGGTTCGGCATTAAATTGCTTCCTTTTTCGTGATCGCCTTTCAACACGTAATTGGTTTTCAGCGGCTCAATAATCTTTTGATTTTATCATTTTCTGCATTGAAAGACGTTTTTGCGCCAAACCAAATACAGTATTACTCAGTTATCCCGTCGACCAATTTCGCCAAATGATACGAATCGCCAAACTAATAAGCAACTTATACATGTTGACTGTGTTTAATATCATTGAATGCGATATTCACGTTCATTCATTTCTTTGGCTTCGGCTTTTTCCGTATCTGTTAATTTCCGTCTACCCATTTTTAAATTTGTTAGTTTTCTCCTTTATTACAATGATTTTAACCATTTTAATTTACTATTCAAATAAAAATTCTTCTAAAAGTAAAGAATTTAATTTAAATTCAAATAAAAATTCTTCTAAAAATAAAGAATTTAATTTAAATTCAAAAGTGGTAACATCATTCAAAAGTGGTAACATCATTCAAAAGTGGTAACATCATCGGGTCCATTCTCCCGAAAACAACAACCATTTTTCAAATGGTTAATAACAGAATATAATCTATGATTAAAAAAAAGTAAGGTGTTTCTTGGTTATTCCGTCGAACAATTTCGCGAAATTTTACAAATCGCTGTACTAATAGCCAAATTATACATGTTGCCATACTT
The DNA here is from genome assembly GCA_964019185.1 of Maratus speculifer. NCBI lineage: Eukaryota > Metazoa > Arthropoda > Arachnida > Araneae > Salticidae > Maratus > Maratus speculifer. The sequence goes on from OZ025290.1 coordinate 253,709,656, forward strand.
TTTATTTCAAATATAAAAAAAAAACCAAATATTTAGTACTATTAATAAAAATACAATTAAAAAGTGCAAAATAAAAATCATTTAATGACATTTTAAATGCGTCTATCGTATTCAATGCAATTGTATATGACATTCACGATCAAACATTATTGGCATTTAAACTTATAATTTGGCGATCATTTTTTGGTCGACGGGATAACTAAGTAGTATCAAAAGTAATATCTAAAGTACGCATGTCAAAGTCATCTTTTATTTAAATACGAAAGAATGGTCTCCGATTTGCACGCATGAAATACATGATTCTAATCGCGATTACAAAATGCTATTATAAAAATTATCGCAAAATCTAAGATATTAAGTTATTAAGTATTATGGCTTTTTTTCTTTTAAATAAAATAAATAATAATAATAATAATAATAATAAAACAGATTTATTTTCCACTTTGTTTAAGTTTAAATATGTTTTATTGTACTTGAATAAAAATTGTTTGCGTATTTTCCTTGCTCCATGTGCTTAAATTTGGGAATCTAACGGAAACATCAAGCCGATAAAAAGTGACGCACATCAAATATCTGTGATGTATGCAAATAAATTCTACTTTTTTACCAGTTTTTTAACTATAACTTTTAAACTATTTGAAACTAATTTTTGAAAGTAGGTGCATTCACGAGGTTACCTTCATAGGTACCTTCTGGTACAAACAGAATCAAAATCCGACAGGTACTTTTTGAGATTTGCTTGACGAAAGAATTTTTTTGACTTTTAATATCGTTACGTACTCTGAGTATAAGACTTCGCTACGCTCAAACAATTATTAAAAGAAAATATTAACACTCGACGTTTTACCTTCAGCGCACGGTTAACATAGAGATTTAATTTTGTTTTTAACAATGAAATAATTTAAGAAACAAAAGTTTAAAAAAAGTATAGTAAATATTAATAATATGCATCGAAAAAATTATCTATGTCGTAATATAATGTCAATATAATAATAATAATAATAATAATAATAATAATAATAATAATAATAATAATAATAATAATAATAATAACTAGCAAAAGCCGTGCTTTGTTTGGATTCGCGAAGCATTATTTCATAAGATAAATATTTGAAAGGAACATTACCTTTTTATATTATTTTCGCATTTTTATTAACCCTCTGACAGTCTTGCAAAAGGGCAAAATTGTAATGTTGTTTTCTCAGCATTTTGTTTTAATTGCTAAAAAAATATGATTCTTTCAAAATTATAGAAAAATCTTATTTACGAATATGAATGTTATCCTTGAGTGTTTTAATCACTGCACAATGTATTAAAAATCCATTAAATCAACTGAGTTGTATCATTTTAATTATTGCTTGCATTGCAGTGAAACCTGGAGCTTAGGGAACGTCTATAGACGGGCTTGTCAGTGAGAGGGTAGCAAAAACGTTATCTCATGTTTTGGCGCATTTAAATATTAGAAATGTAAATTCAGCCAAATAACTAAGAATTTCCTCGGAATTTTTTATTTATGATATAACGCTGGTGTTGCGTACTATCGCTGCTTCCATGGTTTAATTTAATCGATTTTACTTTGCGCCTCGCGCAAACGATTTTTTGCTGTTGTTTACATTATGAATTTATTAGAACTTTTTTGAATGGAATTTTCTTTGAACTGAAAAATGCAGTATGTATTGTATTAAGGTATTATATTGATGAAAAGATATGATATGTGCACAATAATATTATTGTTTGTAATGTGAATGTTAATAGATGTTTTTTTTATACATCTGTGCTTGAATTTACTCCGAAGACATGAAAATTTATTTACTTAAGATATAGAATTAGCTTGATCTCCCGATACATGATAAGGTAAGATTAATACATTCATGCTGTAGTTAAGATATTTTAATTTTGAAAATGAATACTGACATTTTAAACATCAGTATTAAATAATATTGAAGAATTTTATAAACAGGGATAGATTCAATATTATTTTGGCATCCAACTGCTGGGATATTTTATTATTTAAGAAGTAATATAAGATAATGGAACAAATTAAACGATTACGCACGCCATTAAGAAGTGCTTTTACGCGAATCGCTAATTTACTTGAGAATAAATTAAGTGATGAAAATAGAAATATTGAAGAAATTGAGATTTTATATGCTCAATTAGAAGAAAAATGGGTAAATCTAGAACCAAAAGAAAAAGAAATGTTAGATCTTCTTTTAAACGATACATCATGTACGCAAGAAAATTATGATACGGAATATAAAAGTTTTAGCGTGTATGAAGAAAAATTTATTAAGTTAAAAACGAAAGTTCAAAAATTTTTGAAAGTTTCTGAAACTGAGAATATTACTAAACGGAAGTTTAAACTTCCTAAGATAGAATTTAAATTATTCGGGGGAGATATTAAAGAGTGGTTGGCCTTTTGGGCTCAATTTGAAAAGATACATAACGATTCTGATATCGCGAAGGAAGATAAATATCAGTACTTGTTGCAAGCGACGCTAAAGGGTTCTAGGGCAAGAGAAATTGTCGAGTCGTACCCCGCTACTGGTGATAGTTATGAAAATGTTATTGAATGTTTAAAAGCTCATTTTGGTCGCACTGATATGTTAATTGAAGTATACATAAGAGAACTACTTGCTTTAATGATGAATAACACAACAGGAAAATGTCCAAGAATTCCTCTTTTTAAATTATACGACAAAATTGAAACGTATTTAAGGTCATTAAAAATGTTAGGTGTTTCAAGCGAACATTATTCTGCAATTCTTTATCCATTAATTGAGTCGTGTTTGCCTGTTGAAATATTGAGAATTTGGGAAAGAAATTTAAATTCCATAACCTTGAATTCAAAAGATGAAAGTAAAAATAAATTAGATTCTTTGATGAAATTTTTGCAGCACGAAATCGAAAGCGAAGAAAAAGTCCGTTTGGCTAGAAGTGGGTTTAATCTAGAAAATGTAAACCAAAATATTCATACTGCGCCAAGTAGGCGAGAAAGGGATCTTCCAACGGCCACGGAATTACATAATTCATCGAAAATGAAAAGGGAAATGTGTATTTTTTGTAACAAGTCACATTTAAGTACCGAATGTAGATATGCTAATAGTTTATCTCATGAAGATAGAAAACAAATATTGATGAAAAAGGGTGCTTGCTTTAAATGTTTAGAAACAAGAAAACACATATCACGTTTTTGTAGAACGAAAATACCACCCTGTGATTGCGGTAAATTACATTTTAAAATAATGTGTCCAACGAAAAATGATAAGGAAAACCCGATTACAGAAAAGTCAGATATCGAAATTAAAAACGACACTGCTTTATCCAATAAAACAAGTATTCGCCATGTACTTTTACAAACGCTTATTGTCCGACTTAGATGTAATAGTAAGATGAAATATATAAGAATATTAATTGACTCAGGTAGCAGTAAATCCTATTTGTCATCTTTTGCACTGGCCGAAATGGAATATGAATGCATAGGGGAAGAAAATTTGACACATAGTTTATTTGGAGGCACAGAAACTGTATCAGCACATAAGAAATATTTGATTAGTCTGAGTGACTTCTTTGATAATTATCGCTGTTGTTTCGAAGTGCTAGATCAAGAAAAAATTTGTTCGGACATTCCAAAAATTCCTCGTGGCTCTTTTATGAGTGAAATAAAGAAGCATAAAATTTTTCTATCTGATTTGAATAACCAGGTTGAGTTACTGTATGAATTTTCACCTAACGAAATTCATGGGCTTATAGGAGCTGATATAGCAGGCAAATTGTACACTGGTAAAATAAAACAATTGATTTCTGGATTAGTAGTAATGGAAACACGTCTTGGTTGGACTTTGATGGGAAAAACCGACATTTTTAACACATCAGATAGCACAAACAGCGTCATGTCACTTCATGTAAATGATGCAAAAATTACAGATTTGTGGAGGCTAGACACGCTTGGAATTCTCGATCCTGGTGAAAGCGGAAACAGACAAGAAATCGAAAAAGTAATTGAAGAGCATTTCAATAGAAATATAAAAATAGATGCAGAAGGAAGGTATGAAGTATCCCTCCCATGGATTGAAAACCATCCTCCGTTACCAACTGGTCGAAAAATTGCTGAACGGCGATTAAGAAGTTGTGTTGAATCACTAAAGAAAACAGGAACATTAGAAGAGTATGAAGATATATTAAAAGAATGGATAGAAGAGGGTGTTATTGAAGAAGTTAAGAATACTTGTAATGATGAAAGTGAACACTACTTGCCACATAGAGCTGTGATTAAAGAAAATTCGACCACAAGAGTTAGACCAGTCTTTGATGGTTCAGCAAGATAAAAAGATTCACCTTCAATCAATGACTGTTTAGAAAAAGGTCCCAATATAGTAGAACTCATTCCGACTATATTGAATAAATTTCGTGAGAAGAAAATAGGCGTAATTGCGGATATTCGAAGAGCATTTCTGCAAATAGGTTTAAATGAGCGAGATAGACCATTTCTGAAGTTTTTATGGTGGGAGGAAGGCGATCCCGAAAAATTGAAAATTTTCCAGCATAAAAGAGTTGTTTTCGGTCTTACATGTTCACCTTATTTGCTTGGCGCAACTATCCGATACCATCTGAAGAACGCACCTTCTAGATTTAAAGAAACAGCAGAGAAATTGATGAAGTCTTTTTACGTAGATAACTGCGTCACTAGTGTTGATAATCATGAGCAGCTTGAAAAATTTATTGAAGAATCCAAACTTATTCTCCAGAGTGCTAAGTTTAATCTTCGAGGATGGGAATATAATATCCATGAAACAGTAGTAGAAAACTTCCCAGAAGAAAAGATTATTCCAGTTTTGGGACTAATGTGGAATTTAAAAGCTGATACTTTGAAAATAGATTTGAGAAAATGTTTTGAAGATTCCACTGTTGTAACAAAAAGAAATATTCTCAGTGCTGTTCATAGAATTTTCGATCCCATTGGCTTCACATGTCCTGTCACCTTGGGTCCAAAGATTCTTCTTCAAGAATGTTGGAAATTGAAAGTTTCGTGGGATGCTGAATTACCTGAATCTATTGCCAAGAAATTTGAAAAATGGCGAAAGGATGTTTCTAAATTAAAGGAAATAGAAATCCCTCGATGTATTATTTCCAATTATGAAGCTACAAAGAATATTTCATTGCACATATTCTGCGATGCAAGCAAGAATGCATATTCTACATGTATATTTTTAAGATGTGCGACTGAAAACACAATATCTTGTCAGCTTGTACAGGCTAGGAGCAGAGTTGCTCCAATGAAAACCATTTCTATTCCTCGATTGGAGCTGCTTTCCTGTAATATCGGAGCTAGACTAGCACAGAATGTTATAAATGATCTTCAGTTGAAACATATCCCGAAATTTTTCTGGTCCGATTCAGCAAATGCTCTATATTGGATCAAAGGAACTGAAAATTGGGCTCCTTTTGTTTTCAATAGAGTTAAAGAAATCCGATATTTGACAGAACCTGAAAATTGGTATCACATCCCAGGATCATTAAATGCTGCAGACCTCCCTTCTCGTGGTTGTAATGCAGAAACTTTAGCGAAATCTAAATGGTGGGAGGGCCCAGAATGGTTACGAAGACCAGAACATGAATGGCCAAAATCCAATGTTGTTCCTGATTTCAGCGTAGTATATTCAGAAAAGAGAAAAACTGTTATTAGCACTACAAATCATGAAGAATCAAAAGAAAAAATTTATAACAGATTTTCATCGTACGACAAATTGATCCGAATTATTGCTTGGATTTATAGATTTTTTACTAACTGTAAAGTGAAACTTGCCAACCGATTTTCTGGACTCTTAACGCTAGAAGAAATAAACAGAGCTGAAATATCTTTGTTAAAAATAGTACAAAATGAATCATTTTCAGAAACTGAAGATAAACGCTTAAAATCACTTCAATGTTATAAAGAATCAAATGGACTACTTAAAGTTAAGACTCGTATTCTGATGAGAGAAGATAAAAGAAATTTCCGATTTCCAATACTGTTACCCTGCAGTCATCCAGTTGTCGAAATACTTATTCGGACAAGACATCTTAGTTTAAATCATGCTGGCACCCAGATATTAATGAGTAACTTAAGAGAAGATTTTTGGATTTTGAAATGCAGGAAGACTGTTAGAAAGGTAATCAGAAGCTGTGTACGCTGTAAACGATTCAATTCAAAACCTAAACCAATTATAGAAGCCCCCCTTCCGGAAGATCGTATAAAAGAACTGCAGTATTCGAAGTTGTAGGAACTGACTACGCCGGTCCTTTACTTCTTCAAGGCGGTCAAAAAGCTTGGATTGTTATTTTCACATGCGCTGTCTATAGAGCAATACATTTAGAGATAGCCACATCCTTATCTACTGACAACTTTTTGCAAGCTTTTAGAAGATTCATAGCACGAAGAGGTAGACCTGCGATAGTATATTCGGACAACGGAAAAAATTTTACGGGTGCTGAAAATTTGTTGAAACAAATCGATTGGGATGTCATTTCTCAGTACAGCGCAGCTCAGAAAATAATTTGGAAATTTAACCCTCCATCTGCGCCGTGGTGGGGTGGATGGTGGGAGCGTTTGATAGGCATAATAAAAGAGATCATTCGAAAAGTCTTAGGACGAAGCTCTTTAAATTTAGAAGAAATGCAAACTGTTATTTGCGATACTGAAAGTATTGTTAATCAGCGGCCTTTGACCTATGTTTCAGAGGAAATTGATGATTTAACACCACTTACTCCTTCTATGTTTTTACAAGACATCAGAGAATCAGGTATTCCTGATCTTGACTTTTTGGATTCATCGTCTATAAATAAAAGACATGCTTATAGACAACGACTAAAACAAGATTTGCGAAAAAGATTCCGTACTGAATATTTGGGATTTTTGAGACAATCCTCGAAATTTGATAAAAATCCGAGACCTATCCAAATTGGTGATGTTGTTCTAGTGTCCAGCGAGAATGTTAGAAAACTTGAATGGCCGCTTGCCAAAGTTATTGAACTGTATCCTTCCAAATATGGAAATGTGCGATTAGTGAAGGTTAAAATGAAAGGTGGTGAGTTTCTACGTCCTGTTCTGAGATTGATTCCTCTAGAAATAACTCAAGAAAAAGGTACAGAACTGCACTCTATAGCTCAAAACTCAACATCTTCCGAACAGATTGTTCAACCACATAATAAAGAACTCCCTTTAGATCCTGTTTCTTCTAAACCGACGGTAAAGCTGAATGGGAAAAACTGTTATTTAGATCCTTCTGCGAGTAAGCCGATGAACCAGCATTTTGTTAAAGACTGTGTTAGTGACTCTCCTGTAGTGACTGTTCCTGAAAAACGATCTAAATATGGTCGTTTATATAAACCCAAAGTAAAGTTTGAGTTTCATTGAATTCGAAACTCAAAGGTGGGAGTGTGTTGCGTACTATCGCTGCTTCCATGGTTTAATTTAATCGTTTTTACTTTGCGCCTCGCGCAAACGATTTTTTGCTGTTGTTTACATTATGAATTTATTAGAACTTTTTTGAATGGAATTTTCTTTGAACTGAAAAATGCAGTATGTATTGTATTAAGGTATTATATTGATGAAAAGCTATGATATGTGCACAATAATATTATTGTTTGTAATGTGAATGTTAATAGATGTTTTTTTTATACATCTGTGCTTGAATTTACTCCGAAGACATGAAAATTTATTTACTTAAGATATAGAATTAGCTTGATCTCCCGATACATGATAAGGTAAGATTAATACATTCATGCTGTAGTTAAGATATTTTAATTTTGAAAATGAATACTGACATTTTAAACATCAGTATTAAATAATATTGAAGAATTTTATAAACAGGGATAGATTCAATAGCTGGTATAAATAAAAATATTTTCGAAGCAGAATTTTACAAAATATTTTTTTAAAAAACTAAAAGTTTTAAAGATGTTTTTACATTTTCCAATGGCCAGTAACGGCGTTCGTTCTGGCCAATAAGTGTTCTTTTTCTCGACATTTTTAAATTACTAATACATTCCAGAAATTATTTATAAACGTAGTTAATATATTTAATTTGGTTGAATTAAATTATTCTTCAATCAATAAAAATATTCTTAAATTATTCTTTAATCTTTCATTTCGAATACCAGATTTAAGAAACTTACCAAATTTAACAAAATATTCACTTTAAATACCAAATATAAGAATTAATTTTACTTGTTTACGATTCTTTTTGTTGCCACTTTACCAAAGTAAATACCTAAATAAATAAATCATAATGTAATTCTTTTAAAATCCGTAAGTATAAACTGCCAAAATAATTTTGGCAGAATAATGAAAATATATTTTATTTAATATATTAACCATGATTCTATCTGTAATTACTAACCCCATAGTTTATTTTCCTTCTTAAAATAAAAAGATACGGGTTCAATTTTTTATTTGCAAACGATTTTGGCGGAATAATGAAAATATATTTTATTTAATTAATTAATCATGATTCTATCTATAATTACTAACCCCATGATTTATTTTAATTCTGAAAATAAAAAGATACGCGTTCAATTTTTTATTTACAAAAATGCGTCCATAATAGAAAAACATATAGAATAAATTAATTATTAAAATAAAAATTTTTAAAGGTTATTCTGTAAAAAAAAAATAACATTCTGCAAATCTACATATCATAATTTATTCTTATGTTTAATTTCAAGTCAAAATACTGAATAGATTTTTTATAAAGTGTACGACAAATTGTAACTTGAGTGGACTAGTAGAGGATTCGCTTCGCTCATCCTAATAATAATAACTAGCAAAACCCATGCTTTGTTTGTATTCGCGAAACATTATTTTATAAAACAGATATTTGAAAGTAACAATATTTTTTATTATTATTATTTTTGCATCTTTATTAAACAAAAACGTTATTTTATGTTTTGGCGCATTTTAATTTTTTATTTATGATGTAGAACTGGCATAATAAGATATTTTCGAAGCAAACTTTAAAAATTTTTTTTTAAATTTTCAACTAAAAGCTCTTTTAAAGATGTTTTTACAATTTCAAGTAGCCACTGGTGTTTTTTAATTGTTTGAAATATGCATGTTTCCAATCTTTGTAATCAACATCCGATAATCTTTGATAGCTATTTTAGAATAATATATTTGAAGAAAGCTTGAAGAAAGTTACTTCTTCAAAATCCTATTTTCTGGAAAAAACATTTGAAATCTGCTTTCGTTTATACTATGAATTTTTAACTGTAAAACATTTTAATTTCTTCGTTTTTATACATGTTAGCGTATGAGAATTGCTGTAATTCTCTCCGCGTGGGAGAATTTTTTACTTTCTGCGAATGGCAACTCAATTAATGGAATTACCTTTTAACGAAGCGCTCTCTCATTCTCGCAGTGACGTTTTCACGAATAATTATTGTTGTGTTTGCGAACTTATTAAAGTCTTATTTTTCTATAAAATCCTTCTGATTAATGAGTCGATATTATTTAGCCACAATACGACCTTCGCAAAAATATTTATAAAGAGCTTGAACCAACAACTTCACGCAGATCTTTTAATTTTTCATTTATATAACAAATTTAAGAACTAATTTTATTTGTTTACAATTATTTTGTTGCCAGATTACAAAAAAAAAAAAAAAAAAAAAAAAAAAAATCCATAATACAATTTTTTTAAAATGTTTAAGTGTCATCTGTGCAAACGATTTTGCGGGATAATGAAAACATGTTTTATTTTAAACTTTTTTTTTCTGAAAATATACGCGTTTCATTTTTTATTTATTTGCTAAAATGCGTCCGTATTGGAAATGCATGTAAAATAAATTAATTAAAATAATAATTTTTTTAACGTTTTACTGTAAAAAAATTATATTCTGCAAATCTACAGATCATAATTTATTTTTGTGTTTAATTTGAAGTTAAAATATTGAATAGTTTTTTTGTAAAGCGTACGACAAATTGTAATTTGAGTGGACTAGTAGAGGATTCGCTTCGCTCATCCTAATAATAATAATAATAATAATAATAATAATAATAATAATAATAATAATAATAATAATTATTATTATTATTATTATTATTATTATTATAAAATACCTAAAAAATAAAAAAAAAATAACCCAACTGCCTGAAAAAAGCAATTTTTGTAGAGTGTTAATCTTTTAAACCGCTGAGTTTAGAAAATATGAATAAAAATTCCTTTAAAAATTATAAAGGACAAGCATATCTGTGCATAGCGAATACGTAAGTCATTTTGCGCAAATCATTTTGCGTAAGTCAAAATTTTGAAATTTGAAGTGGAATTTTCGCAATTGCAAATTTTTAAACTTCTAAATATTGTGCATTTTTAAATTTTTGCATAACTGTGTAGGGTAAAATGTAGTTTTAAATGCAATTTGTTTAAAAGCTATATGTCAATTTATTTTGAGATATTAATTTTTATTTATTTATTTATTTATTTGTAGTTTTTAATACCAATTTTGTTATTGAGGTAACAGGAAACCCCATTTCTTTTAAAAGAAAAGGGGGGAAATTGATTACTGTATCATTTTATTCTTATTTTCTCATTAAAAAAATGAAAAACTAAAATTCAAATTCAAATACATGCTGTGTCTAGAATATCGTCTGTTATAAAACCCGGTAAATTTTGGTTTTACTTCGTTTTTATTCATCACATGAATGATTTTGTGTTTGTTTCAAATTTACTTTACCCACCATAGAACACTTTCTTTTATAAAAATTCATTTTAAAGATTAGTTGTGTATATTATTTTCTCCGTTCTTACATAATTCGTATGAAATAATTGAAAGAATGCAAATTTTTTCATTCATGTGCAAAATCATTTTCCAAATTTTGAAAAAAAAATATGTAAGATGAATGATTTTAGTTTAAACATGGAGCCTATCCTGAACAAACAAATAAAGACATGTCAATCATTATATACCTGATTTTCTTTTTTGGACATTGATTTTTCTTAAATTTGTGTATTATTCTGTCATAATGACGTCATATGCATACTTTTCTATAGCTATGTTTTTTAAAAATGGATCGTGAGACGGGAATTCTTTAGCAGATGCAAACGACGCTAATTTGCTAAAAAAAAAGTATACTGCATAGCTGCCAACTTGTACGGATTTTTCTTATCACAAAAATTTAACAGAAAATTTAAATTTAAAACAATCGCCGAAATCTAAAGATTTAACAACGATAAAACAAGTCACAAATTTCTTTTTAATTTTAGTGATGGGAAAAATCTGAACAAGCTGGCAGCTATGGTATGGTAATTCTTAATACTGAAATAATAGAACTTCGTAGAAGTGTATCATTTTTTTTTTTTTTTTTTTTTTTTTTTTGCCCAGCTGCTTTAAAATTCCTCACAGGTGAAAATAAAGTGAGAAAAATAGAAGAGCCATGGTATACAGTGTGTGTGATCTGATCGATCGTCTTTCTTACAGTCATCACAGTACATACAGTGCCGACCGTACAAAACCCTAAGTAATCGAGCACAAGAAAATTTCCTTTATTTTTTAGAAGAGTAGTAACAGGGGAATCTAATCATCCATGTCTTCCGGAAGCGAAGTGGTGTGTAATCCAAAAATGAATACCACTAGTGGTTGACTCGTAGACTTAGCATTATGTTTTCCTGCAAACAATTTTCCATGTTTTCATCCTTGTAATTTTACTGCAAACACAATATTAAACGTACGAGTGAACCACTAGTGGTATCAATTTTTGGCTTATACACTACTTCGCTTCCAGCAGACATGAATGATTAGATTCTCATAAATCAGTCCATAAATCGTCTAATATACCGAGTTTATGGTTTAACATCCTGGAAATAAAACAAATTTCATGACAATTTCAGAAAATGACGTATGAAAATTTATGGTACAACAATGAAACATTTCTTTTTACCGTTCACATAAAATACTACTACTAATTCAATCTTCAAGCCACGAGTCTCGTTCATTTTCAAAACGGAATCATGCGTTTGTGTAAATGAAGAAAATATTCTCTGAGGAAGAGCCTGATTAAAGGCTTGAAAGTACTAAGATGTTTTTAAATAAAATTAGCTATTATCATCTATAGTTGATTATTTTAATCGCCTTTTAAGTAAACCTGAACATTTTAAAGTTCATATTATATAAAACGCTTTTCTTCACGTATATTGTAAAAGTGGTTTTATTTGAAACTTTTTGATACAACTGTCAGCTTGTGATTAAAATAAAGTGATATAATTAACATACCTAAGTCCTTTAATTAACATAGCGAGTATAGTAATTAACTACAGTTTATCAAACATATAGTAAAAATTTTATTCCACTAAGTAAATGCTAATTTCATTTCTAATTACATTTCTGTCGATAAGTAATTGCTCAGGAAATTGATCAGCGTGATCGACGTGAAAAGTTATCTTCCTCATCTCGAACTATTTCAGACATGGAAGGGAACTAATTTAGGAAATGTCTTTAATTAGTTCTGAAAGGGAAAAATTAAATAACTTTCGAATAAGGAAATGGAATGAAATAGTTGTTATCGAAGAAACATTTGAAACATAACAAGGGATCACAATATCGTAATGACAAAAAAATTATTAAAAACTACAAAAAAGTTAATAACTCAAAAACAACTTGAAATACAGATTTTAAACAAATTATATTTAAGTACATTTTCTTCCTATAGAACTTAGTAAAAACTTAAAAATGTGCGATGTTTAGAAGTTAAAAAATTTGCAATACAGAAAATTGTACAAATGAAATTTCACTTAATTTTTTTTTTATGATTAGTTCAGGAATTTTAATGTTTAATCCAAGGCGTGTGTAATATACTACTATGTTATTACGTAAGCCACGTTTTCATCATTTTAAAAATGGTGAATATGATGATAATGATTAATTAAATATGGAATTTGTTTATAAGTCTAAAATTTTAGTCCTTGAAAATATCATTTTCCAAATGGTCGTTGTAATTTAATAAATAATTTTTTTTATCTAGTACGATTGAATTTACAAATAGTCACCTGTCCTAGAAAACAATCGAAGAGTTAATATATTTTTTTTTCCTGATAATCTTGAAATTATGTAGCGAAACCAATATTTAGTAGCAATTTTATTTATAAAACAAAATGCTTTTCTTCACGTATATTCTAAAAATGGTTTTATTTCAAATATTCTGATACAACTGGCAGTTTGGGATTAAAATAAAGTGATATAAATAGTATACCCAAGTCCTTTAATTAACATGGCGACGATAGTAATAAAGTACAGTTTTTCAAACATACAGTAAAAATTTTATTCCACTAAGTAAATGCTAATTTCATTTCTAATTACATTTCTGTCGATAAGTAATTGCTCAGGAAATTGATAAGCGTGATCGACATGAAAAATTATCATCCTCATCTTGAACTTTTTCAAACATGGAAGGGAACTAATTTAGGAAATGTCTTTAATTAATCCTGAAAGGGAAGGATTAAATAACTTTTGAATAAGGAAATGGACTGAAATAGTTGTTATAAAAGAAACATTTGAAACATAACAAGCGATCAAAGGAAATTTCATAAAAAATTTGTTTATGATTAGTTCAGGAATTTTAATGTTTAATCCATGGCGTACGTAATATATAACTGTTATTACGTAAGCCACATTTTCATCATTTTAAAAATGGTGTTCACTGTTATTATTATTTTAAATATAGAATTTGCTTATAAGTCTAAAATTTTAGTCCTTGAAAATATCATTTAAAAAATGGTCGTTGTAATTTATTATTATCTATATATTTAAAAGACCTGGCTCTTTTTTTAGTTATCAGCCTTGAATTTGCTACTCAACCGATTTTGATAATTATTTTTGTAAATGAAATCTATCTATTTGTAGTTGTGCTATTTTAGCTAATTTTTAATTTATTTCCACTTTTATATTTTAATTTTAACTATAAATGCTTTTTACGATATTTTTTCAAAATGGTGGCAACTCAATTTAGCTTTTCTCTCGATAATAAAAATTTATTTTCCATTATCACTTTCCACCAGTCAGAAGCTTTATTTCCTCAGTGAACATATCTTAGCATTTAAAAGAAAAAAGTTAATTGTTTTCGTAAAATTTAACCACAAAAAAAAAAAAATAAATAAAATAAAATAAAAAATAAAAAGAAATGATTGCGTATAATTATGCCCTAATTGAGGTAAAAAAAAATATATTTACTGAGAAATAATATTAATAATGTAAATAAAATAACAGAAAATAATTTATGATAAAAATTAATATCTAAAGCAAAATAAGAAAAATTTCAAATGAGGAAAATGATGTCTTTCAGCAACCAGATAAATGGGAATTACAATATTATTACGGATGCCTTTTTGATATTACTAATAACAGTAACTTTTAAAAAACATTTGAAGAGAAAATGACGTCACTATTTAAAACATAGCCTTTTTACTCATAACGATATTACATTTCAATATTTCTTTTCATTATGGGCACTGAGATTGAGATTTTACTATCAGATGACTTCAGTTAGTGAAAATAATGTCATACTAAAAATGAAATTGTTTTTTTTTTTTAATAAAACTATTTTTCTGTGAGTGCATATAAAATAAAATTTCTGAATTTCGCCGACACTCAGATTACAATTTTAAGTGAAGATGTGCGAATATTTGCATGCAAAATTGTAAGTGGCAAACTTGACATTAATTTTGGAAATATATTTATTACACTATATTGCCATTGATTATGGGACACTTGCGATTTTAGACATTTTACTAAATATCTAGAAAAATACATGAGGAATCATCTCGAAACTCTTAGTGTATAAATATAATAGTACAAGTCATACATTTCCGTGAAGATTTTTTCCCGAAACTCCATAGGGGACCGTCAACAAATTAAAAAAGAATGAATATCTTTTGAATAACCCTGTCAAAACTAATGTAGCAAAAGCGCTCAAACTCTAGATTATGATTGAATGCCTTATTGTAATACACTGTGTTCATTTTTATGCAAATAGCATGCATACTCGCAGAGTAATTAAGGTTTTTATAAAAATGGCCCCAAATTTTTCTAAGTTTTTCCCTTATAATTTTCAGAGTTCTTAATATAAAATAATATTTTTTTCCGAAAATATGACAAACAACATTGCACACAGTACCCTGTAATCAGAATTAAAAAATAATAAAAATTGTATGAAAAATGAGTAGGTTTACTAAATAATGTTTTACTGCGCATGCGTCAAAGATATCAAAATTTCATTTGCATATTATGTTAGCTAAATGTATAGAGCAACTTTTGTAAAAGTCTCAAAATTATAGCTTGAAAATTCTGAAAGTAATCGTCTATAGAAAAAGGACAAAATCCGTTGTTTCCAAAATGAAGCAAAAAAATGAGGGATTTTATCCAAAAGTAGTCGTAACATCCCGTATTGTGTATTCTATATTGACACTAATCAATGAATATATGGATACAACCCCTCTTGTTTTTGCTTCATTTTGAAAATAACGGATTTTCAACTTATTCAATTGACGATTATTTTCAGAATTTTCAAGTTATGATTTTGTGACTTTCACAAAAGTTGCTCTATACATTTAGCTAACATAATATGCAAATGAAATTTTGATATCGTTGACGCATGCGCAGAAAAAAATTATTTAGTAAACCAACTCATTTTGTATACAATTTTCATTATTTTTTAATTCTGATTACAGGGTACTGTGTGCAATGTTGTTTGTCATATTTTCTAAAAAAAATATTATTTTATATTAAGAACTCTGAAAATTATAAGGAAAAAACTTGGAAAAATTTGGGACCATTTTTACAAAAACCTTAATTACTCTGCGAGTATGCATGCTATTTACATAAAAATGAACACAGTGTATTACAATAAGGCATTCAATCATAATCTAGAGTTTGAGCGCTTTTTCTACATTAGTTTTGACAGGGTTATTCAAAAGATATTCATTCTTTTTTAATTTGTTGACGGTCCTCTATGGAGTTTCGGTAAAAAATCTTCACTGAGATGTATGACGTATACTATTATATTTATACACTAAGAGTTTCGAGATGATTCCTCATGTATTTTTTTAGATATTTAGTAAAATGTCTAAAATCGCAAGTGTCCCATAATCAATGGCAATATAGTGTATATATTAATTCAATAATGTAATTACTTTTGCTTTTTTTAAAAACCAAATCGATCGGGTCTTTTAAACATTTCATTCGTCGAATTCAACGGGATTCCACTCGTTATTATTATTATTATTATTATTATTATTATTATTATTATTATTATTATTATTATTATTATTATTATTATTATTATTATTATTATTATTATTATTATTTTGTAAAATCTAGTACGATTGAATTTATAAGTACCGTAATTTCCTGAGTATAATCTGCGGATCAAACAATTCTTTTTCGACGCAGAAATTTTATTTTGTAGTCGATGTCAAACATTTACTACGATCTATAAATAAACTTTTAAATTTAAAATATTTTTGGGTCGAAATATGTTTGATTGCTCCGCGGATTAGAAGCCGGAAATTACGGTAGCATGGCTGCCAACTACTACGCCTATTTACAGTCGAATAAACATATTAGAAACAGAAAAAATAATAAATAATCAAGCATAAGTAATGCAATGCATAACATTGAATATATTTTGCATACATTTTACTAAAATATTTTTGTGGTTCCAAACATGTTTATAAGATTTAAATAGGCGTAGAAGTTGGCAGCTCTGCGGTAGTCACCCGTCCTAGAAAACAATCGAAGAATTAATGTACCGTAATTTCTGGAGTATAATCCGCGGAATCTGCGTCGAAAAATAATTGTTTGATCCGCGGATTACGATAATTATTTTCCTGAAAATCTTGAAATGATGTACCAAAAGAAATATTTACGAACGATTTTATTTATAAATCAAAATGCTTTACTTCACGTATATTGTAAAAGTGGTATTATTTCAAACTTATATATACAATACGCAGTTTGGGATTAAAATATAGTGATATAAATAGTACACCTAAGTCCTTTAATTAACATGGCGAGTATAGTAATGAACTACAGTTTATCATGCATATAGTAAAAAATGTATTCCACTAAGGAAATGCTAATTTGATTTCTAATTACATTTCTGCCGATAAGTAATTGCTCAGGAAATTGATAAGCGTGATCGACGTGAAAAATTATCTTCCTCATCTCGAACTTTTTCAGACATGGAAGGGAACTAATTTAGGAAATGTCTTTTAATTAGTTCTGAAAGGGAAGAATTAAATAACTTTTGAATAAGGAAATGGAATGAAATAGTTGTTATAGAAGAAAGTTTTGGAACATAACAAGGGATCACAATATTGCGAGAACAAAAAATCAATACAAAAAATCCTTAACGGGATTAAAGTTTGTGACACAACAGTTTATGTTATGGCTCTAAGAGTTTTTTAAATGATACAAAATTTTGAGTGACGCTATGCTATTAATTAAAAATATATATTTGTATTATTTATTTCATCATTTTATTTTTGTTCTATTTATAATCGCATATGCAAAAGTTATGTTAAACATGAAAAGATGTGAAAATCTTTATTCATGGATGCTGTTTAATCCACATCTCTCATAAATTCAAACTATGAGTTTTAAAAGATATGATATAAAATTTAACTGACTCCTGTATGAAGTCTTAAAAGGTTTGTTGTAAAATTCAAGTTAAATTCTTTATGAATTGGTAAAATATATTTACACATCTAAAAATACTTTTAATTTTCCAATTCGCTGTTAATTTTCAATGAATCTACATTATGCAATGAAATGTATTTATATGAATAAATTTATTTATATTTTGTCACTTTATTTTAAATTGTAAATAATATTTATGTAAATGGTTTCTTTGAGTCAAATGATGTATACGAAGAAAAACGCATGGAAATGGGAATTTGACACAAAGAAACCATTTGTACCATTAGTTACAATTTTGAATAGCAGGGCCCAAAAGATAAATAAATTTATTGATATAAATACATTTCAATTCGTAGTATAGATTCAATGAAAATTATATATTTAACAGCGAATTGGAAAATTAAAAGTATTGATTAGATGTGTAAATATATTTTATCAACTTAAAATAATTTAAATTGAATTTTATAGCAAACCTTTTAAAGGCACAGAAAGACGTTATTTAAATTTTATATGATGCCTTTTAAAACTCACATTTTAAATTTATGAGAATTGTGGGTTAAAAAGCTTTTCATACTTAACATAACTTTTGCACATGCGATTATAAATAGAACGAAAATATATAAATAAAATGATGAAATCAAATATATATTTTTAATTAATATTATAGCGTCACTTAAAATTTCATATCCTTCTTTTTAAAATTCATACTTAAAATTCTTAGAGCCATAACATTAATTGCTACGTCATAAACTTTTAATAGATTAAGGGGTTTTGTATTGATATTAATACGTTTTTAAAGTTAATGAACAAAGGATTAAAAAATATATATACTTAAAGTATTTGAAGTAGAAAATAATATAAAAAAATTAACGTTTTCTTCAAAATTTTAAATTCGAAGTACCCTGTGTTTCATACATATTAATACCGAAACAGACATGATTAAAATTAGATGAAAAGGATGTCACTTTTTAGCAACTGTAACAAAAAGTTTCCATTTTATGAATTACAATGCAAGTTCATTTTTTGACTGTTTTCGAATCCTAAACTACCCGCTTTCTAATACATTTTAAAATTCATTTTATTAGCAAAAAATGTCAAGTGCTTTTATACGGATATTGTGTAATCAAAGAAATTCTTCCATTATTTGGTGAAGACACAAGATTTTTCAGGAAATATTATGTTTTGAACAGCATTTTCAGTTGGCGAATGTAACAATGTAATCAGTTTAATTTTTCTAAGCTTCTTACTTTTTAACCTTTTAACGTTCACCGGTTTCTCTACGAAACCACAGAATTTTAATTCCGATATCCAACAACAACACCAGAACTTACATAAAAAAAATTCCATTTTATTATATGTGTGAAAAATCTTTTTTTTTCTTCATATTTACAAATATATATATTCGGAATTACTGGTGTCATTCATTTATTTCAGCATCTAGCAATGAAATGTTTTGTCCGTTAAAGGGTTAAACTTATTCTTAAACTACACATGAATTATATTTTCCTTATATATGTGTGTATAAATTGAAACTAAAAGAAAGAGGCTTTTTTGCATCGCATTTTGAAAGTATACATTCATATTGATACTGTAAGTAAAATTCGTAATTTTTTATTTATAGCTATGCAGCAGGAGAACAGAGGCTTAGGAAAGGATTCTAAAATTCCCCTACCACCCACCCACGCACTCAAGTGCATTTCCAAATTAAAACCGGCTTCTATGTATTTTAACCTTCAGTTTATCAGTAAATTTGCATTCTGATAAAAAAAAAGTTATTTATTATACGGAAATTTATATAATCAAACTTTTTTACTTAGAAAATGCTAATTTCATTTCCGATTATATTTCAGTCAATCTATATTTCCTCAGGATATTGATAAGCGTGATCGACGTGAATTCGACGCGTTTGAACTTGATTTATTTTTTTTTTATAAAAATAATAATGGGATCTAAACTGGAAAATAATAGTACCCGTACGGACTTTGGCTATGCAATAAGTTGGATTTCAAGTGGTGGTAATTCCTGGGAAATTTCCCTCGTTTGAGGGGCAAACAGAGCTTTATTGTCCCGGGACTAACAATGAAAAAATATTTTATTGGTCAAAGATTGATTTTATTCTTCAAAATAGTTTCTTTTCGGAGAGATACATTTCTTCCAGTGGTCCTCTAACATTTGAATACTTGCCTTATAGTAAGATTTGTCAAGGCCTTCAAAATATACATGAGTTTCGCAATGACATCCACATTTGATGAAAATCTCTTCTTTTGACGTTATTTTTTAACAAATAGTAGTCTCTGTGGGCCAGATCTGGGGAATGCGTGGGACGAAAGAGCAATTTAGAAATTTACACATTCAATTTTACGGTATTTATCGGATAACTCGAACTTTTATGAATTTTTGCTACCACTAAAATTGTACAGAGATTTTCCATTTGTTTAATCATAAGATTTCGGCGATTTAATAAGACAATATTTACTATAAAATTTTTGTGGTAGAAAAAAATGTGTAAAAGTTGGCAGCTATGCCATCGATTTCATTGATGTGTGAGCCGGTGCATTGTCTTGGTGTAACATCACATAGCATCACTTACATGATTATTACTCGTAAACAAATGGCCGACGCATCATGAAATTTTGAGACCAGTCTTTCGAAGGTTCGTACTAACAAAACATAATATGGATATTTGATTGATGTTGTTATATAGCCGGAACTTTTCAACCCATGTAGTATGATATCCTCATGTAAACCGCTGCTTGCTGCAATGCAATAGTACACAGCTCAAAACAATTAAAGGATATTTGAAGTTTTATATAAAATAAAGATATAAACGAAATTTTTTTGCCGAAAATAGAAGAAGAGAATCACAAATACAAATTTTTCTGGTTTTCAAACTGTGGAGTGTGCAAATTTTGAGTTCGACGCCAAAAACGTCGCTTCAGCGGCAGCGAATGAAATTTGACTTTCAACTGGATAAAAGAGAATGAAGACAAGGATGATCGGCATTCAGTGATTGCTTTGTTTCGATGAGTACGATGTCTCAGCGAAGTCATTTGACAGATTCAGAAGCTTGGAGAATTATTGGTAGGTTAGAAGAAGGCCCAACTCAAGCAGAAGTAGCGCAAGCCATTGGAGTGTCACAAAGTGTCATTTCCAGGATCTGGAACAGTTTTTGGAGAGTGGATGTGCAGGCCGAAGACCAGGGCAAGGTCGTAGATGGGCAACAACGCCCAATGAAGATCGGTATTTAGCGTTAACAGCTAGGAGACACCGAAACATGAACGCTACTCTTCTCCAACAACACCTTCGCTCGGCTACAGGCACCACGATTTCAACTCAGAATGTCCGAAACCGGCTCCATGCTGTAGGTCTGTATGCTCGCCGACCGATGGTATGTGTTAGATTAACATCAAGACATCGTCGCGACCGCAGGGAGTGGGCAACCGAGCATGTCAACTGGAGGAGAAATGAATGGAGCAATATTCTGTTTTCTGACGAGTCCCGTTTTTCTGTGCATCCGGATAATAGGCGTATTTTCATCTGGAGGGACCGTGGCAGTAGGAATAATCCTGCGTTCGTGCACGAAAGTGTCAGATTTGGCGGTGGAGGAGTGTTGGTGTATGGTGGCATCTCCATTGACGGGCGCACTGACCTCTACATCATTCGAGATGGAGCTATGACTGGTTGCCGATATAGGGATGAGATCCTCAGACCTCTTGCAGTCCCTTACGCTGCAGCAATCGGAGATAACTTCATTTTAATGGACGATAACTGCAGGCCACATCGTGCAAACCTGGTGGAGGATTTCCTTTTCGAGGAAGGAATCGTTCGAATGGAATGGCCAGCGTGTTCTCCAGACGTGAATCCAATAGCGACGTTTGGGACGCTCTAAGAAGACGAGTTTCTGGCCGCCAACAACCCCCACAAACTCTCCAAGAACTGGAAAGAGCTCTTCTGGAAGAGTGGGGCAGAATAATAGCCATTAATAGCCTCATTGAGTCCATGCCTCAAAGGTGTTCAACGTTGCTGGCCGCCCGTGGAAACCATACCCCCTACTGAAAATGATTTTCTTTGAATAAAACACCTTTTCTTAATCTTTTTTTCTCATATGCACAAATTGTGTTTTTTTTTCCTTTTGTACACAAATGCGCAATAAAGTGCATTTTTTTCTGCCAAACATGTGTAATTTATTCTCAAATAACCTACTATGTCTGTCGACCATGTATCAATCAGCTAAAAAGTTTCCCAGATACAAAATCCACCTAAAACTGCAATATCCTTTAATTGTTTTGAGCAGTGTATCTCTCAAATCAGTTTCTTGATGTGGAATGCGAACTTTTACAATGGACGGAGATGGAGAATCATCCATAAAAGTATTTACTTTATTATTCTGCACGCAAATTTTCTGAAAATCCATAGAATCACACTGACAGTGATTAGAATAAGAAAACTTTTGCATTATCTATGCAGTTACAACATGCATTGTGAAATTTTTTTCCGCTTTTCAAAAGTGAAACCTTGAAAAAAGAAACATCCTTTTCTAAGTGGAAATAAAAATTTCGTGACATTTAAAAAAAGCTTTAATAAGAGATGTAACACACTTTTCCTAAAATCACAGAACTAATTGTTAATTAAATCCATTGTTAAAACTTTTTATTGAGATGGGCAATTTCTTTTGTATAACCATATACGAAAAAAGAGAAACTCGATTTTTTAATTTTCAGATTGTACTTGCAGATATTTTTAAATTGATTAAAATTAAACATTTCATTTTATTACTAATCGTCAAAAAAAAAAAAAAAACATGTTTGATTTAAATAAACCAAGTTACTTATATTTTTGTTTTTCAGTATATCATTCGCCCCACTAGTGGCCGCGAGGTTCTGACCTCCAAACTAGTAGACGGTAGGTGCTGGGTTCGAACCCAATCGCGACCGTCGGCCTAACCGTTCGGAGTTTTCCTTGGTTTTCTTCGTACCTTGCGTAATTACGGGTTAAGTTCCCTTAGAAAGACTCCCACGGAGGGCATCCCACCCCATAGGGCCTATATCCCATAGTGTAGATAATTGGCCGACATAAATACAAACAAACAAACAGTATATCATTCTTCAAATACATACTTTATCTTCTAATGAAATAAAAAATTCTTAAATCAGAAAGTTCAGAGCTCTTGACTTTTACTACATGTTTTCCTTTAAAAATTTTCAAAAAATTTTTTAAATGTTCAAAAACTTAAAAGAAGTGGTGCGGGAATAATATTGGAAATGATGTAGCTAAAACTTTTCCCGAGAGAGGGCAACACTTAATTATGAGGGAAAATCTATCTGAAGAGGTTACCATCCTCGTATTTAACTTTTTGAACTCTGATGGATCAATTTTCTATCGTTTAATTTTAAATCCGAATTATTACTAGAATGACGACGGAATATTCGACCAAAATTTAACCCTTTCTGGCACGGGCAAAATCTGTTAGTAAAATGAGAAATTATAGACTGTTACCGGAGTCCTAGATTTAAGCTTTCATTGTAAGTGCAAAATTTTGTTAAAATATTATTGGTGCTGTTTACAAGTTCGGAATTAAAAATAGGTATCCCAGACTCGGCACACCGTGATCGAAAGGGTTAATGCATTTTTTGGGGTAAATAGTAAACCAAGTTTTTTTTGGCATAATCCTAAAACACCCGAGACACTTGGCATCGTTGAATTTGGCGAGGCGATAAATGGCTTTTTCTTGTTACCGGATCGTTTTCTGAATTCTTTCCACGCCTACAGTTGTTAGTTCAGGAATTTTGATCGGTTTAACCGGATTGAACGGTTTCTTATCTTTTGTTTGATTGGCTTTTATGAAATCTCATTGTTACATCAGTCTATTATTGTTTGAATTAAAAAAGGAGATTGCATTATACATGTATGACTATATTTTCCCTGCCTTTTTTTCGTTTTATTTTAAAGATATTTCTTATTTTAATAAATAATAGCATACATTTGGAGACAAGTATGCGGTACGAAATAAATTTCTCGAAAAAAATTTCTCGAAATAAATATTCAATGATTTAAGTTATGATTTATCAATTTCATTTAAAAAATTGAGATGATGTGTTAATTTTACTGAAAGTGAATTCCTATTTCAGAAAAACTTTCTTTTTTATTTAAAAATTCGCGCAATATATATGTACCATAAATACATTTAAAAAATATATATATTTCAAAATTTTATCCCGTATTTTCGTACAAATTTACAAAGATTTTAATAGTTGGATATCTGCATTAATAACCGCAAATTTGCTCATTTTAGAAATTTCTTCAATGCGACTTTTGAGCATCCAGAGAATAATTTTTCGGTTATATAGTGTCGTTAGTTAACGCAGTTTTGACAAGTTTTGTGCATTTTAGGAATTCTAACTTAGCGAGTTTCGTGAAACCAGCGATTTTTTTGTTTTCTTTTAATGGACGCGCAGCATTCATGCATGCGTTACTAATTGCGGCGTTGACGAGTTTCGTGCATTTTAGTGATTCCCGCACAGCGAGTTTCGTGGATTCACTGATGTTTTTTTTAGATTTAATGGGCGAGAAGCTCTTATACACACGTCTGTGACTGCGGCGTCGACGAGTTTCGTGCATTTTAGTGATTCCTACACAGCGAGTTTCGTGGATCCACTGATGTTTTTTTTAGTTTTAATGGGTGCGAAGCGCTCATACATACGTTTGTGACTGCGGCGTTGACGAGTTTCGTGCATTTTAGTAATTCCTGCACAGCGAGTTTCGTGGATCCACTGATGTTTTTTTAGTTTTAATGGGCGCGAAGCGCTCATACACACGTCTGTGACTGCGGTGTTGACGAGTTTCGTGCATTTTAGTGATTCCTGCACAGCGAGTTTCGTGGATCCACTGATGTTTTTTTAGTTTTAATGGGCGCGAAGCGCTCATACACACGTTTGTGACTGCGGCGTTGACGAGTTTCGTGCACAGCGAGTTTCGTGATCCACTGATGTTTTTTTAGTTTTAGTGGGCGCGAAGCGCTCATACACACGTTAGTTATTGCGGCGTTGACGAGTTTCGTGCATTTTAGTGATTCCTACACAGCGAGTTTCGTGGATTCACTGATGTTTTTTTAGTTTTAATGGGCGCGAAGCGCTCATACATACGTTTGTGACTGCGGCGTCGACGAGTTTCGTGCATTTTAGTGATTCCTTTGCAAAACATTGCATCAAATTTTGTAATTACTGAATCGTCTGCCGCATGAAACGATATCTGGAAGCAGAAATAATTCTTTTAGTTTGTTGGATAGATTTTTAATTTGGAACGCGTAATCTGTTTTCTTGGATAAATTATAAATAAAATAAAGTATCCTCTT
Source organism: Maratus speculifer (assembly GCA_964019185.1). Lineage (NCBI taxonomy): Eukaryota > Metazoa > Arthropoda > Arachnida > Araneae > Salticidae > Maratus > Maratus speculifer. The sequence goes on from OZ025290.1 coordinate 253,734,674, forward strand.
TGTAGGATTCCGTAATGTAAATAAGTAAAGGTAAGTGAATTTTTTTTATGGCTGTTGTATTTTGTTTGTTTTAGAAACTGGTGCATATAAAGTTTTACTATTAGAAATTAGATTTATTAGTATATTATTTATTATTAGTATATTAGAAAGTCAATGGTTTTATATATTTATTGTGAAATTTTTTTAATCGGTAGATCGGGAACGGTAAATTTTTAACATTCGAAAAATATGGAAAGAAATCTTTGTATAACTCGAGAAAATTCGTGGTAAAAGACGTTAAATAGTTGTAAATTGTTTGTAAAAATGATATTTTTTATAAAGGAATCATCCTTGAAACCGAGCATGTCGCTAATTGTCTTCCGGAAAACACGAGTTGTGATTGGAGAGAATCTCTAGGTTGCTGAAAACTCAGTTGGCGCTCGTGGATGCTTGGCGCGTGTCAAAAAATCGCCAAAATTAGGTGTCTCGGCTGTTTTAGGAATATGCCTTTTTTTTTTTTTTTTTTTTTTTTTGTATTTGGAATTTTGAAGAAATTTACCCACCAGAGATCAAAAGATTAAAAAATATTTTATTGCATAAATAAAGAGCTTACGCTAAAACAAATTATCTCTATATATAAAATAGTGTTTCATACGCATTCATTACATGAGATCTAGATTACCTTACAAATTCTGATAATGTCATATGTCTGAACTCTCAAAATTTACAGAAATTGATTTCCACTCAATGGAACTGTTGATAATTCAGAGGTCATTACGATCATAACTATAAACGTAATGGGAGTACTGAAATGAAGCAATCTCACTGAGTGTTACTTAAATGGGAATTACGAATGATACTTTGTATATTCCTTTCACTTTGAATAATAATTATGAATATGCAGAGACGAGGGTTTTAATGCGTTTGAGAAATATTGCGCATTCGATCTAAATAAATGCTTGTGAATAATTACAGATTATATATATATGCTTTGAATTGCATAAATTATAGGTTAAAAAATGTAAAGACAAGATTTGACTTTAATGCACAGAAAAGATAAACAATTGTAGAACAATAGACATATGGAACAGTACACTTTTTACCCGCTTCCCTGATTTGCCCGTACGTCATACGGACAACATGTTTATGCCAATAATGATTTGTCCGCACAATGTACGGGCATTCATATTACAGTCATGATTTATTATTCTCACCAGTAAAATTTTATCGTAAATTTTATATAATTTATTCCAGGCATTTTACGGTTTCAATTAGGTAAATATGTCTCTTTTAACCCTTTAACGTTCATTGGTTTCGCCACGAAACCACAAAATTTTAATTCCGGTACGCAACACTGACACCGGTATTTTTATCTAAAAATATCCCTTTTATTTTGTATGTGAAAAATCACGTTTTCTTATTTACAAATATATTTTTTCTTTATTACCGGTGTCATTCATTTAATTCGACATCTTAGCAATGAAAATGCTATGATCGTTAAAGGGTTAAAAAGCCGGTGATAAAAGATTAAAAATTCTGTAAAAGACATGAAAGAAATGGTTATTATTTGAAATTTTTTTTTCATAAATATTGATCACTTTATGTGGTTAAAACAAATTAAATCATACCTATATATAATTGTCTTTATGCACATTCAATTACACGAGATCTAGACGACGCTACAAATTTTAATCATGTCAAAAGTTTAAACTCTCTAAATTTATAGAAATTTAATTCCACTGTATAGAACTGTTGATAATTCCGAGGTCATTACGATCAAAGCTGCAAACGTAATGGGAGTACAGAAATGAAGCAATCTGACTGAGTTATATTTAAATGGGACTTATGAATGATCCTTAGTACATTCCTTTCACTTTGAATGATAAATATGAATAAACAGAGACGGGGATTTTAATACATTTCTGATATTTAACGCATTGAATCTAAATAACGGCTTGTGAATAATTTTAGATTATACATCTATCCTTTGAATGTAGGTTAAAAAAGAATTTTAAAGACAACATTTGATTTTAATGTACAAAAAAAGAAAAATAATGTTGTAGAACAATGGATTGATATAAGTACCCTTTTTATCAGCTTCCCTGTATTGCGCGTACGTTACACGGGCAACGTGTTTTTGTCAGTCATGATTTGCCCATATCACGTACTGGCGTTCATTTTCTGATCATGAATTAAATATCCTCACCAGTTAATTTTTCTGGTAACTTTTGTATAGATGAATAATAGCATTTTTCTGTTTCAATTAGAAAAAAATGTGGGTTTTGAAAAACTGGTGACGAAAGATTAAGAATTCTGTAAAAGATATGTACAAAAAATTGGCATCATTTGAAATTTTTTTTTTTTAAATATTGATCAGTTAACCCTTTCCGGCGCAAGCAAATTCTACTCATAAAATAAGAAATTTTTGATTGACACCGGAATTAAAAAACGACTTTTATAGAAATTAACAATTTCCGAATTCACGCTTTCATTCTAAAAGCGAAAAGGTGCCGTTTGCAAGTTTGGAATTAAAATTAGGTTTTGCCGGAGTGGTAACACTGCCCCGGAAAGGGTTAAAAGATTAAAACAAATTAAAACATAGATATATACAATTATCTTTCATACACATTCAATTGCTCGAGTTCTAGATTACCTTACAAATTTTAATCATGTCATATGTCTAAACTCTAAAAATTTATAGAAATTAAATTCCTCTCTGTGGAACTGTTGATAATTCCGTGGTCATTACGATCGTAGGTATAAATGTAATGGAAGTACTGAAATGAAACAATCTGATTGAATGCTATTTAAACGGGAATTACGAATGATGCTTTGTAATTCACGTCATATGGGCTAAGTGTTTATGCCAATCATAATTTGTTCGTACCATATTCCAATCATAAATTATTATTCTCAGCAGTAAATTTTTTTTTGTAAATTTCGCATTACTAAATCCAAGCATTTTTCGGATTCGATTAGATAAAAATGTATGTTTTGAGAAATCGGAAAGCAAGATTAAAAAATCTGTAAAAGACGTAAAAAAATAGGCATTATTTGAAAGGTTTTTTTTTTTCAAAAATATTGATCAGTTAAGCGGTTAAAACAAATCATAAACACACATATATATAATTGCACGAGACTTATATTTCTTTACAAATTTTAATCATGTCAAATATATACACTCAAAATTTTCAGAAATTGATTTCCACTCTATGGAACTGTTGATAATTCCGAGGCCATTACGATCATAGCTATAAACGTAATGCGAGTACAGAAATGAAGCAATCTCACTGAGTGTTACTTAAATGGGAATTACGAATGATACTTTGTACATTCCTTTCACTTTGAATAATAATTATGAATATGCAATGGTGGGGGGAGAGGTTTAATGCACTTCAGAAATGTAACGCATTCAATCTAAATAAATGCTTATGAATAATTACAGATAATATACATATATGCTTTGAATTGCATAAATTATAGGTTAAAAAATGTAAAGACAAGATTTGACTTTAATGCACAGAAAAGAAAAAAAATTGTAGAACAATGGACACATGGAACAGTACACGTTTTACCCGCTACCCTAATTTGCCCGTACGTCATACGGACAACATGTTTATGTCAATAATGATTTGTCCGCAAAATGTACGGGCATTCATATTCCAATCATAATTTATTATTCTCACCAGTAAAATTTTATTGTACATTTTGTATAATTTAATCTGGACAATTTAACGGTTTCAATTAGGTAAAAATGTCTGTTTTAAAAAGCCGGTGATAAAAGATTAAAAATTCTGCAAAAGACATCAAAAAACAAAAAAGGGGATTATTTGAAAGGGTCTAGCCGGGTTTCTTAGTAAAATATGCCCTTGAGTTAGCCACATCGAGTCCTACATGGATCGATAGCCCATGAAAAGAAATTCATTTCTCCGCAGTTTTAAATTTGTATCTCAAGACCATGGGGGGTAATGGCCCTAAATGCCTGTTTTGGACAAGCGCGCATTGTGACGAAACTACTATGCAGATTTCAACGAAAAAGATAAGGGATGTAAAAAACCATCATACGAATGCTTGACAATTTTTTCAGATTTTTTTAAACAAAAGATCAAGTTTTCTAACATTTTTCCTGTTTTTAAATGTACATTTTAATTTAAACTAAAATGAAACTTCTGAGTGACCACCTTATTTTTTTTGGATGAAATATTATGAGACATGATGCATATTCACTATCAGTTTAAACTTTCTACATATGGTGCATCATATTAAAAAAAAGAAAATCATACTCCGGCGGCAATGTGGGGCGTGTCTTGGACAAATTTCACACCTTCTTTTAAAAATACCGAGTGAATTAATATGTAAGATTTGAAAAGAAGGTGTAAAATTTGTCAGAGACACGCCCCACATTTTCGACGGAATATTATTTTGCCTTTTTTTAATATGATGCACCACACGTAGAAAGTTGAAATTGATAGTGAATATGCATCATGTATCATCGTATTTCGGGCAAAAAATTAAGGTGGTCACTTAGAATTTTCAATTTATTTTTAATTAAAATGTTCATTTAAAAACAGGAAAAATGTTAAAAAACTTGTTCGTTGTTTAAAAAAAGTCTGAAAAAATTGTCAATCATTCGTATGGTGGTTTTTACTTCCCTTATTTTTTTCGTTGAAATTTGCTTAGTAATTTCGACACAATGCGCCCTTTTCCAAAAAAATATTCATAAATTAAATGGTTAAAACGAATTAGAAACATACATATATATAACTGTCTTTTATACTCATTAAATTAACGAGACCTAGATTAACTTACAAATTTTAATCATGTCAGTTGTGTAAAATATCTAAATTTATAGAAATTGAATTCCACACTATCGAACTGTTGATAATTTCGAGGTTATTACGATATAGCTATATATTCCTAATGGGAGTACTGAAATGAAGCCATCTGAAAAGTATTATTTAAATGACAATTACGAATAATACTTTGTACATTCCTTTCACTTTGAAAAATAATTATGAACTAGCAGGGGAGACCGAGCTTAGCTCGGTCAAAATTAACTTTGTGTCCAACTCGATATAGTATTTTCACTGTATCATTAACTCTGTATTATTACTGTAAAACATGTTTATAATAGTATTATTTAGAAAAACAATCAATAAGAAAACTATGTTTTTATGCGCATGTTTATAAATTTTACTTTATTTTAAAATTTACAACGAAAGGACATCGATCTAAATAACTTTTTTAGCTCGACTCTGATTGGTTTAACCATGCATCTCGAATCCTCTTAAGAATGTATAAAAAAATTCTTTACATTCTGAAAGACAATGTTTTTTGCTAGATATAGCCAAATTTGGAGGCATTTTTTCATTTGGCTCCAAATACGTGTTTTGGTTTTCGTAACTTTTATAGTCGATTTTTTGGCCATATGTCGTCAATATTTTGTCAAATATCATCAAGTTATTGGCTTTTGCCATATTCTCGTGACCTTGACCAGTATTACCCAAAATGAGCCACTAATCAAATTTGATCAAGCATTTGGCATAGCTCAATCGTCTTCAGGTAATCAAAAACAGTAGAATCAACAGTTGAAGCAAAATCGTTTAAGCCACTTTTTAGGTAAAATTAGCTTGGCAGCATTCAGCAATGAAGCGAAGTTTCCACCAATATAATTTTGTTTAACATGCGACTCAGCCCAATAGTCTTCTCGTGACAAAAAACGTTTTGTTTCAAAATTTAGGTAAAATTGATTGAGTCGTTGTTATATATAGTTAGCTATTATGCTCCGTTGTTATATATATTAGCGTTGTTATATATAACCCTAGCTCATTAAGACCCAAAATGACCCACTAATCGAATTTTCGCAAGCATGTGTCCAAGCCAAATGTTTTTCTCTTGCTCAAAAACAATATAATACAATGTATAGTCAAAATGGTGAGTACCATTTTCTATATAAAATTAGCATGACCCATCATGACCAACAAATGACCCTTATAATCAAAATCTCTCGAACCTGTGGCCTAGCTCATTAGTTTTGGCATGCCGAAAAACATTAGATACAAAATTTAGATAAAATCGATTGAGCCGTTTTTTAGATATAGTTAGTTTGACCCTGACCCCTTATGATCCAAAATGACCCATTGATCGAATTTTCTCAAAAATCTGTCATAACCCAATGATTTTCTTGTGCCCGAAAACGATAAAATACAAAATTTAGTCAAAATTGCGCGAAACGTTGTCTAGATAAAATTAGAATGACCCAAAAGTGGCCCACTAATCGAAATTTCTCGAACATGTCACCTACCCCAATGATTTTCTCATGCCAAAAATATGTTGTATACAAAATTTCGTTAAAATCGACCCACCCATTCTTTAGATATAGCTTCACCTTTACCCATTAAGACCCACAAATGACCCTTATAATCGAAAGCTCTCGAATATGTGACTTAGTCCATTAGTTTTCTCGTTTCTAAAAATTGTTGCATACAGAATTTCGTTAAAATTGATCCTGCCGTTCTTTAATTATATATAGCTTGACCCAGACCCTCTATGATCCAAAATGACCCATTAATCGAAATTTTTCGAACATGTAACCTAGTCCAATGATTTTATCGTGCCAAGAAAATGTTGCATACAAAATTTCATTAAAATCGATCCACCTGTTCTTTAGATATAGCTTGACCATAACCCATTATGACCCATCATGGCCCACAAATGACCTTCATAGTCGAAATCTCTCAAACATGTGATTTAGCCCATTAGTTTTCTCATGTCAAAAAATAGTTACATACAAAATTTCGTTATAATCCATCACGCCGTTCTTTAAATATAAATAGCTTGACCCAGACTCTTAATGACCCAAAATGACCCATTAATCGAAATTTTTCGAACATGTAACCTAGTCCAATGATTTTATCATGCCAAAAAAATGTTGCATACAAAATTTCGTTAAAATCGATTCACCTGTTCTTTAGATATAGCTTGACCATGCCCATTATGACCCATCATGACCCACAAATGACCCTCATAGTCGAAATCTCTCAAATATGTGATTTAGCCCATTAGTTTTCTCATGTCAAAAAACTGTTACATACAAAATTTCGTTATAATCCATCACGCCGTTCTTTAAATATAAATAGCTTGACCCAGACCCTTAATGACCCAATATGACCCATTAAAATTTTTTCTCGAACATGTAACCTAGCCCAATGTTTTTTTCGTGCCCGAAAACCATAGAATGCAATTTTTAATCAAAATTGCGTGAGAAAGTCTCTAGATAAAAATAGCATGACCCACAATGAACCCAAAAATGACCCACTAACTGAATTTTCTCGAACATGTTACCTAACCCAATGGTCTTCTTGTAATCCAAAACGATACAATATAAAATTTGGTCAAAATCGTTAGAGCCGTTTTTTAGATAAAAATGGCTTGACCCATAATGACCCAAAAGTGACCCACTAATCGAAACTTTTCGAACATGTGACCCAGCCCAATAGTTTTCTCGTGCCAAAAAACGATTGGATACAAAATTTCCTTAAAATCGATCCAGCCGTTCTCTGGATATAAATAGCTTGATCCTGACCCATTATGACCCAAATTGACCCAATAATCGAATTTTCTCGAACATGGGACCTAGCCAAATGGTCTTCTCGTGCCCGAAAATGGTAAAATCCAAATTTTTGCGAAAATCGTTAGAGCCGTTTTTGAGTTAAAATTTACCCCCCCCCCCCCCCCCCACACACACACACAATTTTTGCTCGCATTATAGTATAAGATATGTGGAGACGGGGGTTTTATTAAATTTCAGAAATTCAACGCATTCAATCTAAATAAATGCTTGTGAATAATTTCACCCTATACATTTATCCTTTGAATGAGCATAAATTATATGTAATAAAAAATGTTTTAAGGACAAGATTTGATTTAAATATACAAAAAAGAAAAATGGCGCTGTAGAATAAGGGATTGAAATATGTAACCGTTTTTACCGCTTCTCTAATCTGGCCGTTAATCATGCGGGCAACGTGATTTCTTCTTATAAAAAATATTTTATTGCATAAGTGAAGAACTTATCTTACACACACACACGCGCATATATATGTGTGTATATATATTTGTCTTTCATACACATTCAATTACACAAGATCTAGATTACTTTACAAATTTAATCATGTCAAATATTAAAACTCAAAATTTATAGAAATTGAATTCCAATCTGTGGAACTATTGATAATTCCGAGGTCAAGCTACAAACCTAATGAGAATACTGAAATGAAGCAATTTGACTGAGTATTTAAATGGGAATTATGGATGATACTTCGCACATGTATATTACTTTCACTTTGAATAATAATTATGAATATTCAGAGACGCGGATTTTAATACATTTCAGAAATTTAGCACATTTAATCTAAATAAATGCTTGTGAATAACTGCAAATTATAATCTATCCTTTGAATGTGCATAAATTATAAGTTAAAAATATTTTATAGACAAGATATAATTTTATTGTACAAAAAAGAGAAATATTGTTGTAGAACAATGGGTTGAAATAAGGACCCTTTTTTCTTGCTTCACTTATTTGCTCACACGCCATACGGGTAACATATTTTTGCCAATCATGATTTGCCCACACCACGTACGCGTATGCATATTCTAATCATGAAATATTATTCTCACCAGTAAGTTTTTACTGTAAATTTTATATTATTTAATGAGCGCACTTTCCGATTCGATTAGCTAAAAATGTCTGTTTTGAAAAGCAGCTGATAATGGATTAAAAATTCTGTAAAAGACCTGAGAAAAATAGGCATTATTTGAAACTTTTCTTTTCAAAAATATTGATCAGTTAAGTGATTAAAACAAATTAAAAACATATATATATATATGTTGTCTATAATATAACTGTCTTTCATACTCATTTAATTACTCAAGTTCTAGATTACCTTGCAAATTTTAATAATGTCAAATGTCTAAACTCTCAAAATTTATAGAAATTGAATTCCACTCTAAGGAACTGTGGATAATTCTGAGGTCATTACGATCACACCGATAAACGTAATGCGAGTACAAAAATGAAGCAATCTGCCTAAGTGTTATTTAAACGGTAATTACGAATGATACTTTGTATATTCCTTTCATTTTCACTTTGAATAATAATTATGAATATGCAAAGACGGGGGTTTTAATACATTTCAGAAATGTAACGCATTTGATCTAAATAAATGCTATTGAATAATTACAGATTATACATTTATCCTTTAGATGTGCAAAAATTATAGTTAAAAAATATTTTAAACTCAAGATTTGATTTTAATGTACAAAAAAAGGAAAATTATGTTGTAGAGCAATGGATTGAAAAAGTACGCCTTTTAACAGCTTCAATGATTTGCCCATACATCATATGGACAACGTGTTTTAGACATTCACGATTTGCCCGTACCATGTACGGGCATCCTTATTTCAATCATGTTTTGTTATTCTCACCAGTAAATTTCTAGTGTAAATTTCGAATTATTTTTTCCGAGCATTTTTTCGATTCGATTAGATAAAAATGTCCGTTTAGAAAAACCGCTGACAATGGATTAAAAATTCTATAAAAGACATGAAAAAATAGGCATTTTTTGAAAGTTTTTTTTAAAAATATTGATCAATTAAACGGTTAAAACAAATTAAAAACACATATACATATATAATTATTTTTATACACATTCAATTACACTAGACCTAGATTACCTTACAAATTTTAATCGTGTCATATGTCTAAACTCTCAAAATTTATAGGAATTGAATTCAACTATTTAGAACTGTTGATAATTCCTGGGTCATTACGATCTTAGCTATAAACGTAATCGGAGTATTGAAATGAAGCAATCTGACTGAGTGTTATTGAAATGGGAATTACGAGGGGTACTTTGTAAATTCTTTATTTTTAATAATAAATATGAATATGCAGAGGCGAGGATTTTAATACTATTCAGAAATGTAGCGCAATCAATCTAAATAAATGCTTGTGAATAATTACTGATTATTCATATGTCTTTTGGATGTGCATAAATTATAGGATAAGAAAGTATTTTAAAGACAAGATTTGATTTTAATGTATAAAAAAGAAAAATAATGTTGTTCAACAATGGATTGAAATAAGTACCCTTTTCAAAAGCTCTCCTGGTTTGTAAGTACGTCGAACGGGTAACGTGTTTTAGCCAATCATGATTTGCCTGTACCATGTACGGGCATTCTTTTTACAATTATGATTTATTGTACTGAAATTGTAATGAAAATTTTGTCTTATTTAAACGGATGTCTTGTCTTATTATTATCGGATTCAATTAGTTAAAAATGTCTATTTTGAAAAGCCGGTGATATAAAATATTAAATATTTTGTAAAAGACATGAAAAAAAAAATACCGTATTTGAAAGTTTTTTTTTTTTTTTTTTCAAAAATATTGATCTGTTAAGCGATTAAAATAAATTAAAAACATACATATATATAATTATTTTTATAAACATTCAATTACACGAGACTTAGATAACCTTACAAATTTTAAATCATGTCAAATATATACACTCAAAATTTATAGAAATTGAATCTGTGGAATCGTTGATAATTCTGAGGTCAATAGGATCATAACTATAAACGTAATGTGAGTACTGAAATGAAGCAATCTGACTGAGTGTTATTTAAACGGGAATTGCGAATGATACTTTGTAAATTCCTTTCACTTTGAATAAGAATTATGATGCAGAGACGGAAGTTTTAGTACATTTCAGAAATATAGCGCATTCGATCTAAATAGATGCTTGTGAATAATTACTGATTATTCATAGTATATCATTTGAATGTGCACAAATTATAAATTAAGAAAGTATTTTAAAGAGAAGATTTGGTTTTAATGTAGAAAAAAGAAGTATAATGTTGTAGAACAATAGATTGTAATAATTACCCATTTTAACCGGTTCCCTGATTTGCTCGTACCTCAAACGGGTAACGTGTTATCGCCATTCTTAGTCCAATCATGAATTATTTTTCTCACCAGTAATTTTTTCTTGTAAATTTTTGAATCATGCAATGAGAGTATTTGTCTGATTCAATTAGGTAAGAATTTCAATTTTGAAAAACCGTTGATAACAGATTAGAAATTCTGTAAAAGATATGAAAAAATGGGCATTTATATTTAAGGGCTTTTTTTAATATTGATCAGTTAAATGGTTAAAATAAATTAAAAAAACACACACACATGTAATAAACTTACTATAGCGAAAGATAATACACATTGTATCAAAAACAGTTATCAACTGGTAAGCATAATTAAAGAACTTAAAAGTGTTAAAGACATAAGAACTTATGATTTTAAAGATCTTTTTAATAATATCAATCTCGTTGACCTTCATAATATCATTAATAAACTATTCATACAATTTAAAATCAGTTAACTCTTCCTAATTATATGGACGAGGCTTATTTTCGCACATTAACTAATTTCATTATGAACAATAATTTTATTTTACAAGATAATACTATATATATGCAAAAAGTAAGCATTCCTCAAGGGGGCTCTTCGTCAAGTATTTTGTCCGATTTATTCTTATATTACTATGAACACAGTTATTGTAATGAACATCTTTTTGTGTTTCGATACATTGATGACATCATTTTAATTGAAACCACTAATAGTGTTAGTGCTTCCTTTCCTATAATTTATCCCACTAATCTGGAACTTACGGAAAACCTTTTATCAAACAATAGTATAAACTTTTTGGATTTAAAAATTACATTAGTGAACAACAAATTAATAACTGATCTATATGATAAACGTAAAGATTTTAAATTTAAAGTTAATATTTTTACTCATTTTAAATCCTGCCTTCATAATTCTGTTTATCGAAATATACTCCTTAATCACTTGTTCAGAATCAAAAGTTCATGTTCCCCTCATCTTATACATAAAGACATTAAACAATTAATATATGATGCGATAAATCATGGATTTCCTAAGAAATTCATTTACTCTTTAATACACAATTAATTCCTTTATTACTTATCATTTGCAGTAGGATGTTTATTGTGAGTTACTTTTAACATATTGCGCATAAAAAATATATCAATAAAAATATAAAAAACATAAAAAATACACCAAAAAAATAAAAAACTATAAAATGTGTTAAAAATAAAATAATAGGTCGGATGGGTGGGTAGATGTTAGATTAAGGAGGTTGGGCGGTGCTGCTGGAAAATATATGCGCTTATGTTAATATTTATATTTAAAAAAAAGGTGTTGGCGGTAGGAAAATGGTGCAGTGCAACAATAATATAGTGTTAATTTATTATATATGGTAATGTAATGTTATAGCATTCCTTGTTTATTCCTCTGGATTTAATATGTATTGTAATTTGAGGCTAATCAGTGGTTGTTTATTTAATATAATATTTTATTACTTTTACAACTTTTTAAATTATTATTTTAGTTATAAAAGTAAGCTATACTTTGATGGTATATTTTATAATAATCTAATCAATTATTAATTTACCTATCTTTGCTTTAAATAAGGGTTGGCACTGCTTATATCAGTTGGTTATAATTATGGTTTAAACCATATGTATATTTTTATAACATCCTCTAGTTATTTTTTTCCTCGACAATTACTAAAGTTATTTCTTATTTTTATTTTACTTTATTTTATTTTATTTTTTTCTGAATAAAATCTGACTTCTAATTTCATACAGGGGGCCTTGGTTAGTTTTATATGTATAGGAATAACTGTTAAATTAAAATAAATTTTATAATTATTATTATTATTTTTATTATAAAATTCTACTTAATCATCTGTTTATATGTTGTTTACTAATATAATAAAAATAGATTACAATAGATTGTATGATTATTATTATTACATCCTCTGGTTTTTTTTTTTTAAATCATTTGAAAATTACTAAAGATATTTCTTATTTTTATTTTATTTTTATATATTTTTTCTCTCTAATTTCCAACTTCTAATTTTATACAGTGGGACTTGGTCTATTTTTTATGTAAAGGGATAAGTGTTTAAATAAAAAAAAAAAAATTTCTCTTCTAATATCAGCTTAATCCACTGTAGTTTGGTTACTTACAAATAGATATTCGGTTGTTCCCAAAAAACCCTAGTTTAAACAAATAAAAAATACTGTTTTATGTTTTTTTTTTTTTTTTTTTTTTTTCTTTTTAAGAAATGCTTTTTCCAACCCTGTATTATATATAAATATCGTAACTTGTAAGATTTTGTTTTTATAGATAAATATTTTTTTGCATTATTTAATTGTATTTAGCAACTATAGATGGCTATACTAATGCTTAAGTAGTCAATCTGAATTTTCTATCTCACAGGATAATTTTATCGATATCAATCGATTCATTTAATTCTATAATTATAATTTAAAACATGTAATTAGTATTAAATAGTTTAACTATTATTATTATGTTAAAAAAATTATTTGTCTACTTATATTTTGTAATTAATTATTTTTGATAATAGTTATTTAAATATATGTTATTAATAAAAACTATTTTACTATTTTAACTTGCACTTTAACTGTCTAATGTGACTGAATGCAAAACTGTATTGCTATCACATGGTCGAAATTGCTATTTATAAGCTAATCTATTATATAATTTAATTTGACTAATTATTTCCATTTGACATGATTTTTCTATTTAATTTAATCAATGTTACTTCAATTATATTATTATTTTCTGTTTCTTGTTCTCAATGGAAATTATGGTTGCGATTGATAATTGTAAGTTATCTTAATAAATATTTAATTACAGTTTAATTGTTTTTCTAATATTTTTTCTTTGAAATGGTTTTTCTATTGCAATTACTATTTTGATGATTCTATTGTGTTCTTGTTATTTTTCTTGATAATTTTCTTTGAAATGAGTTCTCATTTGCGATTAATCGGGCAATGTGGAAATTACTTTTAGGTCTATCCTGATTTCCATTCAGAAATTAATCACAATTAATGTGGCTATTTAGTATTGCCCTTGATAACGAGCTAAATACCACATTTTCAATTTTATTTCTAATTCTGACAGCTCCTCTGTGTGATATGGTTTGGCATTAACAAATTTTTACAGTAATTGATGTTGATTTGTAGTATTATCTAATGGTTCTCTCTCTATACAGGGTGTCCCCTCTCAACGGTAGCCAATGGCTAATATCTAAACCGTTGGTCATAGACATATAGTTCCAATTGCAAAAATGCATTAAAAAAGGCAAAGAATTGTTTTTTAAATGATTTTGGTCAAAAAAATGTTTTACTAAAAAATTACGAAAATTAAATTTTTATACGGTCCCCCAGTCCTATAAGTGATATTTAGTAAAATTTTTTCAACATTCTAGCAAGTAATACAGAAAAGGTCCCATTCATGTAATATTAAAACTGACCGAGTTATGAAACTTTAAATTTCATGACTTAAACCACTTTTCTATAGCTGAAAATGGATGAGTTCGACTGAGCTTTAAGGGAACGTACACTAAATGCTTAAAGTATTATAATGGGAGTCGATTTCCAACACTGTTCAAAGGCTACTTCCTAAGCTATTTGTCACAGACATATAGTTCCAATTACAAAATGTTTTAAATGAGCGATTTAACTGAAGGCGCTGTCACCGTATAAGTTTTACGGTAGTGTTAATTATAATTAGTTATCTTCTAGATTGGTTATTAAAATAACTGAAGACATGAATTTCAAAATTCTCTTTACCGAAAAAATCAAATTTTGGGAAATAGCGAAAAAACTTTAAATGCATCTATTGGTTTTCATTATAAATTTTGAGACTGCATTGTTACAATAGTGGAGGTTTGCATAGACTGATAGAGAAATCAAAAAGCGATAAGTGGAGTTTTGAAATTCATACCCTCAATTGTATTTTTACGTATGTTTTATTTTGTAAGCAAATGAAGCTGATTCTTTTCGTGATTTTATTTTAAAAAGATATGTTATTTTGATAAGCTTTTATTTTATTCATAGTTTTCGTATGTAAATTTTCCTAGTTCAAAACTTATATTCAAATTTTAACTTACTTCCAAATATCTGATTGAGGTTCAATTCCCATACTTATTTAAACCCGATGACAATGTAATATTAATACGATTTTAGGTATGTTCCATTTATTTACTTTATAGGACTACATCAAATTCTATTAAATTGAGTAATCTAATAGAGCTTTAAATATGTATTATTTTGTAACGATTTGTGACTGTTGCTTTTCATAGTTTAATTTAACGAAATTTATGTTATTTTTTTACTTATATTTTTAGCACAAATTGCATATTTTACTTTAACATGTAAATGTCAACATAAATTCAGAAACATCATTGTAAAATTTTTTTTTAATCTCAATGTTTAAAGTTAAATTTTCTATCTGATGTTTATTTTTATTTCCAGTAAATTTGTGACTGACCCCTATTTTGCAGCTAAAAATATGCTTCAAATTTGAATAGCTATAACTCGGTCAATTTTGATCGCAGAGGAATGGGACTTTTTTTGTCTTACTTGTTAGAGTAGTGGTAAAAATTTTCTAAATATCACTTATAGGACCGGGGGACCGTATAAAAATTTAATTTTCGTAATTTTCTAGTAAAACATTTTTTTGACCTAAATCGCTTAAAAAATAATTCTTTACCTTTTTTAAAGCATTTTTGCAATTGGAACTATATGTCTATGACCAACGGTTTAGAAATTAACCATTGGCCACCGTTGAGAGGGGACACCCTGTATATATATATACATAATTGTCGTTCATACACATTCAATTTCACGAGACGTTAGAAATTTTAATCATGTTATATGTCTAAACTCTCAAAATTTATAGAAAGTGAATTCCACCTTATGGAACTGTTGATAATTCTGAGGTCATTACGACCATAGCTATTAACGTAACGGCAGTATCGAAATGAAGCAATCTGCCTGAGTCTTATTTACACTCATGTCCATAAATTAAGGATAATGCCAGCTCTAACAAATAAAAGTACGGAAACAAAACAAAGGTGACTTATTCGTCAAGCCCATTTATTAAACAAAAGAAAAAGTTAAAAAACGATGGTATATGTATGATAAATTTCATAAAGTCTACAATTGTTGTTCCCCAGAGCAATTACAAAAAGTACCCCCTTAAAAAAACTTAACATTATATGGTTGGTATGATGGTTGATAATTTGTATATCTCCTAGACGATGAAATACAATCTGCACGACACCTAGGCATGCTGAGTATCAATTTATGAAACTGAACATGGGGAAGACTTCCTTACTCAGCAAGCAATGCTCTCTGAAATTCCGACACACATGTAAAAGGTGGTTGACGGGCTGCAACTTGTCGGCCAAGCATACCCCATACATGCTCTATCTGATTCAAGTCAGGCGAAAATGCTGGCCAGTCCATACGGGTGATATCTTTAGCTTGAAGGCATTCATTTACGATGTTTGCTCTGTCAGAACGAGCGTCATCATCCATAAACGCAAATTCTGAGCCCATGGCATCCCTACACAAGCATACATGTTGTTCCAGAATGATGTCCCGATAAATTTGGCCTGTCATTGTTTCGGTTTGAACATGTAGATCTGTTCTGAAGCCCAGTATAATTTCACCCCAAACGAGCAATCCTGCACCTCCTAACGATGTTGTCTTGGTGTTAACGGGTGCCCGGAGTTCTTCATATGAAAGTCCGACATGCATCAGACGGCAAGCTGAACCTGGACTCGTCAGAAACCATTACACAAGCCCACTGTGACGATGTCCATATTGCATGTTCTCTACTCCTGGCTAACCACAGGCGACAGTGAGTTGCCGTGAACGGAACACATCTAAGACGTCTGCGAGCATACAAACCAATATTTCCCAAATGACTGTACACGCAACCTTGAAACAGTAGTACCCGTGGCTGAAGAGAGATGAAGAGACAGATTTAATGCTGTGCTCAGTCTTTCTTTTGGCAGTTACTGCCAAATAACGGTCTTCATTCGTGGTTGTAACTCGTGTACGACCTGTACTGTAATGTCTACTGACATTTCTATAATCTTGGAATCGTTGCCAAAGTCTAGAGATTACACTTTGGGCAATTCCAAGTTCCTCGTATACTTCCATCTGCGTACGCCCACATTCGACATGGCCGATAATTCTACCACGTAAAATATCATCCACCTATCTTCTGTGTCATAACTATTCGGTTTTGCCACTGACAAGCTTAGAAAATGCTTGTTAACTGTTTTACTTCTTTGCCACCGTTCCTTATATACACCTCTCTCACATTTCCGTCATTGTGGCGTACTATAGGCGCCACCTGGTGGATTTCTGAAATTTGCATATTAGTCTTGAAGATGTGTATGATAATTCTGCAAGTGAAATTTCTACTTTAGAACCTGATTTCCATGGGATTCTGAATTATCCTTATTTTATGGACATTAATGTAAATGGGAATAACGAATGATACTTAATAAATTCCTTTCACTTTAAATAATAATTATGGATATGCAGAGACGGGGGTTTTAATGCATTTCAGTAATGTAACGCATTCAATCTAAATAAATGCTTTTGAATAATTAGAGATTATACATCTATCCTTTGAATGTGCATAAAATATAGGTTAAAAATATTTTAGAGACAAGATTTGATTTTAATGTAAAAAAAGAAAAATAATGTTGTCGAACAAATGATTGATATCAGTACCCTTTTTAATCTCTTCCCTGATTTGCCCGTACGTCATAGGGGCAACGTGTTATCGCCAATCATGATTTGCCCGTACCATGTACGGACATCCTTATTCCAATCATGATTTGTTATTCTCAAAACTTAAATTTTATTGTAAATTTTGTAATATTCAATCGAAGCATTTTTCTGATTCCATTAGACAAAAATGTCTGTTTTGAAAAACTGGTGATAAAAGATTAAATGTTCTATAAAAGACATGAAAGAAAAAAAGATTATTTGGCAGTTTTTTTTCAAAAATATTAATCAGTTAAAAACAAACATGTATATATTTGTCTTTATAAACATTCAATCACACGAGACCTAGATTACCTTACAAATTTTTATCATGTCATATTTCTAAACTCACAAAGTTTATAGAAATTAAATTCCACTCTATAGAATTGTTGATAATTCTGAGGTCATTACGATTATAGATATAAACGTAATGGGAGTATGTAAATAAAGCAATATGACTGAGTGATATTTAAACGGGAATTACGAAGGATACTTTGTAAATTCCTTTCACTTTGAATAATAATTATGAATGTGCAATGGCGAGGGTTTTAATGCGTTTCAGAAATGTAAAGCGTTCAATCTAAATAAATGCTTGTGAATAGTTACAGTTTCTAAATATATTCTTTGAATATTCCGTTTCAATTCATACATTATAGGTTATATATATACAGGGTCATTCATAATTCCCTCCGGGGTTTCGAAACGTTATAGTAAAAAAACGAAGACGAATATGAAGAAAAGAAACATATGAAATTATTCCGAAACTATTCAAGTTTTACTTAAATACATTACAGGTGTTCTATGTGTGAACCCTTGGTCACACGGCATACATCAATGCGATAGTCCAGTTCCTGTCATACTCAACTTAACATGGTACTGTCTATGTTATTGATAGCACGTGCTATCCTTTCACGCAGGTCAGCTAAATCATATGGCATAGGTTGTACAAAAACCTGGTCTTTCCCATACCCCCACAAGAAAAAGTCACACGGTGTTAAATCCGGTGACCGTGGAGGCCACTTTAGAAGAGGTACGTCATCTTCAGAAGCTCGTCCAATCAATCGATGAGATAAGTGTGTGTTCAGGTATTCACGCACATCAAACAAAAAGTGGGGAGGAGCACCGTCTTGTTGAAATACGAAATCATCCTCATGTTCCTCTAACTGCGGCATTAGCCACAGCTGCAACATATCCAGGTACACTACACCGGTAATGGTCTTCTCTGTAAAAAAGAATGGCCCATAAACACGCGAGGAGGACATAGCGCAAAACACGTTAACACGCAAACTCCAACACACAAAAAGCTTTCTCTTCGCCTGTAAACACCATTTTTCTTTACTACAACTGACTTCAATATATATATATATATATATTAAAGAAAAGGTTTTATTTTAATGTACAAAACAGAAAAATACTGTAGCAGAACAATGTATTGAAATAAGTACACTTTTTAAATGAAATAAAATAAATTGTTATTTTGTATCAAACAGTGTTAAGAAAATAAAATGAATAAGTTTCTTTTTTTTCATTTAGCTTTCTGGCCAGAGAAGAAACCTGCCTCTTCGGCCTATAGGCGGATGTAGATATGAAGTTAACTGCTAATTTCTCCAACAAAAACAATCAAGATTAGAGTTAAGCCAGCTAAACAATTTTATCGGGTCGCGTTTCACAAATTTTTTAATTTGTGAATTTTTTAATTTTAATTCCAAAAATGCTTTTTCTGCAAGAGGTGGTTTTAATATTAATATTAAGGTTGTAAAAAAAATCACATTCAAAACGTTAAAATTTTTCGACATATTTTAAGACACGTTTTTAAAAGTAAAAACATGAAACTTGCAGACATGAATCTTTGAAGATTATTTATAAAAGAATTATGCTTTTATATTTCGTTCAGTAAATTAGAACTTAATTTGCAAACAAATATTTTCTCAGTACGATTTTTTTTTTCGTTTCTAGTACAATTACGTCCAGAAATTTCTCTTCAAAATTCCCAATTTGACAGAATTTTTTAAAATATATTCTGGCTTTATTAAAATTCGGCATATGGCATATTATATAGTTTCTGAATATGAGAACCTGGCAATTGTATGTGACTCAAAGAAAAAATGAATTTCAAAAACAGTCAGAAAATACCCAGTTTACATTTGAGAACATCCTTAAGGCTGTTCGCAATTTCTCTGCTTAACAAGCGCAAAATTTTGTTACAAATTTAAAAATTCATTTTTAACGGAAGGCTATAAAATTAAAAATCCTGACTATGGAAGCGATTTAGAATCAAACTGTGTTATCCATTTTATGACGAATAATTGGTTTATTGACGCGTAAGTGAACATTTGTATCATGTGCCAAACTAATTTTTCACCCCTGTTTGAGTGGCTATTCTTTTTTCGAGCAGAAATTCGGTTCAAAGCGGCCAATTTAACACTATTTTCTGAAAAATTTATTGCGTTTGTAAAAGAAGTGAAAATAATTGCGATTAGATAGTTTCTGAATGACAACACCTGCCAGTTTCATGCATTTTCGAACAGAAATTAATCGAAAGTTTTATCATAAAGTTATTCTTTTGGATTTAAGAACAGCTTTAATACGATGTTTTTTTTTTTTCAACTTCAATTTTTGTTAAATTTCTTTTTGCTCTGAATGTTTGCCTTATGAAAATCTTGTTAATATAAGAGTTGTAAATAATATTAATAAGATGTATGATAAATTTAAGCGCTATAAATATCGTGTCAATTGATGATTTTTCTTTTTTTTTCGTGTTTCTCTGTCTCTCTGATTTTAAATTTCATGAATATTTGCAGTATAAATTACATGGTACAGTTTTGGGCTACCAGTATTTTAGAACGGAAAAAACGTGAATTATAAAGGTCATTTTAAGATTCAGTGGTAAAAAGAACGTAAAAACAGATGATCAAAAGTTAAATAACACAGCTATTTTTTTTATTTTATAGTATCAGGTTTATGTCATTTCATAATTTTGACAATATATTGATATACCTAAATATATTGAAGTGATCATTAAACATTAAGGTAATTTTCGGATTGAGTGATACAAAATACATAAAAATTAAAAAAACTGAATCATGGGTGTCTCCTGTTATTATATCAAAAACTTTTTCTTAAATTTCTAGGTGATAATCTATCAAAAACATTTTGTGTTATTCCGTAAAATAAGTATAAATGGTAACCATCGAATAGATTGTCATCGGATTTACGTCAATATGTAAAATTTAATATCGATCGGATATTTGAATGTGAGTTAAAATTCAAATAGAAATTTTTAAATGTAAAAAAATGTGTGCGATCGAAAGATTGCAGTTAAAAATAAACTTATAAAAATAAGATATTTTTTTATCATGAAAAGAAACAGACTCAAATCCTAACAAAATAAAACACATCTTAAAATACAATTACTTTTACCAATTTAAACTCTATAAAAGCTAACTCAATCATAATACTTCTTTCAAACCGCATTTTCACCTGAAACAAATTCTTCGAATATTTTAAGCATTTGATATATTAACCCTCAAAGCATGGTTGAATTCATTTGCGTTTAGATGCAGCAAAATCTAACGATTTATTAATTAACCATTGGAACAGTTAATAGTGGACACCCGGTATATATAAAAAAAAAATTCTAGTTTATAAACACGAAATTTTACTCTATATAAGTAAGATTTCTATAAGAAAAAATTGGTAACAGAGATTTTTTTAACCATGGAAATTCCAGGACTAGTGCGAATACTGTTCTGATGAAAACGACCTCATGATTAAAAAAAAAAAAGTTTTAAAGAAACCTACCAGTCGGTCTGTTTTTGTCCAATGATATTAGATGAATGTTAGATTTCTATTGCTACTTTTGTACAAACCTACTTCAAGGATTATTTTTGTATCAAATTTTATAAAAATCTTCCTCGGAGATTGTTTTTGTAGTAAATGAGTAAAAAACCTAGCAAAAATTTGCTTTTTTTTTCAGGAACACAATTATAAAATAATGGGACATTTGCATCTCTGTTTATGAATTTAAAAAAATCTTTAGAACGCGCATTATTTTAATTAAAAAATCAATTTGAACTATTTATGATATGGCATTCATGAAAATTAGTAGAACTGAATCTAAGTAAAACATTTTCCTTTTGAGATATGCTTGATTTTAACTTGTTCTCTTAAACATTATTCTAATAAAGAATTGGTCGATTTATTCAAATAATTCTTAACAACGTTTGAAAATATAATTTAAAATTTTCTTTTACGTCTTTTAGCCCAGACACGGATAAAAAAATTACTTTTTGAAAAACGGCATCGCTAGGATACAAATAGATTCAATATTTCCATGTTGTTTCATACCATTTCTCTTGATGTATGCAAATCTGTGGTTAGTACTTTAAACGCGGAAATCTATTAGCGATAAATCATTTTATAGAATTTATTTTTGCAGAAATATTTATTCCTTAATGCTTAAACATTTCTTTTGAGGATAAATTACTATTTATCCTCAAGTTAGTTTTATTTCATTTTTTGTTTCGATTTTTTTTGTTATAAAATATTATTGGTCGTATATATACATACGCTTATATATATATATATACATATATATATATATATAAATTTATATATACTATAAAAGTCTGTGTACTTGGCTGACTCAATCTTTGGTTTTTATTACTCTGTTTTAATCTATTTAATCTATTTAATTTATTTAATTTGCTTTTTTCTCTTTTTATTTTTCTTTCATCCAATTTCGTAGTTTTGTTGTGTCTTGTTTTTGATGTTATTTCTTCATTTAGTTTTGGTTCTATATGTATTAAAAGCTACAAATTCGTATTTTTTTTTTTTGCTTTTTCATAGCTAATACGGAGATGAAACCACACACTTCATTTGTAGTTTTAAAGTATTTGACGATTCTGCTTTGCTTCCGCCAATTCCTTTTACATCCCTTTCAGTTTTCCCCCATTTAATAATTTTTAATGCCGTAATTTTTTTATTAAATTCAATAGTTAATGTATTGCAATAGAATTCATGATTATATATATATATATATATATATATCGAAAAAATACACAATAATATACAATTTTTCAGAACTGATATAACGATATAAAACTATTAAACTAAACAAGAAAAAATTCAACATATACCTCGTGAACAAACTTTATAACTAACAAGGTTAGAACGACGAACGCAAAAGAAAAGCTTCCAACTTATTTATAAGAACACAGGAACATAGAAACTAAACAAAAAGGATAAAAAAAGAAAAATAAACCTGTGAAGACGGGGCTGTAAGACTTGTGACTTACAGTGCGGTTTAAACTAGTTTTATGACGACAACACTCACCAAAAACCCCGTCACGACCTGGTTGAAAAACAAAATGTCAAGATGCAAAGGCCGGAGAAACTTAGCTACCAAATCTCAAAGCTCAAATGAAAGTGAACAGTTCTTAAACAGTTAGACAAACAGTTTAAACTTTCCTTTGAATTAACCTATTTCCAACGGCTATCCGAAAATTCTTGCTCTTTGCGAAGTCCCACAGTAAACTGTTCAAAAACCTCGTAGGATAACCATAACTTACAGCTTGTCATACCAATTAAATAATTCGTCAATCTTTTTTTTTTTTTTTTTGGCCTTATTTAACATTAGGTAATATTTTTGGCATGCGTAAAATTTGCCTTATTTAATCATAGCATTATCTCTATTTAATGCGTCACAAATTTCTGTTTTTAAAAACCGGGGATAAAACAAAAAATTTCGTAGAAGGCTCCCCTCGCGAAGGGGATTAAATTTTAAGCGAACTTTCTAAATTTTAGCCGTGGAAGACTGACCACTGTCGCCAAGATTTTTGCACCCCTATATATATCTGTGTGTGTGAGCGTGTGTACTTCGCAACGTTCATTTAAATTATTCTAAGTTTATGGAGTTTTCATTATTTCCCGATTTGATAATGATGTCTACTACTCACTTCGATATAATTCAATAATTTAAAATGCTTATGCTAATAATTATCATATTCGAATTCCTAATCTAAAATTTTTAATTCCTTGATACATTTTTTTTCAACTCCCAAAATTATCATATTCTGAAAGATGCTATCGGTCATTCGGAAAGTTGTGTGAGTTTGGGTAAATTAATGCGTACCGAAAATTTTTATCATTTAACCCTGAGGTGCAAGCAATTGCATTTGTGTAATTCTGAACTCCCACCGGAAATTTGGAAAAACTTTATTTCGAAATAAATTAAAGCAATATCGCGGACATTTTTTTAAAAATTAAAGTGAGAAAAGTAAAATTTTATAAAACTTTTTTGGCGCAAGTGTTCATCAACAGTATATGAGATATAATACATATTCCACTGCCCTTTAAGGGGTTAATCGTTAAAAATTATTTTCAATATCTTATATTAAGTAATTTATGAGCAGAATTTTTTATTTTCCCGAACGAACACGACTTTTCAAACAACCCAATACTTTTTATTTTAAAATGTTTTTAAAAGATTTTTATACTATTTTGTTTTAGTTCCATGAATCAGTTTTTTACGCAACTGTCTGGCGTCGACCGTATTACATGAAAATATTCTATCGGCAAATATGGAAATCTTTCCCTATTACACCCATCCTCTCCCTCTCCATTAGTAGTGTAACTGTGTGCATTCTCCGGTGAGATTCATTCTTAAATCTATTTAATTCGTCCTCAAATTTACATTCTGGTCTGTGTCTCTACGCTTCGCTAACAAAAACAGCCGGCATGAGATCCCGAGAGAGATTTCTAACAAAGGTCTCCATACGGGCATACTCAGAAAAAAAAACTGAAAAATTTACAGAATGTTCTTCTCACGAGGATGTATACGTCTGTGAAAAAAATTTCGGCGGAACCTTCATACAGCGTCCATAAAAAAATAATGAAAATTTCGTTCTTTGGCAATCTTTCATAGGCGGAAAACAATTTCAAAAAATACTTTTTATAAATGTAAAATAAACTTTTAGAGGAAAAAAAAATTCATAATGAACTTGTTTAGATAGATTTAATTTAAAAAACTTTATTTTTGTCGGTTTTAATTTGTTTTAATTATAATTTTTTATATCGATATTTATATGCATTTAAATTCAATTTTAACTATCAAAATTTGCGATGTAAAACGAAATTCATAATATAAATTAATTAAAATTGTTTCAAGCTCAAAGTCCAATTCAGCACTGTTGATTCTATTTTGTTGCTATAGAAACATCTGGCTTTTATTTTTGAATATGTTTAAATGTATGAAAATAATTTTTCTCAATATGAATTTTTTATGCATGAAATTTTTTTTTCCAGTGATAACTTAAATAATTACAGCTACAAGTAATAAACATATGTAATACAATATATATACATGTATATAATGTATTAAACTCTCTAATTGTTTATGCTTAAATTTATTAAATACGATTTACACGCATTCTAAAAATCCAGCAGTTTTCAGTTGTATTATAATTGCTTGCTTTTGGTGAGGAAAAGGTGCTTTTCGCCAAATCGCGTGACGCTTTCGTCTGTTCACGCCAAATGTTCCAAAGTAATTTATGTTTTTGCATACTTCCTACTGTAATTCCGCCGCTAATTTTGATCGATTCTTTATTACATATTACATATACATAAGTAGTTTAATTAGTTTTTTTCAAAACATTCTGAGTATTTCGTATATGGGGACCTTCCTTGTAAGTATTTCAAAAACATAACCAGATTCCACAGTCTTCTAGAATTCTAATTTACTATCTAAGATCAAAACACAATGGATCGATTAATGCAGCAATCTGAGAGCTTCAACAAACTAGATTCAATTAGATTTTGCTAAATATTTTTATAACTTGGGACTTCTTTTAAGTTTTATGATGTGTGATAAATTAAAAATGTTAGGATGACAATTGACTTCTTATATTAATGAAATAACCACTGGAATTTTAAATCTATTGCTTACTACACCTACGCCATAATTGAATATATGAATAATAAGCCTGCAATATAATTACTTTGTGTTCTCAAATGGAATAATATGATCTCACATGACAAACAATTTACAAGATCAACAACCATGGAACTCTTAAGAAAGGGGAAACGTCATGACCTTAAAAGAGTGAAACTTTAACTGTAGCCGCTTTCGCAGAGATGTATTATCACCGCGGCAAACTTCCGCCAGTAAATGTATGCAGAAAACTTTACTTTATTTAACCCTTTCCGGCGCAGGCAAATTCTGCTCATAAAATAAGAAATTGTTAATTGACACCGGAATTTAAAAAAGACTTTTGTAGAAATTAAGAATTCTCAAATTCATGCTTTCATTGTAAAAGCGAAATTTCTATAAAATATTCTTGGTGCAGTTTGCAAGTTTGGAATTAAAAATAAGGTGTTGCCGGAGTGGTAACACTGCGCCGGAAAGGGTTAAACGCCTCTTTAATGGGACAATTAAAAAAAACTAATGACAAAAACCTATATTTATTTTTATTGGTAAGGGTTCATTTTGACGGCAATAGTTCCGCCACATTTTGACAACCAAGACAACCTCCTGTCAGTGTCAGTACAAACATTATAATATCTGATTCAAACTGGCACCAGTAAAAAAAAATAATTTTTTTCTTTTTACCAGTTTTGGGAGAGTATATCTCTCATCAGTGAAGCTGTAAAGTAAGACGAAATTTTCTATTAATGTTTACTGGTGGAAGATTTCATTGGCACTAAACAGAAGCTGAAGATCCGCTTAAAAAACCGCCGACATCTTATGACAACTTCCTCAGTTACTTCACTAGAGACTGATAGACGACACTTTATATTTCTCCAACTTTATATTCATAATACCATGGAGGATATTCCATATACGTCATGATCACGTGGTCAAGGCAAAAACTTCTAGCGTAAAGAAATGATAGCTCCGTTAGACGCACTGTACATCCCCACCAGCCAGTGGCACAGTTCACGGGGAAAGCAATAGCAGCCTCCCTTTTTATCGGAGTTCTTTGGGTAAATTACAGGTACCAAGTGACTTTTTACAGCCTCGAACGAAGATTTGAAATATCATCCATTGCAATTTCACGCAAGTTCACTGGATTTGCCAACAGTAAAATAACACGGCTTATTTTGCAAGTTGTTATGATTCCATGAAATGTATTCGTAAATAATCTTTCACGAGTCAGACAGTACAGCAGCAGCGTGAGTTCTTACGCAAGTTTCTCGAGCGACCATCACCGTTTACAACCTTACACTAGTCTGATAGAATATCGTAGCATATTTATAATTCCCAACCATACATACAGAGGGTGTCTCAGCTTAGATGTTACACACTTCGAAGAGAGGTAGGGAGGGTACACCTCAAAATCACATAGGAATGCAGGGTCGAAAAACGATATTCCTTACCCAGTAAGACCATTGCCAGTGTTGCCTGTGGGCTAGTTTTTTTTTAATTCTGATTTCTTCATTGACACCTCTTTTTTAAATGGTAAATTCCCCCTTGTTTTCATCTTAAATAATATGTCACTAAACAAGGGAAATTTTATAATTTCATAATTTCAATAAAGAAATCGAAAAATTGTAAAGGTATGCCGCAGGCAATGTTTCCAAGGACAAGGATCTGTTTTGTGGTGATCCAGCTTTTACAATGCCCAGTGTTCCCAGTAAGCTAACATTGTTAATTCAGATTTCTTGATTGGCACCACTTTTTTCAAGTAGTAAAATTCGAATTATACAATTGCATATTAATTAAAGCCCTGTCCCCCCCCCCAAAAAAAAATACCATTTTAGAAAAGTGGTGCCAATAAAGAATTCTGAATTTCGAAAACGTAGCCCACTGGCAGCTCGGGCAGTGCCTTTTGGACGGCATTCCCGTTCCGGCATACCTTACTTCCCTCGAAGTGTGTAACATTTTATCTGATGCCACCTATATATGCGTATATAGGGTCATTCCATGATAATCTACTACATTTAAAGCTTTTTTCAGTAAATAAACATAACTCAAATTTTTTTATTTCAGCCTAGTGTTGCCAGTGCGCTCCTTTCTTTAAAATAAAATTTCATGTTTCGTACCAGTTTTTTTTTTTCTGAATTGGTAAAGTATATTTTAATCTTTAACAATATGTCATTAAAAACCATTTTTACCACAATTTTACATTTCTAAAAGGTGGTGCCAATCGAAAATGCTGAAGTAAAAAAAATTGCCCATTGGCAACACTGTCAATGCCAATTTCCGGGTCATGAATGACGTTTACGATCTGGCACTTCCTATGTGATTGCAAGTCGTTTATGTGAATCCTACTCTCCTCGAAGTGTATAACATTTTATCTGGGGCGCCATATATGTATGTGTATGTAAGGAACTTTTATATTACTTATACAAAAGTTTTAATAGTTACAATAAATATTCATTGGTTGTTATTTTAAAAAGAGGTATTTTGTGCAAGGAATATTTCCGATATTAAACTCCCAAGAAAAATTGCATTAAAAATACATTGTTATCATTATACAAAACAAGCAGCTTCTCAAGTGTTCTTTAAATCTTACATTTTTTAATTTAAAACACCCATTAATGTGTGTTACTTGTAAAAATAAATTACATCTTTCAAAATCAAAACATTTATCGATTATTCAAACAATTCTTAACAAAGTTCCAAAACAGAGCCTGTTTATACATTACCCCCTTTATATACCCGGATGAAAATCTTACTTTTTAAAAAATAGGATTGGTAGAAAACATGTAGTTGTAGTGTTTCGGCTTTTTTCTATACCATTTCTGTTGGTACATGCAAATTTATGGTTATTATTTTAAATGCGAACCCATTAGAAATAATTCATTTCAAATCCTACTAGATCTTTTTTTCTACATTTTTCAAAGTATTTTATCAAATGGAATATATTTTTAGTCAAATATAAAATGCTTATAGTTGAAACATTTCCATCGAAGATAGATGATTTATTTTCATTTTTCGTTTGTTTTCTTTTCTTTTCTTTTTTGAGAAAAATGCAATTGGAAAGTTTTGGAAACTTTTTTTACTATTTTTATAGCTGTAAGAATGTTACTAGTCTTATTTATAAAATGTCTGTATATGAAATGCCATTATGATTTATATTAACTTAAATGTTTATTATAAATAATAAACATTTAAGTTATAAACATTATAAATAATATAATATATAAATAACGTTATATATAAATAATATATAACGTTATAAATAATAAACATTTAAGTTTGTTATTTTATAAAGAAATACTCTGTGAAGTAAAGATTTGTTACACTAAATTCCTCATAAAAATTTCCATTCTAAAAACTTGTTATTCTTGTACAAAACAAACTGTTTCTAAATATTCTTAAACCATTATATTCTTCAAGCTAAGTCTCACAAGATTATGTGCAATGCATGAAAATAAATTGCATTCTTGATAATTTAAAACATTTTCCACGCGATATCATTCTCTTGCTTTATTTTAACTGTATATTAAACTTCCTTCAAAGAATGTATTTGTCAATGTATTAAAATCATTCTAAATAACATTTCAAAATAGAGACTATATACTGATACGGATGAAATATTTAGTTTTCGAAAAATTATATCGGTAGAAAAAATATCTACAATATTTCCGTTCTTTTACATACCATTCCTTTTAATAAGCGCAAAACTATGTTTGTTATTCTAAATGCAAAAGTTATAAGAAATAGATCAATTCAAAAACATAACGTTTTAAAACAGAGACCATATTTCTCCTTTACTAACTGTTAGCCCCGATACGGATGAAATATACAGTTTTCGAAAAATCATATCGGTAGGAATGAGGTATCTACAACATTTCCGTTCCTTTACAAACCATTCCTTTTGATAAATGCAAATCTATGGTTTCTATTCTAAGTGAAAAAAATATAAGAAATAAATAAACTCAAAACTTACTGAAGTATTTTTCTTATATTTTTCAAAACTGTCATGCAGTGAAATTTATTTTTAACAAGAATGTTTAATGCTTATTTTTGAAATATTTTCATGTGATGTAAATATATTTTTTTTTTATCGTGGTTTAATTTTTTTCTCTTTCAGAAATAGAAACAATTCAAAAATTTTATTTCAGTCTAGTGTAGCCAGTTGGCTACTTTTTTTAAAATTAAGATTTCATGTTCGGTACCAGTTTTTTGAATTGGTAAAATTGTCCTTGTTTTAGACTTTATTACTACATCATTAAAAAAGGCGAATTTTAAAATTTCAAAAAGAATGTGCCAATCAAGAATTCTGAATTTCAAAAGACTAGCCAACGGACAACAGTGTCAATGTTCTTTCCGGGTCAGGAATGACCTTTTCGACCCAGCATTCCTGTGTGATTCCGAGTCGTCTAGGTGAACTCTATACTCTCCGAAGTGTGTAACATCATAACTAGAGCCCCCTATACCAGGTGTCCCAGAAATGTTGGGACAAACTTTAAGGAAAGGTATGGGACATCACAAGGGTTCAGATTTGTAGAGCAACCCATGGTCGGAAACGTTCGCTTGGCGTGGTAGTGATGACACAAAACGCAAAAAGAACAGGACGCGACAAAGAAAATATCTTTACTATCCTTAGTACAGGAGAAAAATAAGAAAAAGAACATGAAAGAAACAACGATCGTCATCAAAGTAGGTGTTTGAAATTACGACCCCGGGTCTAAATGCATATAGGCGCATGTTCGGTGCATGGAAGATCTAATGTTCTCTAGAAAACACCAGGAATATCCGAACATCCCCAGCAGCTTCAATGATGCGTGAAACAAGTTCCTCAGAACTTTCCAGTGTTATCCCGGTATTTTTTGCAACACTATGATTAATAAACATATTTTCTCTCCATGTTCGTGTATTTTCTTTCCTGTATTTTGTGTCATCACTACTGCGCCAGGAAAATGTTTCCGACCATAGGTTGCTATGTAAAACTGAACCCTTGTGATGTCCCTTACCTCGCCTTAAAATATGTCCCAATATTTTTGGGACACATGTGTATTTATAGAATTTTTATATTATTTATACACACGTTTTAATAATTTATAAAATATATACTTTAGTTGTTATTTTAAAAGAACACGTTTAATGCAAGAAAATATTTCACATTTTAACCACTTAACCGTCGCGCCCGAGACATTCATGGGCTGCAAGCTTCACGGCTTTTATTCAGAATTGTTTGATTCACACCAGTTTTAT
Organism: Maratus speculifer; assembly: GCA_964019185.1. Classification (NCBI taxonomy): domain Eukaryota; kingdom Metazoa; phylum Arthropoda; class Arachnida; order Araneae; family Salticidae; genus Maratus; species Maratus speculifer. The sequence continues at coordinate 253,765,561 of OZ025290.1, forward strand.
AAAAAAAGTGTAATTGGTTTTATTCTGGTATCATTTTATTTGTCACTAAATAAGAAGAATATTTTTTTTTTCAAAAAAATGGTAGCGATAATGAATTTGAATTTTTAAACAGTAATTTAATGCAATTATTAAGGGGTTAATTTCCCATGAAAAATTGCATTAAAATACACTGTTATCATTGTACTAAACAAATACTTTCTAATGTGTTCTTAAAACGTTACATTCTTTAACCCTTTGAGCTTTGATGGTAGAATTTTCTACCACTTAGTTTTAATTCAGAAATGTCCCACTGGCACCGGAATATTCGACCAGATTTCTTTGAAAAAGCTCAATGCATTTTTTCGTGTATATCGTAAACCGAATTTTGAATCTGCAAAATACTGGTGCCAAAGTGACATTTGGAATTTTTAAGAAATTTACCCACCAGAGCTCAAAGGGTTAAGTTAACCAATTAATGAGTTCTTTTTTTACGTACAATAAACTGAAAATATGGGTTAAAACCGCATTTTTTTAAGATAACATATTTGTAATATTTAATTTAAACATCTCAATTAAATGGTATGAAATTGAATTTAAAGAAATTAGTTGTGTCAAAAAGTTTTAAATGATAAATGAAGCAATTCTTCTTGTACGTACGATGTACGGGCAAAGCAACGAATCATTTAAAACACCCATTACTGTGTGTTATTGATAAAAATAAATAAAAATTTTCAAAATAAAAGGATTTATCAATTATTCAAAAAATTCTTAACAAAGTTTCAAAACAGAACCTGTATTTCCCTTTTTACTGTTTTTATACCCGATACGGTTGAAAAAAGTTATTTTTGAAAAATAGGATTGGTAAATAACATGTAGCTGTAATATTTCGTTTTTTTTTTTTTTTTTTTTTTTTTTTTTTTTTTTTTTTTCATACCATTTTTCTTGCTAAATGCAAATCTAGTGTTATTATTTTAAATGTGAACCCATTTAGAAAAAAATCATTTCAAACCTACTAAATCGTTTTTCCGTAAGTTTTTGACAATATTTTATGAAATAGAATATTTTTTTAGTTAAATATTTAATGCTTATACTTTAAACATTTCCACTGAAGACAAACGAATTTTTCCGTCTTTGGTTTATTTTCATCTTCTTCTTCTCTCTCTCTCCTTTTTCTTTCTTTCTTTTTTTTTTTTTTTTTTTTCTTTTTTGAGAAATGTCCACATGGAAATTTTGGATTTTTTTTTCTATTCTTATAGTTGTAAGAATGTTACTTATTATTTACAAAATGTCTATTTATGAAACTCCACTATGATTTATATAGAAGACTTGAAAGTTTTTATAAACATGATTGTTTATTATTTTATAAAGAGATATTCTGTGAAAGAAAGATTTGATACATGTCATCCCTCATAAACATTGATTCTAAAAACATTATTTTTATTATACAAAACAAACTGTTTCTAAATATACTCAAACCGTTACTCTTTTCAAGTTAAATCAACCTTTACTATATGTTATTTATAAAAATAAATTACATTTTTGAAAACATTTAATTTATGACATTTATTGATTATTCACTACTTCTTAACAATGTTTCAAAAAGGAACCTGTATTTCCTTTTCTATATCCGATATAGATGAAAAACTTACTTTTTGTAAAATGCGATTGGTGGGAAATATGTAGCTGTAATATTTCGGTTCTTTTCCATACCATTTTTGTTGGTAAATGCAAATGTACAGTTATTATTGTAAATGCGAACCCATTTAGAAAGGAATCATTTCAAATCTTACTAGATCGTTTTTTCCTACATTTGTGAAAATATTTTATAAAATGGAATATATATTTTAGTTAAATATTTAATGCTTATAATTTAAACATTTTCAACGAAGACAAATGATTTCTTTTCCGTACTTGGCTTATTTTCTTTTTTTTTTTTTTCTTTCTTTTTTTTTTTTTTTCTTTTTTTTTTTTTTTTTTTTGATAAAAATTCACTTATAAAATTTTGGAAACATTTTTCAATTTCTATAGTTGTAAGAATGTTACAAGCATTGTTTATAAAATATCTATATATGAAACTCCAAAATAACATTTCCTAGGAAAATTCCACAATGAAAACTCCATTATACAGAAGTCTTAAATGTTTATTATAACTTATGCTTGTTCATTGTTATACACGGTGAGTCATAAATATCGAAACAATAGGCTATCTCCTTAAATATTGCCCCTAGACCCATACTTCCAATTGCAAAAATTCATAAAAAAAGGTGAAATTTTTGATAAGATAAGCTGCAACTCCATGGGGGGTGTATTTGAAAAAATACGAAAATTAACTTTTTATACGGCCCCCGTAGGATAAAAATTCCAATTAGAAAAACTTTCCTTATCCAGTCCTGAATAATACACAAAAAGTTGCATCTTCATATCTTCAAAACTCGCGGAGTTATAATCGTTTGAATAATTCATGAGGGTTTAAGGGATTAGACACAAATTGAAATGCGCGCAATTCGAAAGACAATGTTACTTTAACAGTTGTAGGAAACGCGAGTCTTCTATCTTTTGAGTTAGAATTTAGTTTTTTTTTCTTTTTTGTGATGGTTAGCCATATAATTTGCTAAGAAAATCACATCCTAAAATTTATCATAAAAATTTAAAAAAATTATATGGTTAGTACTGGTTTAAATGGGATAGTTAAAAATCGTTATAACTCCAAACATTATTTATCGTATTTCAATTTCTTTCTATTTAATTAAAAATGAAAATCGGATTTTAGTTTTGTTTCGGGGTTTTTGTTTTTCAATATTTATCTTAGAACTATTAAAAATATTTATTTAAAAAGTAATAACTTTGAAAAAATCATATTTTCAAAAGTAAATAATTTTTCATGTTTTTAAACAAAACTAATGTAAAATAATTAAAAATGACATGTTTCAAGTTTGTACTTTTTTCTTTAACAATTCTTAACTTTTAATAATTTAAAAACAAAAAATAGTCGGGAAAAAAAGTCATTATACAGAAAAACGATATGTACTGTTTTACTGCCCATCAGTTATTTAAAAGAATGCTTTCCTAAGATGCAGATTAAGCCTTTTTACAAATTTAGCTTTCATAACTTCAAACTTTTTATCGTCTTAGAGAGGCAGTTAAAAAATCTGTATTCTGAGCTCAGGTCAAATCAGGACCGAGACGTTACTTTTTTCTGAAGACTCGCCTATCCGGGCCTAACGTATTTTCATACCGGAGATACTTAGGTCTGCACTGGATGAAATTTTAAATCCTGGTCTCGAACAATCCGTATTAAAATCAAAGCCTCTGACTGACCTAATACGTACATAAAATAAGTAAAATTTGGTTCAATCAATATTTTTACAAAAACCACATAAATTTTAATATAGCTTTTATTTTACAAAAACAAAAAAAAAAAAAAAAAAAAAAAAAAAAAACCTTTAAAATTGATTTTTTTAAGAATAGTATATTTAAATGCTAAAAAATTAAACAAAATAAAACCAGCGAAAAAAAAATCTGCCTATAACGGAATTCTGTCTTCAACAGAAAATATGTTGATCCATGCAAAATAAATACAATAATACCTGAGAAAAAAATAAACTCCATTTAACCCTCCTAGGAAGGGCATTTGTCTATTATGTATGTTTTCTTTCCTATGTGATTCCGTCTTAAAAGGTTTTACTGTATAACATTTTTCAAAGTCTCCAACGCACGGGATGTGGATTAGCGATAATAAAAGTGAAACATTTACATATAAATAGAGATTCGTTGATAAAATATATCGTAGCCTTTGGCGCTTCTTTAATAATAAAAAAGTATAAATATAAAAATTGAAAATCTACATTAAATATTTTTGGTCAGAACTCCTCCACGCATAACAATTTTTAACTATACTGAAGTAAAAAACTATCTAGACATTCACAGCTGATCCGGCTATGATGTAAGCTTTTTTCCAGGCTGGTCCGGATTATGATTTCAGCATTATTTCATACCGGGCAGAACTTTTTTCCCTATGGGTCGGTTTAGGACCGGACCTATATATTTTGATCTATTCAGACCTCCGTGCTAACGATCAACATGTTTAGAAAACATGTTTTGATTTAAATCAATACGCTGCTTTATTATGTTCAAATAACAGGCACGGTCTTAAACCGGCATATAATAACGGACAATTTGTGAACGATCCCTTATTTGCTTTAAAAATGGATGAGAAACACATCGTTTACAGTCATGGTAAAGTGGTGTAAGTCACGAATTTTTGAGAATTTTGGATTTTAATATCTTTGTCAGGTTTTCAGATACGGAGATGAAATTTTTTTTGTTCAAATTAGGAATGGATAAGGAATAATTTTCTAATTGGGAATTTTGTTCTACGGGGGCCGTATAAAAATTTAATTTTCGTATTTTTTCATATAGACCCCTCATGGAGTTACAACTTATCTTTTCAGAAATTTCACCTTTTTTTATGAGTTTTTGCAATTGGAAGTATGGGTCTAGAGGCAATATTTAAGGAGATAGCCTATTGTTTCGATATTTATGACTCACCCTGTATAAACAGATATTCGGTGAAGGAAATATTTAGTACACTAAATTCCTCATAAAAATTCTATTCTAAAAACAATGTTATTATTGTACTAAACGAACTGTTTCTAAATATTCTTAAACCGTTACATTCTTCAAGCTAAGTCTCACATGACTATGTGCTATGAATGAAAATAGATTACATTCTTTAAAAGTTAAAATGATTTCTACATGATATCATTCTCCTGTTTTATTTTAACTGTATATTAAACTTTCTTCGAAAAAGTATTTGTCAATTTATTCAACTCATTTGAAATAATATTTCAAAACAGAAACTGTATTTCCGTTTTACTATATTTTAGTTCCGATACGGATGAAATATTTAGTTTTCGAAAAGTCATACCGGTAAGAGATAAGTATCAGCGTCATTTACGTTCTTTTACATAGAACTTTCTTTTGATAAATGCAAATCTATGGTTGTTATTTTCTAAATGCATAAACTATATAAAATAAATCAATTCAAAATTTACTAAAGCATTTTACTTATATCTTAAGAAACTGCAGTAAACCTAGCAGTAAAATTATTTTTTTTACAGGAATATTCAATGATTATATTTTAAATATTTTCATCGAATGTAAATAATTTTTTTATTGTGCTTTTTTTCTTTCAGAAATTAACATCACTTAAGGTATTTGTACCCAATATGGACAGTGCTCTCAATATGGACACCCCTAATATTTTTAAAAGTAACAATTTTTATAGAGAGATCGCTCTACATGTCCGTGAAAAAAAGCAGTTGAAAAGGTAATTAAACCAGCAAAGTACAAAAAAGCGCGCTGTTCGCCATTTAGAAGGAAACTTGTTGTTTCGTGGTGTGCTGATAGTAATTACAGGTAAGTTTAAATTCTTACTAAATATTGTAAAATTATTTAAATATTGTAAAATGGGGTGTTTTAGAAAGCTTTTAAAACATATTTTTGATTGCTATTGCATATATTGCTTAAAAACATTTTCTTTAATTATTTATTAAAATATTTAATAAAGCTACTTCCGATTCTCAATATGGACACCTTATGTCCACATTGGAAGTACAGCAGGTGAATCTTCAGATTCACAAAAATAAAAAAATAAGCAAAACCAACTACATTATTTTATAATATTTTGTAGTAACTGAAGTGCTTTGCATCGGCCTTCGAAGAGTCACAACCGAAAATGACCCCCCGTTCTAAAGTGCATGTTCTGAAGATACTTACTGTGCCCTACCCTCCCCGCAACACTTTAAGACATATTTTTTTATCCCCTCTCATCTAAAATTCCATAGAAGAGTGGCTCATTCATACCCCCTGTGCAGTAGGTCAATAAGAAGCCACCTGTTCATAATAGGGACTAGTGGTTCCTTATATGGACATTTGTAAACATTTTTTGTTTTTATCATTTAAATAAAAACCATAATAGTTACAAGGTTGCTAATTTTACCAACAGTTCCCAACAGTCCAGGGATCATGGTTATATATTTTTCGAGCTCTATCACGTGTAGTGAAAAAAATACATTTTCCTTAGGGTGTCCAAATTAGGCACAGGTACCTTATAAGTTTTATTTCAGTCGTCCAGTATTGCCAGTGAGCTACTTTTAAAAAAATAATAAGATTTTTTGTCTCGCACCTATTTTTTCAAATGGTAAAATTGTCCTTCTTTTAGCATTTATTAATGTTATCAAAAAAGGTGAAATCAACCATTTTTAAAGTATGGTGCCAATCAAGAATGCTGAAATTCTAAAAAGTAGCTGACTGGCAACACTGTCAGTGTGCTTTCCGGTTTGGATTGAATTTGAATCTAAATGAACTCTACTCTCCTCGAAGTGTGTAACCTTTTATATGGGGCCCTCTATAAATTATATGTTCTAAACTTTTATATTATTTATACACAAGCTTTAAGAATTATAATAAATAAACTTTGGTTGTTATTTTTAAAGGAGAAATTTGGTACAAAGAAATATTTCAGATTAAACTCCCATGAAAAGCTGATTTAAAAATACATTGTCATAATTGTACAAAACAAGCAGTTTCTTAAGTATTCTTAAACGCTATATGTACCGGGTGTCCCAAAAATGACTGATAGATTTTAAAATTCAATAACTTGCAAACGGTGACAGCTATTTAAAAAAATTTTGCAGGAGGGCTATGTATAATGTCAGGAGTTTTTTTACCGCAATTCGTGATTTTAGTTCGAATTTCAAACAACAGATGGCGCTGATGGCGGTTGGCGGCCAGTCGACGCCGAGACTTACTTCATTCAGCTTTCACGCAAAAGAAGGAGATTAAGGTTATGGAGTACGTCTCATTCTACAGTACAGTCTTGCTCTCAGGCACCGATTCTGGACACATTCGATATGATTTTAATGGAATGCGTTGTTGCCATGGAAATAATATATTTTTCGATAGTGGAATACAGTGTTCAGAAGTGGGCATATATTTCGCAAGCAGTATTTGAGTTTGCAGAAGATTTTCGTTTAAGAAGTTTTATTTTCCCGGATTAAATTACTTTTTTATGGCACGATTTAAAGAATATTTTATGCATCATATTTTAAAACTAGATAAAGAGATTTTTTCAATTTGATGATTTTTGTTATATTCTTAAGAAATTTTAGATCTTTTAAGAAAATTCGTGAGTAGATTTTTATGAATCTTCAAAAAATAATCATGAAAACTGTTGATAGTACATTATTGGGTAAAATAACTACCAAAAACAAATATTATAAGTTGCCTTGTTTAGCCCTTTTCAATAGGATTAGTCTATCGTTGCATTAAAATAAAAAAAAAATTAATGTGAGTTAATTAAAATTTATTTTCCCGGATTAAATTACTTTTTATGGCATGATTTAAGGAATATTTTAGGCACCGTATTTCAAAACTACGCTGTTAAAAATTTGAAACCTTTGCTGCATCGTCACTCCTCCACTTTTATAGAAAGAGATTATTTCACTGTATTATGGAGCATTCTCATTGGTCAAAATAGAGATATTCTATTATAGCAGTGGAGTGACGATGCAGCAAAAGTTTCCCATTTTTAACAGTGTAGGGGAAGATATCTTGCTACAATCGTCCTCTTACACTATAAAAATCTGCTGCATTTTGTTGTATACGCACACCGCTTGTACACTGTTAAAAATCTGCTGCATTTTGCTGCAACGCCCTCCACCACTTGTATATAATATCTCTATTACAACCAATGAGAAAGCGCCATTTCACGGCCAAGTAACCGTTTTCTATACAAGCAGGGGAGTGCGTTGCAGCAAAATGCAGCAGATTTTTAACAGTGTATAGAAACGGTTACTAGATTGTATTATGAAGCATTGTTATTGGTCGGAAAAGAGATATTATATACAAGCGGCGGAGTGCGTATGAAGCAAAATGCAGCAGATTTTTAACACTTTGGGGCCCGATTTTGAACTCATTCGATATGATTTCAAAGGAATGTGTTGTTGTCATGGAAATAACAAATTCTTCTAAAGAAAAATACAATATTCAAAATTGAGCATGAATATAACAATCTAAATCGATCTAAATTTCTTAGAATATAACAAAAATTATTAAATTAAAGAAATCTCTTTATCTAATTATAAAATATGATGTATAAAATAGTCTTTAAATCGTGCCATAGAAAGTAATTTAATACGGGAAAATAAAACTTCCTAAACGAAAATCTTCTGCAAACTTGAATACTGCTTGCGAAATTTATGCCCACTTCTTAACGCTGTATTCCACTATCGAACAAACTGTTATTTCCATGGAAACAACGCATTCCATTGAAATCATATCGAATGAGTTCAGAATCGGGCCCCACAGTGTTAAAAATCTGCTGCATTTTGCTTCATACGCACTCCGCCGCTGGTATATAATATCTCTTTTCCGACCAATAACAGTGCTTCATAATACAATCAAGTAACCGTTTCTATACAAGCGGAGTGCGTATACAACAAAATGCAGTAGATTTTTACAGTGTAAGAGCAAGATATCTTCACCTACACTGTTAAAAATTGGAAACTTTTGCTGCACTCCACTGCTATTATAGAATATCCCCTATTTTGACAAATAAGAATGCTCCATAATACAGTGAAGTAATCTCTTTCTATAAAAGTGGAGAAGTGACGATGCAGCAAAGGTTTCAAAATTTTAACAGTGTAGTTTTAAAATATGGTGCCTAAAACATTCCTTAAATCATGCCATAAAAAATAATTTAATCCGGGAAAATAAATTTTAATTAACTCACATTTATTTTATTTTTTTCTATTTTAATGCAACGATAGACTAATCCTATTGAAAAGGGCTAAACAAGGCAACTTATAATATTTGTTTTTGGTAGTTATTTTACCCAATAATTTACTATCAACAGTTTTCATGAAAAATTTTTGAACATTCATAAAAATCTACTGACGAATTTTCTTAAAAGATCTAAAATTTCTTAAGAATATAACGAAAATCATCAAATTGAAAAAATGTCTTTATCTAGTTTTAAAATATGATGCATAAAATATTCTTTAAATCGTGCCATAAAAAAGTAATTTAATCCGGGAAAATAAAACTTCCTAAACGAAAATCTTCTGCAAACTCAAATACTGCTTGCGAAATATATGCCCACTTCTGAACACTGTATTCCACTATCGAAAAATATATTATTTCCATGGCAACAACGCATTCCATTAAAATCATATCGAATGTGTCCAGAATCGGTGCCTGAGAGCAAGACTGTACTGTAAAATGAGACGTACTCCATAGCCTTAATCTCCTTCTTTTGCGTGAAAGCTGAATGAAGTAAGTCTCGGCGTCGACTGGCCGCCAACCGCCATCAGCGCCATCTGTTGTTTGAAATTCGAACTAAAATCAAGAATTGCGGTAAAAAAACTCCTGGCATTATACATAGCTCTCCTGCAAAAATTATTTTAATAGCTGTCACCGTTTGCAAGTTATTGAATTTTAAAATCCATCAGTCATTTTTGGGACACCGGTATCAAATTTAATCACCCTTTTCCATGTGTTACTTACAAAAAAAAAATTCAATTTTTGAAAACTTTGAATTTTTGAACATTAATAGATTAATCAAATATTTCTTAACAGCGTTCCAAAACAGAACCTGTATTTCCCATTTTATTCTCGATACAGATGAAAAACTTACTTTTTGAAAATTAGGATTGATAAGAAACATGTAGCTGTAATAATTCGGTTCTTTTCCATGTCATTTTTGTTGGTAAATGCCAGTCTATGGTTAATATTCTGACTGTGAAACTATTTTGTAAAAATCTTTTCAAATCCTAGATCGTTTATTACTTACCCATTATACGTAGTATAGGGTAAGTCTTGCAATCGTTTTGAAAATTGAAAAATTTTTTTGACGAATTTACACGTTTTAGATAGTGGAGATTCCGAAAAACATATTGTTAGAAAAAAAAAAACTTTGCCGTCCGTCTGTCTGTCTGTAAACGCTCCATCTTCCGAACGAATTGAGATATAGACTTGAAATTTTGTATGTAGTTAGTATGTAAGAGTGGGACGAACCCTATTTAATATCAGCAACCTCGATTATCCGAAATTATTTTTTTCGGATTCTCGAAAAATTTGTTCTGATGAAAAGTATATAAAAATTTTCGAATTTTTTTGTTCTAAGGAATGAACGCAAAAGGCAATAAAATAACACACATTTTGCATATAAAACGAAGTCGATCAGATTATTAGTTACCGAGATATTTGTAATCCTGTTTTCCACATTCTTCGATTTTTCGTGACCCTGTATTTCATTCAAATTTCAATTCAGAGGTATATTTTAATTGGAATTGAGACGCTTAATTCGACGCAGTTAATTGTTAGTTAATAGAATTATTATTTTTGGAGTTATAAGGATGTTTCCTTTACACAGTTCGGTACTACTTGAGTAGTTTGGCGTTTTATATAATTTGTTGAAATTGGTAATCAGCAGTTCTTTAATATAGCATTACTATGTATATTAACAATATTTAAATTTTGTTTATGACTTGCAATGCATTGTATAAATAGTTTTCACATGTTTTATTTTCATATACATATCCATGATGGGTAAGTATTACGGTGGCCCCCAACGACTAGTTTTTACATTTTTGAAAATATTTTATGAAATGAAATATATATTTTAGCTAAATATTTAATGCTTATAGTTTATACATTTCAATCGAAGGCAAATGATTTTTTTCATCTTCGGTTTGTTTCCTTCTTTTTTGAGAAGAGTATACTAGGAAACTTTCGGAAACTATTTTTCTATTTTTATAGTTGTAAAAATGTTACTAGCATTGTTTATAAATTCTCTATACATGAAAACTCCAATATGATTTATATAGAAGACTTAGATGTTCATTATAAATATGCTTGTTTATTATTTTTTAAAGAAATAGTCACCAAAAGAAAGATTTGGTGCACTAAATTTCTCATAAAAAATTCTATTCTAGTAATATTGTTATTATTGTAGAAAACAAACTTTTTCTAAATATTCTTAAAGCGTTACTCTTTTCAAGTTAAATCACTCTTTACAAGATGTTATTTATAAAAATAAATTACATTTTTGAAAATTTTTAACTGTCGAATGTTTTTTGATTATTTAAAAAATTCTTAACCAAATTCTAAAACAGCACACTTTTTATCTCCAATACGGATGAAAAAATTACTTTTTGAAAACAAAAGGACTGGCAGTAAACATGTAGCTGTAATAAGGTACCCTGGGATAACGCCAAGTGCTTATATTTTGCATAATTATGAAATAATCAGGTAAATGACACCCATGTGCTCTGCGCAGAAGGGTTTTGAGTCATATAAATCACAAAAAACAGCTTCAAGTTAATTTGTTTCATTTTTAGGTCTTATTGTTTTTACAAGCAACTAAAATTAACGCTTGATCTAAAATTTGCGAGATAAGGTTCTTGATGTAAAGACTATATTTTTTATCCGGGAATACTTTGTTTATTACATAATTTTGTAGTGTATTTCATGTACTTTCAAATTGTTGTAGAAGATTTTGGATATCTTCTTGAGATAATTTGTAGTTTAGGATTTACTGCGCAATAAGTATCCCGGGGTAATAACGCCAGGGATGGGCGTTATTACCCCGGTTGACTCCCAACAGTGGCCGAACTATATCCGAAGGGGGTTTATATATTAATATGGGACAGCATTATCATCATTGTTGAAATGGTAAGATTAAGGGGGGGGGGGGTGCTCAATACTTAAAAATAATCTCTCTATTTTATTTTTTTATTACATTATTATTTATTTTTTTTTTACTAATGTAAAAAATATTTTTTAACTCTTGTAAATAAAACTATATCAAAATGTTTTCGAGATTCAAATTCGAACATCTTCAAAATCAGGTTTCTATTAAATTTCCACTGGATTGTTCAATTGAGTTCGAAATTTTAACTGTCCGCTTTCTCAGCGTTCGGTTTTTCAAAACTTTATAAATTTAACCTTTAACTGATGTTACAGAAATTGTAACGTAAGAAATCGTAACGGGGGGTGCTCAATACTTAAAAATAATCTCTCTATTTTATTTTTTTATTACATTATTATTTTTTTTTTTTTTACTAATGTAAAAAAATAATTTTTAATTCTTGTAAATAAAACTATATCAAAATGTTTTCGAGATT